>CM044966.1:7455005-7610005 GCA_024516035.1 Bactericera cockerelli
AAACTCACAAACCTGCTACTCACATTGACCTCACCCAGCCTGAGTGGGGCCGGGAAAAGCCAGCGTCACGAGAATTAGAATTTGAATGGCCACCCATCCAAGTATTAACCTCGCTGGATGTCGCTTAACTTCGGTGTTCTGAAGGGAACCGGTGTATTCAACATGCCATCGACGGACGCTGGCTGATGATTGTTTCACAGCCGTTTTCTTTCGTAACCATGAAACAGGAGCTGTGGACACTTGTGGTCTGTGATCGGATGAGAACTTGTGATGTATTCAACGTGGAATCGACCTGACCTTTTCGATTTCAACTTGAGAGGAATTTGTTTCTGTGGTAAAACTTAAGAGGAAATACGATCCCTGAGCCACGTGCGCTAGTTTTACTTTCGAGAAATTTCTAATATTTGAAATCGGAAGTATTGTGTTCGTTTTTGTAAAAAAAAAATTCCTGCCCCGCTGGGAATCGAACCCAGGTCACCATGCGTACAATGCCTAGCGCGCTAACTCACTCTGCCACGGTGACTACTGATATAACCATGCAGTTGAAAGCGATGTTAAATTTTTGTTTAAAAAACGCTTGCATACGAGTCTGCAACCATTGGGACATTTTCATCTTTACTATTCAAGGTCCAAAACCCAACTGACCAAATTTCGTATTGTGCGCATGACACATACCTTCTCTCTTCTCTCCCTCTACAATTCAATACTTTGCCATTGTGCGCATGACACACACTTTCCCTCTTCTCTCCCTTTACAATTCAATATTTCGTTACATAATATCGTTACATAATATCGTTACATAATTTCGTTACATAATTTCGTCACATAATTTTGGTTATGTGCCAGAGCAAAGACATGAAAATGTCAAAATATTTTTTCTAAATTTTCCGTAACTTTCCAGAGTGTATCAGTCTCCTCAGCTCAGTGTTGTATGGTCGCTATAGGTATATCAGTATAATCAGTATAAACAGAAAAGTGAGAAGTTGTACTAGATGCACACGAATATCAGAACATACCTGGACAGCTGTTTCGAGCTTATTTTGCTCTCATCAGCAGGTAATAGTTATGAATATCCATGTCATCAACTAACCTCTCTATTTTAATCAGTATAAACAGAAAAGTGAGAAGTTGTGATTATATAATTATGTATCTTGTCGAATGTTATGTTCAAGGTCTCCTGTCATCGTGGATCATTCGCAAAGACCTTCAGTCGGCCATCCATGTACATAATAAATATATGCATGCATAGATATGATACACACATAGGTGCATGCATGCATGAATAGGCAACAGGCTATACAGCAAGTTATCTCTTGTTGTTATTAGCTCAGTGGTTAAGCACTCGCTTACCATGCGGAAGGTCCTGGGTTCGATCCCCCGGGCCGACAAAAATTTGTATTCTTAATTTGGTTACAATTGTTTGTAAGGGATACCTTCCGGTGCGCTCGTGTTGAACTGTTGACCCAGCACCTAAATGGGAAGTATTGTGTCACTTCTCGCCCATCAGAGGGGAGGCATACTACGGGATGGGCAGGCTACAACACAGACCACAAGCGTCTACAGTAGCTCCTGTTTCATGGCTACGAAATAAAAAAAGGCTGTGAAACACTCATCTTTAAAAAAAAAAAAATATTTGTGTTAATCACGTTCATGATGTCACAACAACTAAAACTCGCTTTACTAAATCTACGCTGAAAACGGGACTTGAACCACCAACCTCCAGGTTACAAGTCCGACACCTTATCGATCAAGCTACTGAAGTCGATGGGTGTTATTATGTCACAATTTGTAGTGGGTAGCATAGACATTACGAGAATTCATGATAATGCATCAATCTCCAACCAACCATCATATTCCAATTTTATTCTCGTAATGCCTCCACTGATCGTAGTTCACTCTACAACTACCCCAATTGTCCTCACGAGGTTAGGGTAGGCCCCAAAATCCAAAGTACAGAGCCGAAAAAATTCCGACTCCGCTGGGATTCGAACCCGGTTCACCCGGGCCAAAGTCTTTATCTTTTATCTCCCTCTGTTTACAATACAGCTAATCAAAGTTGTGATCACATACAATAAAATACATTTTGTTATTTATTAAAATATACACTTGCAAACCCCCACTCATGAATGACTGACTGATGATACCCCTTTTAGTCGGGATATAATAAAAATATGTATTTAATTTTATTTTATTTTTTTCCTGATCTTTTCCTTGTTTATAATAATAATTTATTATAAACGATTAGCTCAGTGGTTAAGCTCTCGCTTGCCATGCGGAAGGTCCCGGGTTCGATCCCCGTGCCGACAAAAATTTGTATTCTTAATTTGGTTACAATTGTTTGTAAGGGATACCTTCCGGTGCGCTCGTGTTGAACTGTTGACCCAGCACCTAAATGGGAAGTATTGTGTCACTTCTCGCCCATCAGAGGGAGGCATACTACGGGATGGGCAGGCTACAACACAGACCACAAGCGTCTACAGTAGCTCCTGTTTCATTGCTACGAAATAAAAAAGGCTGTGAAACACTCATCTTTAAAAAAAAAAATTTTTTTTATTTATTTGTAATATAATTTTACAATTGTTTTCTTGTTTATATAGTTTTCAAAGTTATATTTCCCTGTTACACTTATTGGAATCGTATATCCATGTAGTAACAATAAAATAAATCGGAACAAAAAAATATTTTTTTTTATTACAAAAACAAACACCATACTTCTGATTTCTAATATTAGATATTTCTCGGAAGTATAATAATAATTATAGGTAATCACTGATGTGTCTATATTACGTAACATGAAGAAAAATAATATATTTAATAACTTACCTAGGTGATATTTGATCAAATGATTTTTTCAAGTTATGAAAATAAAACAAAATTTGTAGAAACACTACACTAGTGAACAATATTATTTTGTCTGAGAAATTCAACAACAAATTCTTAACACAAATCAGTTGGTAATCCTTGAAATAATTTACTACCTATTACCTCAATGCTATAAAGACGTCAATCAAAAATAAAAAAAAATACGTAAAATAGAGATGTATTATTTTGCACAGAAAACTCTGATATTTTATATAATAATAATAACACTCTTTAGTGGAAGGTAACCACCAGGCGAGGTTAATGCTCAAAGCATTTTCTACCCCCTAATCCTCAGAGTCTTGTTATAATGTGGTCATGAACTCAAATTAATGAGGAAAAATTCATGCACTGGGTGGGATTCGAACCAACGGATCCCTACGCTACCTGGATTACCAGACTAGCGCGTTAACCACTTCACTACCAGTACGCTTTCAAATAGCTATTATGAAGGTTTTTTAAAGATAAGAACAGAACAAAATAAAAGTAAAATAAATTTTATCCAACCTCTGATAATAGATAAATTACTTACTTAAAAAATTGGAGAACGAAGTTAAGCAAAATAAAAGGAAAATAATTTTATCGAACCTCTGAAAATAGTTTAAATTACTTAATTAAATAAATTAGTAGTTTTATTATAACAATCGAACTGAAATAGTTAAATTAATATTTATTTAATCACGAAGACCTTGTATTGTGCTTTACGAGCGAAAATTAAATAAATATTAATTTATTCTTATTACTTAAAACTACATACTTAAACATTACTTTGGATTGCTAATATGAATTACAAACAAATAATTAATTTAATCAGCAATTGAGATTTTTATTCGTGAGAAAAAAAGTATAGAATAAAGTTATATTACCTCTAAATAAATAAATGAATAGTAATAATTATACTCGGTGCGAAACACCAGCTGTTGTTAAAGCAACTTACAAAATAAAATAAAAATAACTATACAACTTAAAGACTGAATGATTATTTTCTGTATAAAGCTCTCACAGAATCACTTGTTAACACGTTGTTGCTGTTCTGACCGACCGACGAAAATTTTATTCACTTCACAGAATTGCACCAGACGAGTCTAAAGTGATAGTGAGTGACTATACAGTCGCTTCTCTGTGAACTGATTTCACTTGACTTATGTCAAGCTAAGTAACAACAACAACAACTAAGAACCAGTCAGAGAAGAGAGAAGGACTAGCAAGAACTGTTACATTCCACCTATTCTCGTAGTCAAGTACCGAACCTCAGTGGCTTGAATGATAAGATGATGATGGACTTGTAACCTGGAGGTCGGTGGTTCAAGTCCCGGTTTCAGCGTGGATCTAGTAGAGCGAGTTTTGATTAGTTGTGATACGTATCACGTAGGTGATTAACTATACTGGTAGTCAAGAGGTTAACGCGCTAGTCTGGATTTTTTTTGAAGATGAGTGTGTGAGTGAGTAAGTGAGTGAAAGAGTGAGTGAGTGAGAGTGAGAGTGAGAGAGAGAGAGACAGTGAGAGAGAGAGAGGGAGAGAGAGAGAGAGAGACAGAGAGAGAGAGAGAGAAAGAAATTTGGTCCTAATTTCACTGGTAGATCAGTAACCAACTCATTAATTTCTGATTCACGGTGAGTGTGTGTGTGTGTGTGTGTGTGTGTGTGTGTGTGTGTGTGTGTGTGTGTGTGTGTGTGTGTGTGTGTGTGTGGTGGTGGTGAGAGAGAGAGAGAGAGAGAGAGAGAGAGAGGAGAGAGAGAGAGAGAGAGAGAGAGAGAGAGAGAGAGAGATTTTGATTTTTGATTGATTTGATAATAATATAAATTGTTTTATTGTTTTTTTTCACATCATAATATAATTCCCCTAAGCTAAGACCCAACTTATAAGAGATAGAGAGAGAGAGCTCGGGAAAGAGAGAGAGAGAGAGAGAGAGAGAGAGAGAGAGAGAGGATAGGATGTGATGTCATTGCATAATTAGTACTCTACAAACACAAGCCTGAGTGCCTAGACCAGCTATCAGCCATGATAAGCAACTCTAGGTTTACTAAGTAACTACCTACAACTTATAGGCAACTACTGATTATCCATACACACATGACCTACCTAAATAAATCAAGAGGTGGGAGCTATACTACACTAAAGTCCTAGTACATAGTTAAACGCTAATCAGAGTGTTAGCTAGATACCCATTAAGCCTAAGGCCGAGGCTACGATAGGAGCGTCAAGCGGTGAGCGGTAAGCGGCGAGCAGCAAAATGATAATTTTATGTTTACATTTAAAGCAATGGAAATGCTTAGTAGGTGACTACGATAAAAAAAATCGCTTGACGCTTGCCGCTCCTATCGTAGCTACAACCTAATGGATAAATTAATTGATTATTCTAATGCAGAGTGCTAATCCCACTGCACACCGAGTTAATAATGCGCGGAATGGCCCAAATCATCATAGAATTATTTTTCAATAAGTTACCGGAAAATGTAAGGGACATGCCTGAAAAACAGTATAAAGCAGCACTTCTGAGGCACTTGAAAAATAGTGCATACTATTCTTCGGCTGAGTTCTTGTCCTCTGATTTAGGTTTAGACTTGTAATTTCTTTTTATTATTATGATTTTTTTTGTTATTCTCCCAATGACACACCAATTGGTATTCTCTCCCTTTTCTTTTTGCTGATTATGTTGAGTTGGGTTAGGTTCTACATATTTATTTCTTATCTCTATGTTTCTTTTTTTAAACTTTATTTTGACTTGTGTTAACAATTTGTGTAAATTGATAAACATTAATAAAAACTTTGATTTGATTTGAATCGAGTATGGCTTCGATTATTTCTTATATCCAGGTTTTTCTTGTATCCAAGTTTCTCCTATATCCAGATTTCTCTTATATCCAGGTTTCTCTTATATCCAAGTTTCTCTTACATCCAGGTTTCTCTTATATCCAAGTTCCTCTTATATCCAGGTTTCATTTATATATAAGTTTTCTTATATCCAGGTTTCTCGTATATCCAAGTTTCTCTTGTATCAGGTTTCTCTTATATCCAGGTTTCTCTAATATCCAGGTTTCTCTTATATCCAGGTGTCTCTTGTATCCAATTTTTTCTTATAAAGAGGTTATTTTCCCTGACTTACATACAGGGTGTACCGGTACCACTGAGAATATTTGAAAACGCTTGTCACCGTGGCAGAGTGAGTTAGCGCGCTGGGCATTCCACGAATGGTGACCTGGGTTCGATTCCCAGCGGGGCAGGAATTTTTTTGCTCTGTAGTTGGATGTTCGGGGTCCACTCATTTTTCCTCACATAGGTACCTCGTGAGGAAAAATGAGTAGTTACTTGTATGAGTAACGACCAGTGGCGGCATTACCAGAGTAAAAAGAAATTAACGTAATAGAATTCGAAAAGTACAGGAGGATCTTAGTAATGCTGCGCTACCACAAAAATTGTGAGAGGCCTTGTGCTTCACCACAAATAAAATCATACAATTCATACATAAATACAATTTTTTTTTTCTTTTGCCCATATCTAATATAATTATTGATCTTCTGAAATGTCTTCGAAAATGTGTGGATCATTTTTCTTTCTTTTAAATTTATATACCTACTTAAAATTTTGATGATGAAAAAAATACAAACATATTTGGAAACGCAAAAGCCCGTAAATTTCTTGTGGGATTTACTTAATTATTACAAAAAAGGGCACCTACAGCTCCCCAGTCAGGCTGGGGAGGGACGAACCACACGACATAACATGCCATTTAAAATTTTAAAGTTGTTCCATGCCAACCTGACTGGGGCGGTGTAGGAATTTTTTTTGTTGTTGCAAAAACTCAATCCCCCAAACAATTAAAGAATAAGGGGGTTCTTGTGTTTTCAAATATTGTAAGTGTTTGTTGAGATACGGGGGTGGACTGGGACTTTATGAAACCCTGTATATTGGACTTGAAAATTATTCTCTAATATCCAGGTACGACTATAGTTACGTAGATTTTTTTAAGGTGGGGCGTTCTTTCTTTCGTACCTAACTACAAAAACCCAAGTCTATGGTGACTATGGTCACTGACGGCCTGATTAATCACGGCCATGAGCCATATGACTATTTCTTGGATGGATAATTTTATTCTGAGTGAACAAAAATACCGCATAGTAAATAAAATCCCACATGGTAACAAAAAGTCCCACATTGTAAAAAAAAAACACACAAATATCCTACATAGTAACAAAAATTCACACAAAATATCCCACATAGTATTCTTAAAAATTCATCCTTAAAAATTGTACTCTGTAATTTATAACTACTTATTATGTGAATTGTAAATTTTTTATTATAAAAATAAAGTTGAAATAAATAAATAAATAATAAGAAAAATAGTAACAAAAAAATCCCACAAAGTAACAAAAATTCACACAAATATACAACATTTACCACGTATAGTAACGAAAAATCCTACATAATAACACACACAAAAAATCCCACAACAACAACAACAACAACAAAAAATCCCACTCATCTTCAACGCGTGGAATCGGGCCGGATCATTGTCTCGCCTAACGTATATTCTATCTGTGCTGGGGTTTCTTAGAAATTTGGGGGGGGGGGGGGGGGGCTATGCCACTGGTTCAAGTCCCGGTATCAGCGTAGATTTATCAAAGAGGAGCGTGAGTAGTTGTGATATCGCGAAACTAACTAAAAACCACATTGTAAAAAAATCACACAAATATCCTACATAGTAACAAAAATTCACACAAATATCCCGCATAGTAACAAAAATTCGCACAAATATACCACATTTTTTATTCATTTATTTATTACAATTATATACAGATTTTGAAATGATTTAATGGTACCTTTTCTCAAAGTTAAAAAACTGTGTTTAGAACGTAACATTACCACACATAGTAACGAAAAATCCCACAATGCAACAAAAAATCCCACACAACAACAACAACACAAAAATCCCACACAACAACAACAACAACAAAAAAATCCCACTTCACCTTCAGCGCGTGGAAGCGGGCCGGATCATTGTCGGCGTACGCACGCAGCACGTGCCGCACGCTGAACCCGAGAGAGCACAGTCCGTGCAGGATGGGCGTCTGGTAGCCGGACACGCGGGCGAAGTCGGGTCTATGTGCAGCGGGTTCACAATCGCGGACAGCCGGTACTTATATCCAGGTTTCTCTTATATCCAGGTTTCTCTTATATCCAGGTTCCTCTTGTATCCCGGTTTCTCTTTATATCCAAGTTTCTCTTATATCCAGGTTTCTCTTGTATCCAATTTTCTCTTATATCCAAGTTTCTCTTATATCCAAGTTTCTCTTGTATCCAAGTTTCTCTTATATCCAAGTTTCTCTTATATCCAAGTTTCTCTTACATCCAAGTTTCTCTTATATCCAGGTTTCTCTTATATCCAAGTTTCTCTTATATCCAGGTTTCTCTTATATCCAGGTTTCTCTTGTACCCAAGTTTCTCTTATATCCAGGTTTCTCTGATATCCAGGTTTCTCTTATATCCAAGTTTCTCTTCTATCCAGGTTTCTCTTATATCCAGGTTTCTCTTGTATCCAAATTTCTCTGATATTCAGGTTTCTCTTGTATCCCGGTTTCTCTTATATCCAAGTTTCTCTTGTATCCAAGTTTCTCTTGTATTCAGGTTTCTCTTCTATGCAGGTTTCTCTTCTATGCAGGTTTCTCTTGTATCCAGGTTTCTCTTGTATCCAAGTTTCTCTAATATCCAGGTTTCTCTTGTATCCAGGTTTCTCTTGTACTCAAGTTTCTCTTATATCCAGGTTTCTCTTATATCAAGGTTTCTCTTATATCCAAGTTTCTCTAATATCCAGGTTTCTCCTGTATCCAAGTTTCTCTAATATCCAAGTTTCTCTTATATTCAAGTTTCTCTTGTATCCAGGTTTCTCTTATATCCAAGTTTCTCTTATATCCAGGTTTCTCTTGTATCCAAATTTCTCTAATATTCAGGTTTCTCTTGTATCAAAGTTTCTCTGATATCCAGGTTTCTCTTGTATCCAAGTTTCTCTTCTATCCAGGTTTCTCTTATATCCAAGTTTCTCTTACATCCAGGTTTCTCTTGTATCCAAGTTTCTCTTATATCCAGTTTCTCTTCTATAGTAACTCAAAATCCCAACTAGTACCACATAGTAACGAAAAATCCGGCAAAGTAACAAAAGAATCCCACATAATAACACACAAAAAATCCCACACAACAACGCCAATAACAAAAAATCCCACACAACAAAAAATAATCCCACACAACAACAACAAAAAAAAATCCCACAAAAACAACAAAAAAATCCCACTCACCTTCAGCGCGTGGAAGCGGGCCGGATCATTGTCGGCGTACGCACGCAGCACGTGCCGCACGCTGAACCCGAGAGAGCACAGTCCGTGCAGGATGGGCGTCTGGTAGCCGGAGACGCGGGCGAAGTCCGGGTCAATGTGC
Organism: Bactericera cockerelli; assembly: GCA_024516035.1. Classification (NCBI taxonomy): domain Eukaryota; kingdom Metazoa; phylum Arthropoda; class Insecta; order Hemiptera; family Triozidae; genus Bactericera; species Bactericera cockerelli. Next base: position 7,464,295 of record CM044966.1, read on the forward strand.
AGCGGGTTCACATCGCCGGACAGCCGGTACTTATATCCAGGTTTCTCTTATATCCAGGTTTCTCTTAATCCAGGTTTCTCTTGTATCAAAGTTTCTCTGATATCCAGGTTTCTCTTATATCCAAGTTTCTCTGCTATCCAAGTTTCTCTTTTATCCAAGTTTTTCTTCTATCCAGGTTTCTCTTCTATGCAGGTTTCTCTTGTATCCAAGTTTCTCTTATATCCAGGTTTCTCTTATATCCAAGTTTCTCTTCTATCCAGGTTTCTCTTGTATCCAGGTTTCTCTTGTATCCAGGTTTCTCTTATATCCAAGTTTCTCTTATATCAAGGTTTCTCTTATATCAAGGTTTCTCTTGTATCCAAGTTTCTCTTTTATCCAGGTTTCTCTTGTATCCAAGTTTCTCTTTTATCCAGGTTTCTCTTATATCAAGGTTTCTCTTATATCCAAGTTTCTCTTATATCCAGGTTTCTCTTATATCCAAGTTTCTCTTGTATCAAAGTTTCTCTTATATCCAGGTTTCTCTTATATCCAAGTTTCTCTTCTATAGTAACTCAAAATCCCAACTAGTACCACATAGTAACGAAAAATCGTGCAAAGTAACAAAAAATCCCACAATGCAACAACAAAAAAAGTCCCACACAACAAAAAAATCCCACACAACAACAAAAAAATCCCACACAACAACGCCAACAACAAAAAAAATCCCACTCACCTTCAGCGCGTGGAAGCGGGCCGGATCATTGTCGGCGTACGCACGCAGCACGTGCCGCACGCTGAACCCGAGAGAGCACAGTCCGTGCAGGATGGGCGTCTGGTAGCCGGAGACGCGGGCGAAGTCCGGGTCAATGTGGAGCGGGTTCACATCGCCGGACAGCCGGTACTTATATCCAGGTTTCTCTTATATCCAGGTTTCTCTTATATCCAGGTTTCTCTTGTATCCAAGTTTCTCTTATTTCCAGGTTTCTCTTATATCCAAGTTTCTCTTATATCCAAGTTCCTCTTGTATCAAAGTTTCTCGTCTATCCAAGTTTCTCTTATATCCAGGTTTCTCTTGTATCAAAGTTTCTCTTATATCCAGATTTCTCTTATATCCAAGTTTCTCTTGTATCCAAGCTTCTCTTGTATCCAGGTTTCTCTTGTATCCAGGTTTTCTTATATCCAAGTTTCTCTTATATCCAAGTTTCTCTTATATCCAAGTTTCTCTTCTATCCAGGTTTCTCTTGTATCAAAGTTTCTCTTATATCCAAGTTTCTCTTCTATAGTAAGTCAAAATCCCAACTAGTACCACATAGTAACGAAAGATCCGGCAAAGTAACGAAAAATCCCACAATGCAACAAAAAAAAATCCCACAGAACAACAACAAAAAAAATCCACACAACACAAAAAAAAATCCCACACAACAACAACAAAAAAAAATCCCACTCACCTTCAGCGCGTGGAAGCGGGCCGGATCATTGTCGGCGTACGCACGCAGCACGTGCCGCACGCTGAACCCGAGAGAGCACAGTCCGTGCAGGATGGGCGTCTGGTAGCCGGAGACGCGGGCGAAGTCCGGGTCAATGTGCAGCGGGTTCACATCGCCGGACAGCCGGTACTTATATCCAGGTTTCTCTTATATCCAGGTTTCTCTTATATCCAGGTTTCTCTTGTATCCAAGTTTCTCTTATTTCCAGGTTTCTCTTATATCCAAGTTTCTCTTATATCCAAGTTCCTCTTGTATCAAAGTTTCTCGTCTATCCAAGTTTCTCTTATATCCAGGTTTCTCTTGTATCAAAGTTTCTCTTATATCCAGATTTCTCTTATATCCAAGTTTCTCTTGTATCCAAGCTTCTCTTGTATCCAGGTTTCTCTTGTATCCAGGTTTCTCTTATATCCAAGTTTCTCTTATATCCAAGTTTCTCTTATATCCAAGTTTCTCTTTCTATCCAGGTTTCTCTTGTATCAAAGTTTCTCTTATATCCAAGTTTCTCTTCTATAGTAAGTCAAAATCCCAACTAGTACCACATAGTAACGAAAGATCCGGCAAAGTAACGAAAAATCCCACAATGCAACAAAAAAAAATCCCACAGAACAACAACAAAAAAAAATCCCACACAACAAAAAAAAATCCCACACAACAACAACAAAAAAAATCCCACCTCACCTTCAGCGCGTGGAAGCGGGCCGGATCATTGTCGGCGTACGCACGCAGCACGTGCCGCACGCTGAACCCGAGAGAGCACAGTCCGTGCAGGATGGGCGTCTGGTAGCCGGAGACGCGGGCGAAGTCGGGGTCAATGTGCAGCGGGTTCACATCGCCAGGACAGCCGATAGAGTGCGGCCTGGTCCTGGCTCGTGACGTCAGAGAGGGCCGCGTCTGGCTTGCGGCCCGGGGGTCGGCTGGCACGGACGGCCACGCGTGACGACCGCGCCCCGCCGAAACCGCCGCCTGAGGGAGGACGAAGACAAAGGAGGTTAACACTTTGAGCCCCAGAGCTGGGATCGGCAAGTGAGCACGAGGAACAAAGCCAAGAATTGCATTTTGTACCCTTCGTACCAAAGTTTTTTTTATTGTAAAATATTGTGAATTTCGTCGAGAAAATTCGATAAATTTACGTTTTCAGATGTACCTTTTATACTTTATGATTTAACTTCAAAGTAAGAAAGGTCGTAAATACCATATACAGTACTCATGTCCATAGTCAAAATTCGGGTGAGGGTCATATATGGTACTCATGTCCTTGATGAAATGTCAGCTGAGAGTCATATATGGTATTCATGGGCTCAAAGTGTTTAAATAAGCTGAGGGGAAAATAATCTCTGCACCGTCAGTAGAGTTCCATTACGGGTAAATAACATTAAATTTCTATTGTGCACTGCTAGTCAAGTGGTTAACGCGCTAGTCTGGTAATTCAGGAGCGTAGGGATCCGTTGGTTCAAATCCCACCCAGTGCATGAATTTTTCCTAATTAATTTGAGTTTGACCACATAATAATAAGACTCTGAGGGTTAGGAGTTCAACAAGCGCCCAAGAATTTTCGGTATTAAGGTAGGACCTCAGTAGCTAAGGCGGCGGACTTGTAACCTGGAGATCGGTGGTTCAAGTCCCGGTATCAGCGTCGATTTATTAAAGCAAGCGTGAGTAGTTGTGATATCGCAAAGTGATTAACACAAACACAAATATGATAACCTAATGGAACTCATCAGTCCTAATTGAACAGTATAACGAGTAAATAAGGTGTTCTTATTATTATTAAAAAAAGGCTGTGAAAACACTCATTTTTTTTTTTTTTTTTTTTTTTTTTTTTAACACATTGGACGCGGCTCAATTTTATGGGTGTGTACCTGGGTACCACAGGCAAACTTTCTATTGCCAAATATCGGGAAAAAAAAAAAATTTCAACCGAGTTGTTCGCTGGTACCACGACAAACGATTCCACATAATAAATACACTGAAGCGTGACATCAATAAGGGTCACATGAACAGAATTACAATATACTCCTGTGATCCTTATAGGGGTCACATGGTACCAGACATTCATGGGGCTGAGGACCCCTTTAGAGGTCTCATGGCGTCCAATGTGTTAAAGAAGAATGTGAATGGATTTACATAATAAGGTAGGCCTCACCTCCCACTATGAACACACAGGACTGTCCCGTGCTGATGTGCTCCTCCCCCACATAGCTCTCCGTCTGAACAATGATCACCGCGTTCTTCCCCTTGTCCAGAACATCAATGACCCGGGCCGGGCAACCATCGCTCCCTGTGTCGGCAAGGGTTGATGCAGCGTGAGATATTGTTCTCCGTGCAGCACTGGGACAGGTCGAACTCTTTGCCTGAAAGGGTTAAAAACAATCAAGATTTTCAGCAATTTTCATGACTCGGGCCCGCGACCACCATCGCCCCCTGTGTCGGCAAGGGTTTAAAGCACTTGAGACAGGTCGAACTCTTTGCCTGAAAGGGTTTTAAAACAAGCAAGATCTTCAACAAAGTTTATAAAATAATAATAATAATTTCCGGTATACGGGTACTTTCATTAACGGAACAAAAAGACAAGCCACAGACACTGAAGACAAGCCAGAGACACTGAGGAAAAGCCACAGACACTGAGGACAAGCCACAGACCTGAGGACAAGCCACAGACACTGAAGACAAGCCAGAGACACTGAAGACAAGCCACAGACACTGAGGACAAGCCACAGACACTGAAGACAAGCCACAGACACTGAGGACAAGCCACACGACACTGAGGACAAGCCAGAGACACTGAGGACAAGCCACAGACACTGAGGACAAGCCACAGACACTGAGGACAAGCCATAGACACTGAGGACAAGCCACAGACACTGAATTTGAATTGAATTGAATGAGATACCTTTATTTACATAAATTGAATATACAAATTAAACTCCTCCTCAGCTAATGATAACTTATTGGGAGGTGTGGACAAGCCACAGACACTGAAGACAAGCAGAGACACTGAAGACAAGCCACAGACACTGAGGACAAGCCACAGACATGAGGACAAGCCAGAGACACTGAGGACAAGCCACAGACACTGAGGACAAGCCACAGACACTGAAGACAAGCCACAGACACTGAGGCCCAAGCCACGGGACACTGAGGACAAGCCAGAGACACTGAGGACAAGCCATAGACACTGAGGACAAGCCAGAGACACTGAATTTGAATTGAATTGAATGAGATAACTTTATTTACATAAATTTAATATACAAATTAAACGCCTCCTCAGCTAATGATAACTTATTGGGAGGTGTGGACAAGCCACAGACACTGAAGACAAGCCAGAGAAACTGAGGACAACCACAGACACTGAGGACAAGCCAGAGACACTGAAGACAAGCCACAGACACTGAGGACAAGCCACAGACACTGAGGACAAGCCATAGACACTGAGGACAAGCCACAGACACTGAGGACCAAGCCAGAGAAACTGAGGACAAGCCACAGACACTGAGGACAAGCCACAGACACTGAGGACAAGCCACAGACACTGAGGACAAGCCAGAGACACTGAAGACAAGCCACAGACACTGAGGACAAGCCACAGACACTGAGGACAAGCCATAGACACTGAGGACAAGCCAGAGGACACTGAGGACAAGCCACAGACACTAAGGACAAGCCACAGACACTGAGGATAAGCACAGATCCTGAGGACAAGCCACAGACACTGAATTCGAATTGAATTGAATGAGATAACTTTATTGGATATACAAATTAAACGCCTCTAAGCTAATGATAACTTATTGGGAGGTGTGACAAGCCACAGACACTGAGGACAAGCCACAGACACTGAAGACAAGCCAGAGGACACTCCCCTGGGATGGCCGTGAGGGTTAGGTCGGATGACATCACGCCATGAGTCCGGGGACGATACCATACGAGGGCACCACAGCGAAGTCTTCGTGACCTGAAACAATATAATAACAATAATTGTGATAAGTTATGATAATAATAATATTGTGATTTCCAACGGATTGGTGCTAAAAACGTAAATCCGAACTAGAACAGTGTGGCCTTAAAAAACATTGAATACCTGATCGAAACATCACAGAAGTCCGTCATTATCTCCACAACATCAAATTATCTGTAAATGTCTCATATCAATTAATTTATGTACATATTGTTTTTAAAACCTATGTATGTTTGTATTCCTCAAATCAATGAGTGAAATCTTTGAATAATAATAATAATAATGATAGTAATAATTAACCCCAAAAGTGTCTACCATCAGATTAATGATGGAACCACCAAGGGAAGGCCACGGGGAGAAAATACGGTGGACAATCAAGTCCACCAATCAATTTACTCTTCAAAATTGTGTAAAATTTATTTATAAACAATTGGGTTTCACTGAAAACCCTACAACCAGATCAGATAATAATAACTACTCGAACGAAGTAGCTACTCACCTTCATACAGATACTTGAGGTCGCTACTCACCTTCGTACAGATACTTGAGGTCGCTACTCACCTTCGTACAGATACTTGAGGTCGCTACTCACCTTCATACAGATACTTGAGGTCGCTACTCTCCGAGTGGTCGCTCCCACGCCGAGAGCGTACAGAATAGCGTCCCTGTTGGTGTAAGAGAAGTTGCCCTCCACATGGTCCAGCTCTTGGCTTTCAGAAGTCGCTGAGTTCTTCAGTTCCGTCAGTTTCTCCAGCAGATTTCCTGACCAGAAAGAAGAAGAATAATAATATCGCCTTTTTAATCCTGCCCGATCAGGACTATTAAGTCCCATTATTCCAGCAGATTTCCTGACCAGAAAGAAGAAGAATAATAATATCGCCTTATTAATCCTGCCCGATTAGGACTATTAAGTCCCATTATTCAGCAGATTTCCTGACCAGAAAGAAGAAAAATAATAATATCGCCTTATTAATCCTGCCCGATGAGGACTATTAAGTCCCATTATTCCAGCAGATTTCCTGACGAGAAAGAAGAATAAAATACACTGCCGTGCTTGCTGGAACTTGGCCTGGCGCACTGCCGTGCGCTCAGATAATAGTAATATCGCCTTATGTCGGTCCCGGTGCTCAGTGGTTAGGGCGACACTATGTGAATCCAGAGATTCCAGAAGTCGCGGGTTCGAAACCCAGCCGGGACATGACAAGTTATCCTCCCATTTGGGATTTTTACCACATAATAATACGTCTTGAGCTTACTGCTGGAATAAAAGGAACTTGATAGTCCTAATCGGGCAGTATAAATAAGGCGATATTATACATATTGTTTTGTGATAAAAAAAATCCCACCGGGAGAATAACTTGTCATGTCCCGGCTCGGTTTTGAACCCGCGACCTCTGGATTACCAGACTGTCGCCTTCACCACTGATCTATTAGGATAGAAAGAAGAAGGTTTTATAATACCTCACCAAAAAAATACACTGCCAATTTTTTTTGTTTGTCAATGTGTTAAGATGAGTGTTTAGCAGCTTATTAGGACAGTTAAGATGAGTGTTATTAGGATAATTAGAAAATTTATGTTTACTTATTAGATAATAACACTTTAAGTTACACATTACACATTAAGTAAGAAATTACACATTAACTTAGAAAAAACGGATTTTTTTATTTAGGTGAGGTGTTTCACATCCTTTTTTATTTCGTAGCCATGAAACAGGAGCTACTGTGGACGTTTATGGTTTGATCTATTCGTGCGCTATTACAATAATTATGGACACAATATTCCTCGTGAATGTTAATCATAATTCTCCAATTTTTTACTATCGCTAGAATCACAGTTTTATTTTACTGAATCACTTGCATCGGGGAAAAGTTCTCAACCGATCTTTTTCAAAATTGTTTTAAATGATTAAAATACCGTTTTTCCTACATTTTAAAATCCCCCCAAAGTATTCTCAATTATGACATAGGACTGACTCACCTACAGTAACCTTCCATACTAATAGGGTTAGCAGAGCGTGACATATCTGTGACTTTCCCCACAGTTTTTCTCACGTTCTCAAGCATGACGGTTGCGTAATGGACGATCTCAGCAAGGCACCTTCCCTCTCACGATTTGGCCTGAAAACAGAAGCAAGATTTCCTCATTTTGAACTAACAGATACCCAAGCGAATAAGAATGGGTATAGAATATTTTTATAGAATAGAATGTCACTTCTGCCATTCCAAGGGGAGGTATACTAACGGATGGGCAGGCTACAATACATACCACAAGCGTCTACAGTAGGTCCTGTTTCATGGCTACGAAATAAAAAAGTCCGCTGGGGATCGAACCCAGGTCACGTGTGTGCAATACCTGGGCGCGCTAACTCACTCGGCCAAGGTTGAATACTAATATTTAGTTATTTACTTACACTAAACTATATATTTACTTACACTATATACATATTTACTTACACTTATACATGTTTACTTACACCTATATATTTACTTACACCGGGAGGCCCAGCCTTTTGGCAGAATCAATGATGATACCAGAGTCTGTGCACTCTATGACACAGCCATATATTATTTACACCTAAATTATTTACTTAACTATATATTACTTACAACCTATATATTTACTTACACCTATATATTTACTTACACCTATATATTTATTTATTTACTTACACTATGTATTTACTTACCCCTATATAATATTTATCAACTATGTATTTACTTACAGCTATATATTTACTCACACTATTTCTTACTTACACCTATATATTTACTCACACCTATATATTTACTTACACCGGGCAGCCCAGCCTACGGCAGAGTCAATGATGATACCAGAGTCTGTGCACTCCTCAGACACAGCCATGCCACCACTGGGGCTATCAGGTCTGGGCGGAGCTCCTCGAAGAAATCTGTGTAAGGAACACTGTCATATAAATATAACTAGCGTTTGCCCGTGCTTTGCAACGGGACTAATTTTCAAATTTACTAAGGCATGGCCGTACTGCTGGACAGCAATGCCTTTTTGAACTTTTATAATTTTTCTCGACAAGCGATAATGGTTTTGGGGGGGTCCTATCTGAGACATTTTTCGCTATCTCTTACCGTTTTGGCTAACAACCTCCGGACAAACACAACCAACATAGGTAAGTAGGTAGGTAGGTAGTCCTTTTTTCTGTTTTTATATATAGAGATATAATAAAACACTGACACAACAGTACTGTTTCTATGGCTTAGCTGTCAAAAACATGGAAACCATTTAGAGGTTTGCCAGCACGATGCACCATTTTTTTTTTTTTTTTTATTTTTAATGTAATACCTATTCCTTATTTTTAGGGTACTACTCACTTGGAATTTGAAAATGGATTTTACGAAACAAAGGTAAATTAAATAATCAAATTAAAAGGATCTAAAAATTTGGCGGGTGCCACAATGCCACATTCACACGAAATGAGAAATATTTTACTACCGCGTACACTAATTTACTAAGTAATTCATCATTAAATATTATTTTTTTAAACTAAATAACAAAAGGATTTTGAGCAATCAAATTTCACAAATTAAAGTGTAAATAAATAATTTAAAATTAAAAGGATCTAAAAATTTAGAGGCGGGTGATACATTCAAGCAATGAGAAACTATTTCATAATCACAAGTGTAAGTTAAGCACTTTCTTAAAAGTTTGAAATAAATAAGAAAATGGATTTTGAGCTATTTTGAAATAAATTTTAATGAATGAGTGTTGATGAAAAATACTCAAAAATTTCCAACACAAGAACCTCAAGAGGGGATGGATACTTCTTGTCGTATCTATTTTCGGCCCAGATAATTGTTTATCAACACATTGGTGACAATGACAGCGTCCATGGCGCTTTTGAATGCACCGGTTCTCGTAGGATCACCGAAGTTAAGCAAACGTCCATGCGAGGTGAAGACTTCGTGATGCTGGCATTCCAGGCCAACCCAGCCTGGGTGAGGTTGATGTGGGTAGCAGGTTTTGAGAGTTTCCTGCGAAATGGAGGGTAACAACCTCCGTCGTGATATGGGCCATGCAGTTGAAAGCAATGTTAAACTCAAATTTAAAAAAAAAAAAATATTGGTGATACTCGCTTGCCCTGCGGAATGTTCGGGTTCGAATCCCAGTACCGACGAAAATATTATATTAAACTTATAATTTCGTTACATTTGTTTGTAAGTACCTAAATGTCACTTCTCAACCATCAGAGGGGAAGCATGCCACGGGGCTACGGGGTTGAGATAGCTGCAGCAGAGGCCACAAGCGTCTAAAGCGTCTAAAGAAGCTACACTTGTTCATGGCTTCCAAAATCAGTATAATCAGTATAAACAGATAAGTGAGAAGTTGTACTAGAGTACATGATATCGAAACATACTTGGACAGCTGTTTCGAGCTTTTTTGCTCTCATCAGCAGGTAAAAAAGACTTTGAGACACTCATCTTTAGATAATAAATAAATGTATGTCTGTCTGTTGTATGAGCTAGTTGTTTATATGTTATTATGTCACCAACTTTTAGTGGATAGCATCGAACTTACGAGAACGATGTCTAAAAATAATTAAATGTTGTTTCTTTGTGTTATTGTATAACAATTTTGGTGGGTAGCGCACAATTATAGGGACTTTTCATATCCTTAAATATCTCAATATCTTTATGTTATATCTTGTTTTCTAAATATCTTATTTTTGCCTATTTTTTCGTACATGGTCGCTGCTAACATTAAAGCAGATACTCATTTTTCCTCACGAGGTCGAGTGGAGAAACATGCAAATTACAGTGCCAAAAATTGGGACTCTGCTGGGAATGTTCTAAAACAACATATAATAAAAAAAATTAAACAGTCTGGCTGGGGGACAATAAACGGGGCAGAGCAGCAGTCTGCCTGGGGGACTATAAACAGGGAGTAGACCAGCATTGGCTGGTTCTGGGGGCCCTTGTCAATTATTAGCTCCTTGTAAAGACAGTGGTAGAGTGTGAGTATTCCTCCCACTGTCTGGCTACCATCGTTTACGATGACGCCACCTATGATGATGAAGGGTTGGGTGGAAGAGATTGCCCATAGGCAATAACCCGCCTTTTAGTTAAGGACATTGTTTTTATATATTCTATTCCTTTTATTTTTATTGTATTGTATATTGTTTCCATTCTTTTTCATTGTTAAAATCAATTATTTGTATATTACAATATATACATAATGTCCATTTCTATCTACTCAAGTGTTTTATAACCCCGTGCCGACAAAAATTTGTATTCTTAATTTGGCTACAGTTGTTTGTAAGGGATACCATTCCGGTGCGCTCGTGTTGGCCCCAGCACCTAATGGGAAGTATTGTGTCACTTCTCGCCCATCAGAGGGGAGGCATACTACGGGATGGGTAGGCTACAACACAGACCACAAGCGTTACAGTAGCTCTGTTTCATGGCTACGAAATAAAAAGGCAGTAAAACTATTTAACACTATCTTTAAAAAATATAATAATAATGAATAAAAACAATATTTTCACGCTGGGTTGGGCGGGGGCTGGGTTACCTGGCGGCGAATGTCCTGGGTGAGTTGCTAGCAGCTGTCGGCACAATCACGTTGCAGTTTATGTTATTCTTGCGGCCCTAATAGGAGAGTATTCGACAGACAACCAGACCATTTTGGCGGCGCTGAAAAATAAAACATCAGGAGATGGTTGTTGTTATTGTTGATAGTAAAAAAAAAAAAAAAAAAAATTAAATAACATAATAAAATAAAATATAAATAAATCATAAAAAGAGGAAAAAAATTGAAATCGGAGTAAAAAGATATTTTTTATATAAAAATGAACACGTATTTTCGATTTTTTATATGAAATTTCTCGGTGGTAATAACACAAGTCTTGACTAAAGGGCGGGGTTATTGCTAGCGGCAATCTCCTTCACCCAACTTTTTATGGCTAGAAAAAAATTACGTGTGAAAACCATTCATCTTATATATAATTCAAGTCATGACTGCTGACCATGACGACTGATCACGCTTACAGCCCAAACGTATAGTCCTAGGAGCTGAAATTTGGTAAGGTCGCTTTGTTTTTAGTCTAGATTTGCATAAAGACGGGATTTTCGAATTCCCACTACAACACTGCCATTGACGAAAAGGATTTTTTGCTTTCACGGCCATGCTCGGCTCGCAAGCGGGCGACAGCCGCTAGTTTATTTATATAAACGAACACGATATTTCCGATTTTTCATATTAGAAATTTCTCGGTGGTATAAAACACTAAGTCTTAACTAAAGGGCGGGGTTATTGCTAGCGGCAATCTCTTCACCCAATTTTTATGGCAATGAAAAAAATAAGTTGTGAAACATCATTAACACTTTGAGCCCCAGAGCTGGGATCGGCGAGTGAGCACGAGGGACCCACAAATTTAGAACCCAACACTCATACATGCTCCAAGGACCTAGAACTGTTCCTATGAGATACACATAGAAACGGAATACCATAGGAGTACTCATGTCTTCCAAGTAAAGGAAGGTGTGATCCATATAGAGTACACAAGTGTACAGTGAAATTTTGGGTGAGGGTCATATATGGCGCTCATGCCTTTGTGAATGTTAGTGAGAGTAATATATGGTATTCATGGGCTCAAAGTGTTAAAAATAAAAAAATACAATGATACCTACTGTAGTTGGCCTGGCCGAAATTTCCAGGAGGCCGGAATTGCTGGCTGTCATCACGTGCGGCCGGGGCGTTTGCTTCCCATGTGCGGCACGCGGCCTGGTCACCTTGAGGGCCCCTCGTGAAAGTCGGAACCCGCGCACAGTCCGTTTCCGAGATACGCGATGGGAATGAGGTCGCGAGAAATGGGGGGAAAATACATTTTTTAAAAAAAAAAGAGTAATTTTTTTATTTAAACAATAGCCGTTTGCCCGTGTTTGCCCAAAGGGGAATAAAAATTCAAATTTTACTAAGGCTGGGCCCCTACTGCTGGACCGCAATTGCCTTTTTGAATTTTTATATTTTTGGCCCCCCCGCGCTTTTAAAAGGGTTTTTAAAGGGGGGCAATTTGAGGACATTTTTTCGCTTTCTACGTTTTGGCTAAGGGAAACTCCGGACCCCCAAAACATAGGTGGTAGGAAATCTTTTTTTGTTTTATATAGAAGATACCTCTTTTTTTCGAAATAAACATGAAATATTTACACTTATTTACCAGACCAACCATCATTACAAAATATATAATTAAAAAATATCCTCATTGAGTCAAAAACCCCCGGTTAAAATATTTTTTTAAAATTTAAAATATCGGCTTAAACTGCCCGATTAGGATATTGAAATCCCATTAGTCCAGCAGTAACTTAAGGGGGCACTTATAACATCGTAAAAAAAATTCCCCCATGAGGGATAACTAGTCATGCCCCGGCGGGATATCGAACCCGCGCACCTCTGGGACACTCGGGATTCAACAGAGTGTCGCCTATACCCTGAGCTACCAGGCCCGGCAAGAGGAGGCTATGCGCACTCATCTTAACCTAATCATAATAAACACTCATTAAACAGGCGAGGGTTTAATGCTCAGAGCATTTTTTCCACTCAACCCTCAGAGTGTAAGTCTTTCATTACTATGATGGTCACCAACTCAAAATTCAGGGGAAAAATTCATGCCATGGGTGGAGCTCGACACAAACGGATCTCTCGGCTACCTGGATACCCAGACTAGACGTTAACCATTGACTCCAGTGCCTGATATGATAATGGACTCAGTGGCGGCCTCGAAACTGCGTTGTTGATGACCATATCCACGCCGGCCGACGTTTCCAGGGCTGTCTGCACTATTTTTACCCTCCACCACTGTGAGTTGCTCGGTCCGCAGCCGCCTTTCCGCCTGAAAACCTCAATAATAATAATAATAATGCCTGTGTCGTGCGATAGGCCCCGTCTAACCTTACCTCCGGTGGTGTGCGAGGATTACAAATAATGGGTCATGGTGCTCCAAGGCCACTTGGTATATACGGAAAGGTCCCACTCCACTGTACTACACTACCCCCAGTTACCCCATACCATACAAACTTCGCCAATAACCTATTCAAAAATATCACAATATGGGAGCTAAAAAATATGACAAAATACAAAGTAGTAATAATTCTAACATATTAATATCAGCAAAAAAACGTCAAAAATATGGAACGCCAGATCCAATGTTCTTAAGCCCTTTCCAGTCCATTGCCTCTATTTGGTTTTAACGTCCTGACTTGGAGGTAGGACGAAGGGGGGTCTTTTTCCCTCCATTCGCTGGGAATCATACCAGCTACCACATTACCTCACCCAGCCTGGGTGAGGGCTGGATTGCCAGCCTCATCTGTTCGGAAGGGAAAGACTTTTCAGTGCGCAAAAGTTGCTCCAACCCGGGAGGAATCGCACTCAGGTTTTTGGGACTACGGGAGTAGTCACAACCGTTCCGCCACGGAGGCTGGCGAAAAACGGTGTAAACGGCATTATAATAATAATTACTCTGTAGTGAGTTTGAGTAGGTGTGTGCTATCACGAAAGTGATATACACAAACCGCCGCCACAAAACATTCTTACATATACCCCGCCCTCCATTTTATATATTTATTTCTTTAGAACACACTTTATCAGGTAGCACATAAGGGTCTTCATAACGACTCACCAGGCCTAGGTGTTTCTCGCAAATGACTCCGAATATATCCAAAAACGCCCCCAACCGTCTTCCTTTCTATAAGGGGGGATAGATTATCAGCCACTTTTATTTGCCTCACGGCCCCAGTCCAGGCTGGGCCTGGCCTAACCTAACAATCTTAAATCGCATGGTAAGTCTTTATGGCATATTGTTTTAAAGGTCTCATTGGAGAAAAGATGATTACAATAAATTCAGTGTGCTACGATTCCCGTTTCGCGCTACAGGGTCGGAACGTCCTGGCGTAATATCCCTATATTTTGACCTATAACACGTTAACCGTAACTTATGGAGAAAATTTTACTTGTTAATAATAACTCCTTATGGCAGAACTTCGAACCAATTTTCAAACTTGATTTGTTTTTCGTTAATTAAATATTCGACTGTTCGTCGCTAGGCGACGCACCCGACCAGAAACTAACCTCCCCAGCGTATGTGAGTTATAACTTGTTCGAAAGGTCTTGTCATAAGGAATTTATTATTACAAGCAAAATTTTCTCCATAATTTACGGTTAACGAGTTATAAGGGTCAAAATATATGGATATTACGCCGGACGGTCCGCCCCTGTATCTCGAGAACGGTAGGTCGTCGCGAAAACTGAAATTTATTGTAAAGAACTTCTCTCAATAGACCTTTAAAAAAAACATATGCACAAGAACATACCATTTCTATTTAAGATTTTAAAAATTGGTCCCTGCCCAGCTGCTGGGGCCGTTTAGGCCCACAAAAAATTGGCCTGAAATCAATCCCCCCAAATATACAGGAATACGCAGGGGTGGTGGGTTTTGCGGTTTTTTGATATTTTGAGGCGTTTTCGAGAACTAGGCCTGGGTGAGACTTTATGAAGGACAGTATATACAGACAAATAATGGGAAAAACGTAATATTAAAAATGACAATACATAAATACTTAAAACCGAAAAAACTAACTAGAATGCTGGTATACTCCTATTTATAGTCCCCCAGCCAGACTGTTAATAATAAATTAACAAAATACCCTGTACTCACCTTGTACGTATTCATTGACCCCCGTGTCGGCGCTTTGGAACTCTTGCCGTCCCCATCGCGGCCCGCCACCCAGATCATTCACGGCCCACTGCGGCCCCTTCTCTGGGCCAGTAGTCGCGGCATAACCGGCCCGACTGAGGGAGAGAAGCAGTGACACTTCACGTGGAGGACAAACGGGGGTTTTCCAAGCGGGAATTGTACACACTCGCTCTACTAGGTCGCGAGTTAATAGTTCTGGAGTTTCAGCCGACTCCTGCAAAGGTTATCTCATACTTAAAGCTGCGTCCCCGTGAGTTCCCTGTGGTTGATCCCATGTTGATCCCACCAACTTATACTGTATTCTTCATATTCTATTCAATTAAATACACCTTTTTATTAGATATAAGGGGACATTCTGTCCAAAAACAAATAATTATATTTAACAATTGAAACACAAAACAAACCACACCATAGCACCCACTCAATACCCTATTAACAATCAACACAGAATATGAAACTATATAAAACATAAGTCCTAACTAAAGGATGTACAAACCAACATTGCACCCTCCCCCCCGGCAAATTATCCCTGAGGACGCTTTTTTAATTAACTTATAGTGTATCAAAAGTTTTCGTTTTCTCCACACGCATTTCCATCCCGCACTAGCGTAGAACGACATATTATATCCTAGTATTATAATGACCTTGGGAGTATGCAAATTTCATTTTAAATTGACCAACATCTGTTTTGTATTGTACTTAAAAATAAATAAAAACACTTCAAACTTACATTACCAATACTGGTATTACAGGATCAACGCTGGGTTTCAAACCTGCTAGGAGAAAACACGATGACAAGGCGTTCTTACAAAAGAAGTAACCCACCTCCTTTTTTTCTCGTTCAGATGGGTATTCGAACCCTCGATCGTTCTGGCTTGTAGAACTACCCAGCCCTGTCCTGTAAACTATAGCACACGACCATCAACAATCTCCGTTCTTCTGGCTCTTATATCTCTGCGTATCAGTGATTCGATTCAACGGTCTGTATCTCTCTAGGACTGTTTGTTAGTTTGACAGGGAACTCTGCGGGACAAACTCAGTTTATAGGACAAGGCGGGGCTAGAACGGCCGCCGGCTGCCACATCTTCGACAGAGACTAACCCTCGCAATCCAGGAGGGGCAATACTGCTAGTTATTCTATCCACCCTGACAAGCTTGGCAAGATGACCATAGACGAGCTTTATTGCTCTGTAACCATTGTTCAGAGTTTTCATGAGTTATGATGTATAAATCATATAAAATATGACCGACAGCGCGTGACTACTTGGCGAGGTTTATTTGTTCCTAAGCCCGCGGCCACAACGCAGGATGGTAAGACCATCAAAGTATTTTTAAACAGTAATCATATCAAAAAAAATTGGAGAATCGATCTTTCTGGTATTATTCCTGTAAGCCACCTCCATTAAATATGCTAAAATCTCAAAGGACTACCCACGGAGACAAAGACACAAAAGTCAAGAGAGACTTGGCACAACACCAATCCAAACAAGTCACAACACTAGACAGTACCTTTGACTTAAGATTTAAAAGCAAAACAATCGACCTACATATGTACCCGGACAAGAGGTCAGATTACTCAGTAGACAGTCTGCAAGGTACACATGTCACAAATAAAGCAGAGAAAAAGAATAATAAAATACCGCACCCTATCGGTTCTTTTTTTATTTGGGTAGGTATTTTTGCTTCAGAATTTTGTACATTTACCATTGACCCCAAGTAATTATTATTTAATTATGTTTTTGTTCATTCATACTTAAGAGTGGTTACGGTAAGTAGCCAAGGGCGAGGTTAATGCTCCACGCCTTTTCTAACCACCTAACCCTCAATTTATTACGTGGTCATCACAATCTCCAAATTAATGAGGAAAAACTTCATGCACTGGGTGGGATTAAACAAACGGATCCCTACACTACCTGGATATCCCAGCCTACCTGAATTACCACCGATATATATTAAAAAAAAAAACAAAACAAAAAAAAAAACGAATTAGCTAAGTTAGTAAGATTTTATTGTACTGATAAATATTTATGTTATCTTTTCACAGGACTTGCCCCGTTAAATCTACAATTACAAATTACAATAATATTACAAATTAGTTAATTTACATTATTCTGTTTTTAAATATTATTTAACTTTCCTTATACTATAATAATTAGCTACTATAAATTGTATCTAGACTCTGAATACCCCATGATTAACAATTTATTTACAGTGAGAGGCGCGAAGAACGGAGGATTCCGAGGGATTGGGTAGTGCCGCATGTGCAGGAATAGGACGCGAGCAGAATAGAATAATGGATTTTTTTATTGTTTAATTTATAATAAAATAATGCACTGTGAATTACAACAAGATTCAATCTGGTTCAATTTACACCTCACCCTTTCTCTTTGGGCTGCCTGACAGGCGATTATGAGGAGAGAAATGTGTTTTCAGCTTTTCTGAATGGCTGACACTTTTTCTACTTAACCAACGCACAACTGCACAATGTATGGATCTGACGAACTCCAGGAATATGAAGACTGAAAGAGTCCTTTGCAATTTACCTGTCCATGCTATTTTTTTCGGATATTACAAAGTCGAAACTTTATTGGGATATCCAATGCTTGTTATAGAAAAAAACTCTACATAAACATACAATTTATGTCCATTAGTAGATTTCGTAACTATATGTTACTGTCTTACTTCATACATATTTAGGGTTTTTTTAATACAAGTTTTTGTCAAAAAATAAGAGCATTCGTGTACGGTCATGGCTATTTGTATTTTAAATATTTTTTCCCCCATGAAAAAGTAGGTAGGTACAGCCAAACCCCTCTAGATAGATGGCCCAGAACTGCGATATTATATAACGAGCTATATATGTGTATTTCTTTTATTTTTTACTTAATGATGGGATGAAATCATGGCCTGATGATCATATGTCATTATTATATTAATAATACAAAGTAATTTCCAAAGTAAAAATTTACAACCTTGTAATGGCCCCCCCTGGTTACTAACAGTGCAGCCCATTTTCCTCATGAGATTGAGAGGACCACAGTACAGAGTAGAAAATCAATCTACCCAGCCGACATGCTTTGAACAAGGTCATGTGTGTTTCAGTTGAGTACAATACTGTCAGTACAAGTATTGATCATCATGTTACCAAACAACATACACTGACATAAATTCAAATAATAAATGCTTTTTCATAGAGTTATTATGTCACATTATAGGGTAGCTCAGAATCATAGACCTAACACTTTAACTATTACAATCTACATGTTTTAATTTTTACTATGATTTGCCACTGGACGTTCACCCAAGCAGCCTACTCATTTTCCTCACGACGGTAAGAGTGGACCGAAATCCACGTACAGCGCAGCAAAACACATCCTCCAACCCGTGGCTATCCGAACCAGTCATGCGTGCCATTCCTAGCGCGCTAACTCACTCTGGCCCAGTGACAACATTTACACTTGAAATTTTTTAATCGGGTAAGATATTCATCCCCAACCTTCAGTACTTGATCACTATAAGATGGCGGACTAGTACACCTGGAGGGTCAGTGGGGATTTCATGTCCTGTTTACAGCAATAGATTTAGTAAAGTAGTTTGAGAAGATGTGATATCATGAAAGTGATTACCACCTATATGGATAACATAGGTAATGTATTGCTCATCATTCATTCATTATGCAAGGCTTGGTATTTAAACCTGAATATTTATGCTGAGTCTCACACTCATTTGTCTGATCATGAGCACTCACCGATTCAAACTACCCCAGGGCAGCAGATAGAATCTGAATGTATATGTGAAGAAAACCAATTGTGAGTCAAAAATTGTCCGACTCCCAAATGATTTTCCATTAATATTACTGGTCAGAAAATACATATACCTATGTATTTGCATGTACATACAAACACATCTATGAGTCCAATGTCCTTTGTAACAAATTTATAAGCAGTCGTTTAACATATAAATTAATTGATTCTTACTCTTGTAACATTCATCTGGACCTCCGGCCGCTTGAGCCAAATTACATGGTGGAATTGTAAACTGGAGGTTCTTGGATTGAGTCCACGATACAGTAAACCATAAGAAGTTGTGAATATTGTCTGAAAGAGGACTCCCTCAGATAAACTATATGAGTGCTCACTTGAGGACACCCCTTCTGTGAAAAAATACAGACTTATATGGTAACACAATTATATACACAATTCTTTAAATCCATGAAAATATGCTTTCTATATAATACACTAATAGATTATAGGTAGGAATCCTGACAGTCCGACCTTCATGTGAGATCAACACCAAGCCTCCCTCGCCTATATTATTCTCGTTTTTATCACTAGCATTACTAGGCATCTTCAGGCTGAGAGAGGTTTATTTAAGTACCACCACCCTCAGTCGCATTGATTGATACGGTGATATATAAACTGAACAGGTAGTAGCTAATTGATACCTTGGTACACTGGAGGTTGAGGATTTAAGTCCAAGTTTGGTATAAATTTTAGAAAAGCAAGTTTGAATGGAATTGATGTGATATCATGATAGTGATTAACAACTATGCTGAAACACTAAATCTAGGAGTAAATAGCTAAGTTGTTTCCCTTGTGGAATGCAGGCCTCCTAAAACCACCCATCCACATGTAGTAGTAACTATGTATTTTAAAACACAAATACATATGTTAATAAAAATGTGTTTTTTGGGTATATAAACACCAACATGGTTGAATACCCGTACCTACACATTCTATTGTGATGGCGCATTTACCATCATTCTGGAGACAACACCACTTCGCTTGGTACTCAGATTTTTTTTTCTTGTCATATTTGTGTTAATCCATATCACGCAATCACAATTTACTCAACACTCTATAAATTATACCAAAACTTGTACTAAACACCACGCCTACTGACCATGCAGTTGAAAAGACACGTTAAACCCAATTTTTTGTAAACCAATAGATAGTTTAGTTATCATATTTGAGTTTACTGCCATGGGTGCTCTCACAACTACTCAAATCTATGCTGCACAGGGAGTCTGGGACTCGAGCCACCACCACCATGTTTACAAGTTCCACCCCCTTATCAATCCGCTGCTGAGGTTGGTCTCTCATCACAACTACTCACACTAGCATTACTAAAACCACGACTGAAAACTGGGGCTTGGAACCCCAACCTCCCGGTTACAAGTCCACCGTCCTTATCAATCAAGCTACTGAGGTTGGTATCTCGGTTGTCAAATCAAATCGAATTATATTAAAATATACAAAAACAAACAAAAACTAAAACTATGCCCTGGTTCACCTAAGGTAAATTGAGGTTTGAGAGTTGCCCTGTACTATACACGCGAATCTTGTAAAGTACGTCTTGTATACCTCCAACAGTTTAGGTTCATATTTTGAAGAACGGAACGTGCAATGTCCTGAGAGCATCTATTTTATGTTGTATGTTTCAAGAAAATGTCTATTGTCTGGGGAAGTCCCCTTTGGGCTTAAAAGGAAAGGAGTTGAACAAGGTTATTCATATTTAAGATATCGCAAAATTGTAATCTTTACCAACTTTCCCCACTTTTATTACATAATATATGAATAACTTGGGGCCTTGAACCCCCCAACTCTGATTGCAAGTCCACCACCTTAATGTTCAAGATACTGAGGTCAGATAGTACCACAGGGTTGACAACCCCAGTAGTGTTTTAACGAAAGGGAACGTAAAACCGATACATTTACAAAAATCAAGGAGCCGTTGTATTAACTCTAAAGAGACAGAGCTCAAATCACAGGACTAACAATGGATACATTCACAATACGCATAAACTTGGCAGTGTATTGATAACAAAATAACTTAGTATATTGTAGATAAGACAATACGGGAGTAGGTACCATTATACCTATCTAAGGTCAAAGCTGGACTAACAAATATGTGAGCGCTGCATTCCCAATGGTACATCAGGGTTAAAAAATAAAGTACAACAACATTTAGCTATAAGCAACTGGTTTTCTTATATAATAACAATAAGAACTGGCCATAATATATTTCTGTTCCAAAAATAACTTGGGTATGTACTTCCAGCTCATTAGGCAATCGTTTTCTTCTGGCGATTTATCGTCACATTCATAGAGAAACCATCTCCGAATATTTGGTTATACGTATATCCAATAAAATAAATGTGTACACAGGGGCAAAATTGATGAAATTGCAAATTATTGATAACACCCATGTAGTCACTGTTCTAGAATCTTTTAAATGCTTTTTTCATAACTTAAAATCCTTATCAGTAGATATAAAGATGTAAGTGAACACCAGGTCATTATTTTCGAAAATTATGTATGTGAACACAGCAATATGTTTTCTTAATTTCTCTTTCTATTTCAGTACCGAAACAGTTGTTGCCGAAATTTATTCAATCGAGATCAGTTGATAGGAGGAAATTTGAATTACCGACTTTCATATATGCCGTTTGGGGAACAGTTGAGGGAACATGAAACTTTGCAGCCTCTCTCATTGGCTGAACTGAAAATCTCGTCTTGTCATGCGCAGATACCCAAGCGTTTCGTTACTTTTTCCAAAATTCAGCAGATGCGAGGCCCGCATGTTTTGGACATTTTCATGTACTTTGCTTGGCACCTAACCAAAACTGTAACGAATAAGTAACGCAAACTTATGTGACGAACTTTATGTAACGACAATATAAATTATAAAAGAGAGAGAGAAAAAGTATGTGACATGCGCACACTCCGCTATATTAACATTCTAAAAAGAGAGAAGCGGCACAAAAGTATGTGTCCTGGCACAATACGAATTTGGTCAGTTCAGTTTTCGACCTTGGAATAGTAAAGATGACAAAGACCACTGGTAGCAGACTCGTATGCAAGCGTTTTTTTTTTTTTTCAATTATGACTTTTCATTGATTCATTCTTTCTTGGAAACGTTTGGCGATGGGCTGAAAGTACGACTTTCACAAGCATCAAACGTTGTTCTACCGTTATATTTCTTCGCAAATAAGGGCCCCATCTTATATGTGTAAACTAAAATCAAACTCTATATAATAGGTAGCTAAATAATTATTTCGTCTAAATTACACAGAAGGATATATTTATGTACATCAACGTCCTCTAGAAATGTATCCATGGGCTTCCATGTTTTATTGAGGCAATCATTGACAATTGCCCACGGCACAGGCTAGATTGGCATATCACTAAACAGCGCCTATTATTCATAGAATTGGATGCCTTTTTTTGCAGGATTAGCTCGCCGCAACACAGAATGATAAGCATCATTTTACAACAATGCATTACACAAATATTATAACCTGATATTATAGACGTCCGCGTAACTTAAAATTGGGTACTGATAATGTAGTCGTCAAAGAGGTTACCGCGCTAGTTCTGGTAATTCAGGTAGGGATTGATTTCGTTTGTGACACGTTATAAACACGCTCCACATTGAAAACAGGTCACCACATTCTCACACACATTGAATTTGTGACTGTCGTCCAGCCTAGGAAGGAAATAATGGGCTTCTATTTTATGCACTGTCAACACAAGTGAGGAACTGCAGCATGAGCTTGTATTATTCTCTATATCTGTCGTAGAAATGATATTTATCCAAAAGGATTTCCTTTGCCCTTAAATGACCGTCCACAAGATTTCCCAATTAAAAAAAATCTTTCTCGCGGGCCCCTGGTTTCTCTATTGTTTAACGTCCCCAGTCAGGACCTACTGCTTACATAAAAGTATCCACACCATGTAAAACCCACAAAACGCGGCAACTGTGCTCCGGAACGCCATTCGCATTACTTCAGGGCACTTTACCTTTACATACAATAGCCATACCGGTCACGGAAAAATCGGTCAGAAATTTCCGCTCGGCCGGATACGAAACCGAACCTCGCGTCAAGTAACCATTAATCCTTAACCACAAAGATCGGTGGCGCACACTCTGTCTCGCTAATGATTTATCAAATGACATTATTACTTGTGCTGAAGCGTTGTACACAGTGTAGAGTAGAGTGTGGGTATTATTATACACTATTTTACTGTCAACAAGGTTCCGTGTCCCTCGTGCGGTCTCTTGATAGAGAGCAGCTTCCGACCTTTGGCTTGTTATATCTGTCTGTTCCTTATCAACACATTTATATTACACAAGTGTTTCGCTATGCTTATTTCATTTACCTTCTGGTAATTAACATTGGAATTTTACTTCATTAGACAATTGATAAAGCTTATCGATACCTACGTAGCTACACTTTTATTAACAATTTGTTCAGGAAATTGCATATTTAAAAACAAAAAACAAAAAAAAACAAAAACCCTATATATATAGCCAACAAATCATCCTTGAATCCAATTAATACTTAGGAAAAATTGTATTTTTTGCTAAGTTTTTGTGATATTTTTCCGTCTACCGAGACCTTATACACTATTGATATTAGGTACTTTCAAATTACGTCCGTCCTGTTTATCGTTTTTTCACATAGCAAGTCGATATTTAGATATTTATATGACATAAATTAACATAAATTAATTTAGTTAGAATTAATACATAACCATGCAAATTAAGTGACCAGAATAGCATTATAATAATACATTATTTCGCAGTTATACGTACAGCTCATTTTACTTTTAGAATTGACATTGACTGATGTACCTACTCGTGTTTTCTTGAAATTTTTGAAAAGTTGTCATATTAACTTTCCGTTTATATACCCGTTTACTACTATTTTGTATTTAATATAAAATTTAGGTTTCTTTATGTATTTATATTAACTGCATGTTTATGATATACAACTTTTTTTCTCCGTTGTAATTGAAAATAAAATACCAACAAAATTTTGCCTTAGCATTTAACTGGCGTGTTTTTCCTTCACCTGTTTGCAGACGGATAAAATGTTTATTAGAAACTCCATTGGGACTGCGCTTTGCTCCATTTGCTGCGTTGTTTTGGTGACCTATTGTTCGTGCTGACTCGAGTCGAGGTGTGTACCTTATGAAAGGGGTTTTTTGATTTTTAACAATAAAAGCCACGCAATAGGCATTGGAAGTTTTTAAAACGAACAGTTATAATATTTTTTACTATATTATCAAGTACCAATTCATCGTTTGAATTATAGTTTCACGAAACACCCCTTAAAAGTTATTTACGATTACTGTTTTTACGTTCGGTTCAAGTAATTAAGAAAATTAATAATCATTTACGCTACGTCTTTAATGGTAGTCACCGTGGCAGGGTGAGTTAGAGCGCTAGCCTTGCACGCCGGTGACCTGGGGATCAATCTCCGCGGGGCAGGATATTTTTTTTGCTCTGTACTTGGAAGTTCGGGGTGTCCACTCCATACCTGTGAGGCACAAATGAGTCGTTACTTGTATATGGTAACGGACAGTGGCGGCATTACCAGAGTAAGAAGAAATTGATGTACCTTTTAAAATAATGCGCAATGTGAAGGAGGCTTTAGTAATACTGCGTATCCACAAAGCCCAAGAGGCCTTGAGCTTCACCCAAATTTAAAAATCATACACACACTATGACTTTATCAGCCTTATTTTCCAAATCGCACTTCAATTTTTTAGTGTAGCATTCTTGGTAATAGAACATGTGATCATAGTAATATAAAGCTATTTTTTTTCTACCATAAAATGTCAACACTTTTGCGGCGCACCAAAGGATTTTTCTACCATTAATAAAGGTACCATCTTGTTATTGCCCTCTACCTCTGCCATTACAAAGTCGCTTGTTAATTTTATCTAGACGGACTAGTGAACCCCGAAATCCAGTACACAGCGGAAAAAAAACACCTCCCCTAGGAACTCGAAACATCATATGTCCTCCTGTGTGCACTGCCCCGTACCTATTCTAATCACTCGGACACGGTGGAACCCACATGGATAGCCTAATAGGTTATACATACATTAGTATCTTTATATAATTTATATATAGTAAAAAAAAAAACTATTATCTAGAACAAATCAGGTAATATTTAAATCAATCCATATGGATCAGAATATTTTTTTTTTTATACTAAACAACTTATTTATTAAATTTGTATTTCACGTTTTCTTTTTAGAAGTGCGAGTGGCCGCCACCTGCTTTGGTAAGTATTTTACAGATTAAGAAACTCAATTCAACATAGGATTATACGAAATTTAATACTATGCCATGCTTCTACCTCACGTATACATACCAATCATATTAAAAAATCCCAAAATTCCATTTTATTTTTCGAAATATTTTTTTTTGCGGACTTTGAACTAAATAGTCCGGCTAATACTTTTCTCTTCGTTTGGAGTAATCTTTTTGAGGATGGCGGAAGAAACAATAAAACTGTGCAATTGATTAACCGGGGAATTTGACATTTTTTTAAAATAAAAAAAATATTGAAACTGTCTCTTTGCTTTTTGAAATTTTACTTGAAAAAATTTAAAGTTATTGAAGGAAATTGATCATCGGTACTCTTAATTACAAAAATTACTTAATATCAATCTATCTATCATTCATTTATTTTTTTTTTTTTTTATTTTTTAAAACCATTTCCAATTATTGACCACTATACATTATAAACACAATAAAATCATAAATAGACCGTATACCCATCATCAAGTTAACAATGTGAAGAAGACATTAGAATAGTGGTGCCTAATATCAACTTCTGCTGGTCATTACAACACACTTATTTGTCGAATAGTTACATGAGAATATCTTAGCAACGCCATCAGAAGAAATTTTTAGAAAAAAAACCCTGTAAAATTTTAAAAACATTTTTCTTTAGGAAAAAAAAAAAAGGGGAAAAAATTTCCTCTTTGAACAACCCAAAACTTTTTAAAAACCTTTTAAAAATGGGATTCTAATTAACGCTCTTTCGTGGAAGGTCACCACCAGGCGAGGTTAATGCTCAAAAGATTTTCTACCACCTAACCCTCAGACTCTCATTATGATGTGGTCACAAACTCAAATTAATGAGGAAAAATTGTTGCACTGGGTGGGATTCGAACCAACGCATCCCTACGCTACCTGGATTACCAGACTAGCGCCTCAACCACTTGACATTCTAACTTACAGAGGACCTCTAGCCCGTTCCAGAAACACTCTCCACTCTCCAAATCCCCGAATCTCCGTTTCAACTGTCACACAACGCACTCTGATTGGTTCATTTGAACGCAATAACCAATCAGAGCGCGTTGTGTGACGGTTGAAACGGAGATTCGGGGATTTGGAGAGTGAAAAGTGTTTCTGAAATTAGCTACTGGTCTACTCTCACAACCGCACCTCTGTGTCTCTGCACATGAACTCGGACCAGTTTGGCTACTTCAAGGTTCACGGCACGCTCAAATCTTATTTATTTATTTACACTTTATTTTCTATACAATACATACAACAATAAATTATTATATTAACAAAGATAAAAAAAAATTAACAATAGGTATTTACAAAATAAGATATAGAAGAAAAAAAAAATATTTAAATTTAAATGTACAATGTATTGTAATCCGGGGCGAAGTTAATGCCTTAGGCATTCTCTGCCAAATCAACCCCTTTCAATGAATAGCAGTGGTAGTCAAGTGCTTAACGCGCTAGGCTGGTAATCCAGGTAGCGTAGGGATCCGTTGCTTCGCATCCCACCCAGTGCGTGCATTAATCCTTTGAGTTTGAGGTGGTAGAAGTTTTTTCTCATTAATTTGAGTTTGTAACCACACAATAATGAGACTGTGAGGGTTAGGTGGTAGAAATTTTTTTTCATTAATTTGAGTTTGTGACCACATAATAATGAGACCGTGACGGTTAGGTGGTAGAAAATGCTTTGAGTATTAAACTCGCCCTGATACCTTCCACTAAAGAGAGTTATTATTATGAATTTGGACCAGTTCGTCTATTTCAAGATTCATGGGACGCTCAAGTCCACCCGTTTAATAATAATAATATCGCCTTATTTACACTGCCCGATTAGGACTATTAAAGTCCCATTATTCCAGCAGTAAGCTCAAGACGTATTATTATGTGGTAAAAATCCCAAAGGGAAGGATAACTTGTCATGTCCCGGCTGGGTTTCGAACCCGCGACCCCTGGAATCTCTGGATTCACAGAGTGCCTCCTTTACCACTGTTGGCATAATGGGACTACCTGTCTTGCGCTGACAGTCTAAATAAAGCACTACTTATACTTATACTTATACCACTGAGCTACCGGGACAGACAAATGAGTAACATTAAAATTTCCAACATTTCAGGCAAGCAACCTCACCAATATTCACTCCCATCAAGTGTACCTCAACAGCTCTGTAGATATCTCCTCCATTTCTGGTCTCCCCCTTTTCTTCCACATAGACCTGGTCAACAGCGTTAACTTCAACTATAACTACGAATTCGATTGGTCGGACCTGTTCAAAGGTAAGTTAATCCTTTTACCTGCCGATGAGAGCAAATAAGCTCGAAACAGCTGTCCAGGTATGTTCTATTCATGTACAATTATTGTTGTATACTTTTTTTTTTTAATGCTACTGTCTACACCACACATAGAAATTAGGATTATGTGAGGCAATACCTGACAGATATATATCCGTTGGTTATTTGAGTCAGAAACGTATAGTTAGAATAAATCTGGCTTCTCACACATATTGTTAAAAGTATTCATGTTAAAAGTATTGTTAAAAGTACTCGTTAGATTATGTAATTTTTTTATATAAAAATAAACATTTGAATTCCCTTTTCAGGAAAGAACGTTCACATGGACCTGCATTTCAACCCGAGCGTTCACATGCAGTTCAAATCTTTCCTGGGACTCAACTTGGAGTTTGTGGAGAGGAGACACAGGGACCTGTACGCGGATACTGAAGAGGACAATGAGCTGGATGATGGTATTGAAGAGGTAAGATTTTCCTCCACTGTTAAATTTAAACTTTGAAAATTTTCACAGGTTATACAAAACATCAGAAAATTTTTAATCTAAATTTTGCAATTTTTTACAGGTTGTCAAAAACATCAAGAATGGACTGGAATTGAAAGCCAAACTCGCCACTGAAAGTTTTGTGGACGTGAAGTTTGCCTTGCAGAAAGGTAAGTATTGATAGGAGAAGTTTGCCAATTTATTTTTGGCTTTTTCAAGTAGAAAATATCCCTCGCCATACAGAGGGGTAATGCAGCGAGCATATTGCCTCTTTGCCATCAAGTATCAATATGGATGAGGTGTTTCATTTGTAATACAAAAAATACAATGTACCATCATCATCATCATCATAGGGTGGCGCCATCGTGAACAGTGGTAGCCAGACAGTGAAGTAATCCCCCAGCCAGACTGCTGGTCTACTCCCTTGAAAAAAAAAACAAGGTACGTATCTGGTACTTGCATGACAGTGAAATTCTTGAAAAAGTTCTTGGTCCAAAGGTCAAAATCATGAAAAAATGGCCTGGTCGTAAACCTGTTAAAAAAAACTTTAACTTAATAAAATAAATAAAAAACACAACAAAAAGTTATCATATTTGTGTTAATCACTTTCGTGATATCACAACTACTCAAACTCACTTTACTAAATCTATGCTGAAACCGGGACTTGAACCACCGACCTCCCGGTTACAAGTCCGCCGCCTTATCGATCAAGCTACTGAGATCGGACTTTAACTGAATAAAATAAATAAAAAAACACTATCTTTCGTTTCAGGATCAATCGTCGACTTCAAAATCAACGTCCCACGCAAACGTCTCGAACTTCTCGACATCTCCACCCGCCTTCTCCTGCATCGCGGACAAGAGGCGTCCTCTTCCACCCAACCAACCCTATTCATCCCCAGTGAACCCACCGGCTCTCTCACCAGCGCCGCCGTTGCTTACCCCAGCAGAGAAGAGGCGTATGAATCCTACGAGTCCTGCTGGCCTGAGGCTGTGTCAGATGTGATGGGGCTGGAGCTGTGTTCTCAACTGAGCGCCTTCAATTATTCGCGACTCGATGTTTTGAATAATACCAGGTGCGCCTTCAATTAATTTGTTTTACTTGTAGAATAGAATAGAATATACCTTGTTTATACTGCCGAGGTAAGACTGAAAAGTCCCTTTACTCCAGCAGTCAAACAGGTGTTATGTAGAATGTAGAAATAATAGGTAGAATGTGTTATGGAGCTGTGTTCTCAACTGAGCGCCTTCAATTATTCGCGACTCGATGCTTTTAATAATACCAGGTGCGCCTTCAATTTTTTTTTTTTTAATAATAATAATAATAATAATTTATTGACAACAAAATGTTGGATTTTACAAAACACTAAACATTTAGGACTAAACACTAAACTAACACTAAACACTTAAGACTAGAATTTTAATTAAAAAAAAAAACTAAACACTAAACTAACACTAAACACTTAAGACTAGAATTTTAATTTAAAAAAAAAACTAAAACCAACGACTAGACTAGTAAGCAAATGATTGAATAAATTCCTGTTGGGAATAGAAGGCATTCTCAATTAGATACTCTTTAACTTTGATTAGAAATTTTCTCTCATTCAAACTTCTTATATCCTCTGGAAGGGCATTGTAGAGGATACCACAATTATGTCGGACACTTCTCTCATACTTGGACGTACTATGGGTCTCGACTTTTACTGTTTGACATTTCTGTGCTCGATACCTGGTTTTGTAAGGACCCTCGCCCACCACATCGAAAAGGGCACTGTTTCTTTTCACGAACTTTAGGGCTTCGAGAATATAAAGGGAAGGTAAAGTGAGTACACTCAGTTCACGGAACCAGTCTCTACAATGAGCTGTGTAGGATCCGTTTTTAATGATGCGGATTGCTCTTTTTTGTGACACAAAGACACGGTCCCAGTGAACTGAGTTTCCCCATAGCAAGATACCGTAGCTGAGATGAGAATGAAAGTACGCAAAATAGACTGAAAGCAGAGTTTTGTTTGCGACTCTTCCTTTGAGTGAGCGAATTAAAAAACATGCTTTATTGAGTTTTTTGCTCAGTATTTCAATATGTTCCTTATAGTTAAGGTTTTGATCGATTGTAACACCTAAGAACTTGACATTAGATACAAAATTTATTTGGTGCCCCCAATCAAAATTCTGGGCCGTATTGTCTAGGGTGTTCCTACATGAAAACATCATACCAGCGGTCTTCTCTATATTATTGACCAAGCCGTTTGCCTGCAACCACTGTTCAATTTTTAAAATGGCGTCATGGGTCAAGTTAACGACTTCATCAATTTTTTCGCCTTCAACAAACACTGTAGTGTCGTCTGCGAAAAGCGTTAGTTTTATTGGTTTCATGTAGTGGGCGAGGTCGTTGATAAAGAGCAAGAACAGTGTCGGAGCGACGACCGATCCCTGGGGGACCCCCGATTTCACGGGTCGCCACTGGGATTTCAGTTTAGTGGGGTCATGATTAGCTAGACAGTTAAGTAACACTGGAGGGGAAACAGTATCAAATGTCTCATATGAGGAAGGGTCCGACAAGTGGTTATCCTGTGTAGGTATCTCAACTCTTTGCCACCTATCATTGAGGTATGTTTCCAAAAGTTTCAAGCCCATTTCGCTTACCCCATAAAACTTCAATTTGTCCAGGAGGCGACGAAAAGACACCAGGTCGAACGCACGGGAAAGGTCCTCGAAAATACCCACTACTTTTTTCTTTTTATCTATGCTGTTAAAAATATTTTGTGTCAAATTATAAATAGCATCACTTGTTGATTTTTTAGCTTGAAAACCGAACTGAGAGGGTGAAATGATATTGTGTTTAGCTAAATAATCATTGATCTTGCTAATCATTATTTTTTCAAGAATTTTGGAAAAAAGAGGGATGATCGTTACTGGCCGGTGCGATGATACGGACTTTTTATTTCCCTTGCGCTTGAAAATCGGACACACTTTGTTTAGTTTAAATCCTTGAGGAAAGATACCAGAATCCAGTATGATGTTGAAAATGTAGGTTAGGGGGTTAAGCAAAGGCTCGTAGCATTGTTTTATAATTTTAGCTGAAATCCCGTACACATCTGTGCTAGATTTATTTTTTAAGTTTCGAATTGCTTTACGAACCGAATTTGTGTTGATTTGATCAAAGCAGAGTTTTTCTCTTTCCTCACATTCATTCATGCACTCATACATTATACCCATGTGATCACTATCACCTCTATCAACCAGACCAAACTGTTCAGTCACACTCGCAAAGGCTTCACCAAACTCATCCGCAATCTCATTCACATTCACTTTCACTCCATCCTTCTCTAATTCTATACATTCCTGTCTCGAGCTACGCTCACCTGTTTCGTATTTAATCACCTGCCAGGCTGTTTTAATCTTATTGTCTGAGCTTTCAATTTTTCGCGAATTATGGAGTTTTTTAGCATTAAGAATTGTTTTGTTGTATGTGTTCCGATACTTGTTATAAAATGATTTTAAGTTATATAATAATAATAATAATAATAAGCCCGGTATACACCCTTTTCAGAGTATGGGCCTCCCTTATAGGGGTTTATTTTTTATTTTTTGTATACTTTAAACTATTTGATTACTACATATTTTTTTATTTATTTATTAATATATTTCATCTGAATTTTTCAACACTTTTTTTTTTTTTTTTTTTTTACTTTACAGATATATTTATGAAATCCTATTGTGTTAAAGAATCTACTTTTTCCGACCATTTTTTTCTATCTTTAGCTAGTTCTCTCCAGTCTGTCCCTATGACCTGATTTAAGTCGTCTTCCCAACGTTTCCTTTGTCGACCTCTGTTTCTTTTCCCTACAGATGGGGACCAATTAGTTAATTTTTTGCACCATCTTTCTTCAGGTAATCTTGCAAGGTGTCCTGCCCATTTCATTTTCAGTTTTTGTACCTCACTCCAAACATCTTTACTTTGCAGTATATTTCTTATTTTTTCATTTCTTATTCTGTCTGCTTTTTTGTAACCCAAAAAACTTCTTTCCATTGTAGTTTGTGTAGAATTTATTTTTTTACTTAGATCTTTTCTTAGAGCCCATGTTTGGCATCCGTATATCAATGTTGGTATTACACAACTGCGGAAGACTTTTGTTTTTAGTTTCAGTGATGTTCTAGATTTGAAAATTGCTTTGAGAGACCAATATTTTTTCCAACTTAAACTTTTCCTTCTATCTATCTCTTGATCCATACGGTTTTTGAATGAAATTAACTGGCCCAGATAAGTATATTCCTGCACTTGATCAATTTTTTCCCCATTAACCTCTATGCTACTTATGTTTTTGGTGCTTAAAATTTTTGTTTTTTCTTTATTTATTTGTAGGCCTTTTACTATGCTTTTCTCTTCTAATTGTTCAAACATTGTTTTTAATTCCTCTTCATTTTTAGCCACTAGTATAATGTCATCCGCAAATCTCAAGTTATTCAACCACCCGCTGCCAACTTTTACTCCATAATGTTTCCAATCCAATTCTAAAAATATTGTTTGCAGCAGGCAATTGAAGATACTTGATGAAGCCGGACAACCTTGCCGGACACCTTTTTCAATGTTAAACATTCTTCCTTTCCTATCTGTCACAATTACAGCTTTACTTTTGTCATAAATAGTTTTCAGGATTTTTATGTATTGTTTCTCAATATTTGCTCTTTTAAGTTTCGAATTGCTTTACGAACCGAATTTGTGTTGATTTGATCAAAGCAGAGTTTTTCTCTTTCCTCACATTCATTCATGCACTCATACATTATACCCATGTGATCACTATCACCTCTATCAACCAGACCAAACTGTTCAGTCACACTCGCAAAGGCTTCACCAAACTCATCCGCAATCTCATTCACATTCACTTTCACTCCATCCTTCTCTAATTCTATACATTCCTGTCTCGAGCTACGCTCACCTGTTTCGTATTTAATCACCTGCCAGGCTGTTTTAATCTTATTGTCTGAGCTTTCAATTTTTCGCGAATTATGGAGTTTTTTAGCATTAAGAATTGTTTTGTTGTATGTGTTCCGATACTTGTTATAAAATGATTTTAAGTTATATGTAGTACCTCTAAATACTAACTTTGTGTTTGGTTCGGAAATAGATCTTAGATAGTGCAAGGTTTTGAGATGGTTGCAAGAGTTGAGAATACCTTTCGTAATCCATGGTTTAGATTTCTTTGGTTTGAAGTCTTTCAGTGGAAGAACATTGTCAAAACAAGAAAGAAATAATTGTAGAAATAGATTGGTTGCTGATTCAGATTCTCTAGTGTTGTACAATAATGACCAATTTACCTGATAAAGCTCATTACTTAATTTTTCCAAATTTTCGGACCCTAAAATTCTGGTCTTGCGTAATGAGGTCTCCTGTTGTTTATTTAATATTTCTCTGGTTAAAAGTATATATTGAGCTTCATGATCAGATAAACCGGTATGAATAATTTTGCTATCGTAATTACTTACATTCGTGATTATGTAGTCAAGTTGGGTAGCAGATGTTGTACCTTGTCTAGTAACACCCTCAACGGCCACATGCAAGTTAAAAGATTGCAAAATATTATGAAGCAAACTTTTATGTTTTGATTCAGAGAGATAATCTAAATTTAAATCCCCAGCGAGAATGATATCAGCATTTTTAGTAAGGGCCACTTTAGCAAGTAGAGCCTCAAACACATCAAAAAAGATTTCCACGTTTGATTCACCCGGGGGTCTATACACACAGACTATTATTAAGTTTTTTGAGTAATCTTGTGTAATCTGAACTGCACTGATTTCAATTTGTTTATCACGGCTAAGTGACGTTAAATTAGGTAAGTCTCTTGTATTATTAGTTAGAGATTCTCTCACGTAAATGCATGACCCACCACCGAGATTCACGTGGGTTTTATTACTATTTAATTTTCTGCTAAAGTTAGAAGATCTAACATAACCATTGACATGACAAACGCTGGCAGCATCTTCAGTTTGCCAGTGTTCGGTCAGGCAGATTACATCAAGATTACCTAGAGCTAGAGACTTAAGAAATATTTCTAAGTTTAATGTTTTGTTTTGTAGACTTCTGATATTAGTATGGATGAGAGAAAAATAATTCTGACATTTAATTGTTATTATATTATTGATATTGGGCCCTGTTCTATGAAATTTTTACGGGACATTTTACTCTTTACTACTGAAATTGGATTCCCTTCTAAATTATTGCTACTCAGCCTAGGTGTCGTTAAGTTTCTAGTCGATTCAGAAATTTCACTAGATACCGGGTTAGGACTGCTATGAACTGTATTTCTATTAAATGAATTCAAGGATATGTTAGTTAATCTATAGTAATTAACTGGGTTTGCAAGCAGTGGAGTACTGATGAGTGATTCACGGGGAATGGGAGTATCCAGCAGGGATGTTTCTGGAAGCGATTCTTGTTGTGTGTGCTGTTGAGTATCCGACATGACGTAGTGATCCTTCTTATAGTCATCAAGAGTAATCAGGTCTGGACAAGGCTCGTCGCTCAGGAGAGGTGAAGGACACAGTGGTTGTTGATCGCGGCGCGCTGCACAAGAGGTGGACGGAGAGATGACTTTGCTGAACAGAATAAACTTGAGTTTGCTGCATAGTTTACTCTTCCCCCCTTTGTTCAGGTGAACGCCATCGACAGCAAAGTCTTTGTGTTTCAGAATTTTAAAAGTGTCAATGAACTGGGAATTCTCATATTTGGTTTGGATGTATTTTTTTATTTTCAAGTTGAAATTCTTAATGTGATGGTTTAATTTTTTACTATCAAGACGCATTGGTATACCTATTATACAAACTAGACTGCAATGCTTGAACTTTGTCATGATAGTGTCCAGTGCTCTTTGTACAATGTCCCATTGTGTTGCACACACGTCGTTTGTGCCGCACATTACAAAGATCGTGTCCTTTGCATCAGGATGTATAAGTGACTGAGATTGGCTATGGACGGCAGCCAACTCCTGGAATCCAGCACCTGGATGGAAGAGTGATTCACTCGTGCAGCCTTTGGGTAAGCGAGACAGGAGCTCGCCACTCAGACCTCTCACATGGCTGTCACCGATGATGTATGTGGTGAACTTTTCTCGAGCTGGAATTTGTAGCTGAACTTCAGCCTTCCGAGTTTGGTCAGTGAGTGTAGGCGGCAGTTTGTCCGGGACATAGTGAAGCTTACACTGAATATAAGCCTCCAGTATTTCTATTTGATTACGCTGGGATTCCAGCTCCAATGCTTGTAGGGAGATAGTTTTCAATAATCCATCTCTTTCTGTATTGTAGGTATCTTCGCTTATTAGATCAGTCTGAGTACCTGTACTTATCATGATATCACTGCCGCAGTGTATAGGAGTATAGGTATATTTACTGTTATGGACATCTACGACAGTGGCAGCAAGCACAGAGGTATCGGACTCTGGAGAAGTGATGGGTACCGAGTTATCAATAGTAGGAACTGAGGAGATAGGTTGAGCTTGCGATGGGGCGACTCGTGATGTGAGTGCACTTTTACTCGACACCGATTTAACTTGGTTAGATTTATGGTCACTTTGTTTTTTCGGTAGTTGCGTATTGATGGATACTTTTTTTTTAACTTCATTATTAGGTTTTAATTTTAATTTTACATTGATTTCTGACTTAGTTTTAGATGTAGACTCTTTTGATACTGTTACGCTTTTTGCACTCCTTGTACTTGGTTTATCCAGCAATATTTTAGGTTTTACTGGTTTTGTTTGATTTGTGTACGGTATAGATTGATGGATTTTGTTTGGATTTGAATTTGACCTTAGATTCCGAGTTGCAGTGGTTTCTTTATTTGCTTTGGGCGATTTGGCCATTTTCAAGAGTTGTTAAAAAATCACAGTCACAATCAGTTCATTAAAATTTTGTGCCTACTCTTTTAATAGGCGATGTCAGCAGAAATTAAGTGATGATAGCAAGAGCCGCATTGAGTTTGTCAACTTGTTACGGTTATAACTACGTATGAAAATTTATTTTAATAAACGAGTGGTAATTAATTTTTTTTTAAATGGAAAATTTGTTCTGGAGCTGTGTTCTCAGCTGAGCGCATTCAATTATTCTCGACTCGATGCTTATAATTATACCAGGTGCGCCTTCAATTTTTTTTTTTTTTTTTTTTTTTAATGGAAAATGTGTTCTGGAGCTGTGTTCTCAGCTGAGCGCCTTCAATTATTCGCGACTCGATGCTTTTAATTAACAATACCAGGTGCACCTTCAATTTTTTTTTTTATGGAAAATTTGTTCTGGAGCTGTGTTCTCAGGTGAGTGCTTTCAATTATTCGCGACTAAATACTTATAATTATATCAGGGCGCCTTCAATTATTTTTTTTTTTTAATGGAAAATTTGTTCTGGAGCTGTGTTCTCAGCTGAGAATACCAGATGCG
Organism: Bactericera cockerelli; assembly: GCA_024516035.1. Taxonomy (NCBI): domain Eukaryota; kingdom Metazoa; phylum Arthropoda; class Insecta; order Hemiptera; family Triozidae; genus Bactericera; species Bactericera cockerelli. The sequence continues at coordinate 7,500,717 of CM044966.1, forward strand.
CCTTCAATTTTTTTAAATGGAAAATTTGTTCTGGAGCTGTGTTCTCAACTGAGCGCCTTCAAAAATTCCTGAACCAAATATTTCTATGTGCGACCAACCATCATGAGGACTTGGACTTTTGTTTATAAGTCATTAAACCCTTAGGAAACTGCAAGCTAGCCTGGCTTGTAAGGGATGGCTAGTCTGTTCTCTGTTTATAGTCCTCTAGCGGGACACTGGTCTTCTCCCTGTTTAACGTCCCCCAGCCAATTAAGAAAGTATAATGTTTTCTTTTTAATTTTCCAGAAAGTCCCCGGAGAACGTAGTGACCGCCCGCTTTCCACTGACTGGGGACTTCAGCTGGAGAGTTTCCCTCAACAAAGTAGACTCGTTCAGTAGCTACGAGCTGTCGGCTAGCAACAGCTTCAGTGTTGTCAACTCAAAGTAAGTGACTGGTTCAGTAGCTATGAGCTGTCGGCTAGCAACAACTTCAGTGTTGTCAACTCAAAGTAAGTAGACTGGTTCAGTAGCTATGAGCTGTCGGCTAGCAACAGCTTCAGTGTTGTCAACTCAAAGAAAGCGACAGCAATGTGTCAAGTGGGAACCGACCACTGTGGTAACAAGTCTCAAAACTCAGTAAATAAATGTGTTTCTTTGTTATTATATCACAATTTTAGTGGGTAGCGCAGAATTATAGGTCTTTTCCATATCATTCATATCCCAGGTTCTGGGGGCCCTTGTCAATTACGAGTATAAACCTCCTTGTAGAGACAGTGGTAGAAGTGCTGAGTCATTCCTCCACTGTCTGGCTACCATCGTTCACGATGACGCCACCCTATGATGATGATGATTTTAATATTTAGCATTATTTGTTTGAACATAGTATGTCCTTCTAATAAAGAGTAAAATTCCCACCCATTGAGTAATCAGATTATTCAAGTTAATCTGATACTGTAAATTATGTAATAACTTGAAACACTTTGTAATAATTTGTAACATTTTGTAATTGACGCCTAACATTTATTTTCTTCTTATTCTTTTATTTGTAGCAAGTTGTTACATTTCTATTGTTTTTATACTCCAACTCAGCTTCTATTGTTTATTTTGTATATTTTGTACTCATATATGTCCAATAATTGTAAATAAAAAAGGCAACTTGTTTGCGATTAAAGTTTAAAATAAAAAGTAAAGAAAAACAATCTTCCACCTTTAGGTCCGTTCAGTCGGCCGCGTTCAACTTCAACACCCCCGGCTCCAGCGTCGACCGCAAGCTTCACGCGTCTCTCAGCTTCGATCCCGCGACCCCCGGGTTCAAGCTCCGCCTGCACTCTCCTCTCGGCTCCAGCGAGATCAGTGGCAAGTACATGGCTAAGGCGTACCACAAGGCGCTCGCCTTGACCGCTAACCTGAACGGGCGGGAAGTTCTTGATGTTGACGCCAACCTGGTGGTGAAGAGTGGAACTAACATGAGGTGAGTGAAAAATTGTGAATTTTTTTTTAAGTAACACATACAAGACGGCGTGCCCACCGGTGGGTCACGTTTTATATGTCCTCATTAGACGGCGTGCCCACCGGTGGGTCACGTTTTTTTTTTCTTCAATTTCCCTTGTAACGTGACCCACCGGTGGGCACAGATAATGCTATGATTAATATATTTTTGTACTCGCCCGTCCCAGAGGATAGTTTTTACCGGGTGGAATTTTGAAAATCGATTCAGGTTAAAAGATATGGCCTTTTTACTGTAACCTCTTGTTGTAAGAAACTAGTGAAAAATTGGGTTTCTAACACAAACCCAATTCTCAATAGTTAGCCGTTGGTACAAGAGTAAGAGGAACAAGAAAAAAATTCAACACATAACGTAAGTTGGAGATATTATGTAATCTATATTTGAAAAAAAAAAGTATGTAAGAAATGTTCTATAATTAAAATATTATTTTTGCCTTTCTCTAAAAAAACATCTAAAAAAACAGCAGATATCACTTGGATAATCATACCACAGAAAGCCATTAATATTAACCAGTAGAATGTGCTTGAAAAAAAAAAAAAAATGTAAATGCTCAAAGGTTTTATATCTGTTCTTATTCTGTAATTTATTCTTGTATACTTAAATTGTAATTATTGTATACCTAAATTGTATTTTGATATATTTGTTAAAAAAAAAAAAACATGAGGTTAGTTTTTTAGTCAAATAAACTGGTGTGACACCACACGACTTTCTATTCGAAAATAAGTCAATGTTCGCCACTGGTGACTCAACGGTAACAGTGGTAAAGGCGGCACTCTGTGAACCCAGAGATACCAGAGGTCGCGGGTTCGAAACCACGCCGGGACATGACAAGTTTTCCTCCCATTTGAGATTTTTAATCACATAATAATATGTCTTGGGCTAACTGCTGGAATAATGGGACTTTAATTATCTTAATCGGGCAGTATAAATAAGGCGATATTATCATTATTATTATTTCTAGATACGAACCCTCACTCGTGATCCTCTACAAGAAGAAGCTGTTCATGGACCTCAAAGGCCACATCGACTACATCCCAGGAGTCAAGTACAACGCAGAGATCAGTGTGGAGGGACTCACACAGAGACCCATCGACATTTCGGGTACAGACTCTCTCGTTCTTTTTTTATTTTATCTGACGATATGGTTTATTATTATTATTATTGTATGCTTTATTAGGAGAACAGAGTACAGTGTTAACAGTATAAAATTTAGAAAAACAAACAAATGACAAAATAAAGAAGTAAAAAAGAAAATAACAATAATGCCCTACCTAAAGGGCGGGGTTATTGCCTGTGGCAATCTCTTCCACCCAACAGTCCCAACACTGGTTTGACATCAATTGATTAATTTAAACCCGTCATAACCAGGAAAAAAGTTAGATACATGAGAAAGTAGTGTGGTGTAGGTAAGTGTCTCTAAAAAAAGTTGACCACCATCTAAACACTCTTCAGTAGAAGTTAACCACCATCTAACCCTCAGAGTCTTATTATTATGTGGTCACATACTCAAAGAGGAATAATTCAAGCTCTGGGTAGGATTCGAACCAACGAATCCCTACGCTACCTGGATACACACTACGCTAGTGTGTCCCGGTAGCTCAGTGGTAAAGGCGGCACTCTGGAATTCAAAGGTTCTAGGGGTCGTGGGTTCGAAACACCGCTGGGACATGACATACAGGGGCTCCTTAAAGTCTCACCCAGGCCTAGGTTTCTCGAAAACGACTCAAAATATCAAGAAATCCAAAAATGGATATTACGCAGGACGTCCGACCCTGTATCTCGAGAACGGTAAGTCGTAGCTCACTAAAATTTGTTGTAATGAACTTCTCTTAAAATAAGACCTTTAAAACAATATGCCACAAAACATACCATTCTATTTAAGATTTTAAAGTTGGTCCATGCCCAGCCTGACTGGGGCCGTGTAGGCAAATTTTTTTTGGCTGAAAATCAATCCCCCTTAAAAATAAAGGAATACGGGTTTTTGTGTTTCTTGATATTTTGAGTGGTTTTCGAGAAACCCAGGCCTGGCTGAGAATCTATGGAGGCCCTGATGTTATCCATTTGGGATTTTTACCACATAATAAAATGTCTTGGGCTTACTGCTGGAATAATGGGGGACTTAATATTCCTAATCGGGCAGTATAAATAAGGTGATATTATTATTATTACTACTAAACTAGCGTCTTAACCGCTTGACATTCTCCCTCACAGGGGACTTGGCGTACTCTCACAACCGCACCTCTGTGCTTACTGCTGGAATAATGGGACTTCATAGTCCTAATCGGGCAGTATAAATAAGGTGATATTATTATTATTATTATAACTAAACTAGCGTGTTAACCGCTTGACATTCTACCTCACAGGGGACTTGGCCTTCTCACACAACCGCACCTCTGTGTCTCTGCATATGAACTCGGACCAGTTCGGCTACTTCAAGGTTCACGGCACGCTCAAGTCCAGCCCCCAGGGCAGCTTTCTAGCCAAGGGCAATGTGCACTACGACATCGGAAAATCCGCTCTGGTAAGACACAATGAACCTCACCCAGCCTGAGCGGGGTGGTCATCACAAAGGTTCAAATTTTATTGGTCACCCATCAAAAAAGAAAAAAAAGAGTAGATTCTTTAATGTGCACTGGTGGTCAAGTGGTTAACGCACTAGTCTAGTAATCCAGGTAGCGCAGGGATCCGTTGGTTCGAATCCCACCCAGTGCACGAATTTTTCCTCATTAATTTGAGTTTCTGACCACATAATAATAAGACTCTCCAGGTTAGGTGGTAGAAAATGCTTTGAGCATTAAGCTCGCCTGGTGGTTACCTTCCACTAAAGAGTATTATTATTATTATTAATCCAAGGAAGCGACCAGCGCCGAAATTATAAGTAACCGTGAGAAGACCAGAAAAGCCGTGAGACCATTGTCCCGCTAGAGCTCTATCCTCCTGAGACCTGAATGTGCTTTTAAAAGTACATAAGACAACTTCACTTCACACTACTATCTTCTCTCAAAAACCGTCGGGAATTTTTTAATTTCCATGTACTTTTAAAAGTATGCCAGGTCTTAATCAGTACTTTCTGGAATACATGCCGAGGACTCAAGCATTATCTGTCTTATGTACTTTTAACAGCACATCCAGGCATAAATCAGTACTTTCGGGAAAACATGCCCAGGTCTCAGGAGGCTATAGACAGAGAACGGAGTTGCCATCCCTAACAAGCCAGCTTGCAGTTTCTAAAGAGTTTAATGGCTCGAAAAGAAATAGCCCAATTTCTCAGGATGGTTGATCGCACATAGAAATATGTAATTCAGGACGTCTTACTGCTGGAATAATGGGACCAGGGACCTAATAGTCCTAAAGGAGCAGTATAAATAAGGCGATATTATATATTTCTTGTGGTGAGGGAAGAGATAATGTTTGGAAACGTGATTTAAATAAATAATCGCCTCATTTGAACCCGCGACCTCTTGATTACCAGAGCGATGCCTTGACCACTGAGCTACAGGGACATAATGTGATGATGATGTGATTTTACTGAGTATTTTGTTTCAGGCGCATCAGGGGCATTTCCTGCTGAAATTCGACCAGTATGAGAAAGCTAGTCTGTACAAGAGCAACACACATTTCAAACTTGAGGTAAGAACATCGATAGTAAACATTACGTAGCCAGCGTCGATGGCATGTTGAATACACCGGTTCCCTTCAGAACACCGAAGTTAAGCGACATCCAGCGAAGTTAAGACTTAGATGGGTGACCATTCAAATTCTAATTCTCGTGACGCTGGCTCTTCCCGGCCCCACTCAGGCTGGGTGAGGTCAATGTGAGTAGCAGGTTTGTGAGTTTCCTGCGAATGGAGGGTAAAACCCCCGTCGTGATATGACCATGGCGAAAGCGACGTTAAACCCCACTTTAAAAAAAAAAAAAAAAAAAAAAAAACATTACGTTCAAAAATGTGCTTTGAATTAAAAAAAAATAACTTAGGGGTTTTTTTATGTTCTTTTTTTATTCGAATATAGTCTCCATAAAATTAAATACATAAAATTAACCGTGCATTGGTAGTCAAGTGGTTAACGCGCTAGTCTTGTAATCCAGGTAGCGTAGGGATCCGTTGGTTCAAATCCCACCCAGTGCATGAAATTTTACTCATTTGAGTTTATGACCACATAATAAAAAACTCTGAGGGTTAGGTGGTAGAAAATGCTTTGGACATTAACCTCGCCTTTTGGTTACCTTCCACTAAAGTGTGTTATTATTATTAACCACTCCATCACGGACGTTAATTCTTTAACATAATTTTAATAATAATAATAATAATGCTTTTTCTTTGTGTTATTATGTCACAATTTTAGTGGGTAGCGCAGAATCATAGGACTTTACCACTTTAATTTACAATATCTTGTATTATTTTTTTGCCTATGATTCTGCCACTGTTCGCTGCTTCACATCAAAGCAGCTACTCATTTTTCCTCACGAGGTATGAGTGGACCCCGAACATCCAAGTACAGAGCAGAAAAAATCCTCCCCCGCTGGGAATCGCACCCAGGTCACCATGCGTGCAATGCCTAGCGCGCTAACTCACTCGGCCACGGTGACTACTTTTAACTTAATTTTAATTATCTTCTATTCTCCTAGTCCACCCAGTACGAGAATCTGAACGTCGACCTTCGCCACGTCTTGCAGTCCGCCGACCACCTGTTCGATTCCCGTGTCGAGGTCAACGTTTTCGGCATCCCGTGGAGTTCGCGCGCTCTCTATCGCAACTTTGACCAGCGGGACGGAAGAGGCAGGAGAGGGGAAGACAGCGGCGGCGGAGGGACGAGAGGGGAAGAGAAAGAGGGCGGAGTCAACGGGTATATAAAGCGGAGCTTCGAGCTGCTCGCGTCATTGCGATGTGAGAAGAAGGGGCTGCACTACAAGGCGCAGGCGCTGCATGAGGTGAGTCCATTACAATAGGAGGGACGAGAGGGGAAGAGAAAGGGGGCGGAGTCAAGGAGTATATAAAGCGGAGCTTCGAACTGCTCGCGTCATTGCGATGTGAGAAGAAGAGCTTGCACTACAAGGCGCAGGCGCTGCATGAGGTTAGTCCATTACAATAGGAGGGACGAGAGGGGAAGAGAAAGGGGGCGGAGTCAAGGAGTATATAAAGCGGAGCTTCGAACTGCTCGCGTCATTGCGATGTGAGAAGAAGAGCTTGCACTACAAGGCGCAGGCGCTGCATGAGGTTAGTCCATTACAATAGGAGGGACGAGAGGGGAAGAGAAAGGGGGCGGAGTCAAGGAGTATATAAAGCGGAGCTTCGAACTGCTCGCGTCATTGCGCTGTGAGAAGAAGGGGCTGCACTACAAGGCGCAGGCTCTGCATGAGGTTAGTCCATTACAATACAATACAATACAGTGTGTGCACTGAGAGAGAGAGGGATGAGAGAAAGAGGGAGAAAGAAAGAGGGAGAGAGAGGGAGAAAGAAGGAGAGAGAGAGAAAAAGATCCTTTTGAGTATAAAAAGAAAATGAGAAGTAGAATACATGCGGACTTTAATCCTGAGCAGTGATGGCTAGATAAAGATCTGTGGCAGATATACCGGATGGTCAAAAAGTCAATATATATACAGGGTGGTCATTGCAATCCGGGACAAAGTTAATGCCTCAGGCATTCTCTAGATAAGGACCTCAACCTTGATAATAGCTTCTTCTGTCTTCTTCTCAGAAAAAATAAAGTGTCTGGTAGTCAAGTGGTTAACGCGCTAGTCTAGTAATCCAGGTATCGTAGGGATCCGTTGGTTCGAATCATACCCAGTGCATGAATTTTTCCTCATTAATTTGATTTTGTGAGCACATAATAATAAGACTCTGAGGGTTAGGTGGTAGAAAATGCTTTGAGCATTAACCTCGCCTGGTGGTTATACCTTCCACTAAAGAGTGTTATTATTATTATTAATACAACAATTTTAGTTTTCTTCTTTGCACTTTGCGTTTCCAATACCTACTAATCTCAGTAGCTTGAACGATAAGGTGGCGGAATTGTAACCTGGAGGTCGGTGGTTCAAGTCCCAGTGCAGATTTAGTGAAGCGAGTTTGAGTAGTTGTGATATCACGAAAGTGATTAACACAAACATGATAGCGCGCGATTAGCTCAGTGGTTTGCCTTGCCATGCGGAATGTCCCGGTTTCGATTCCCCTTCCCCACCAAAAATTGTACTCTTAATTTGGTTACAATTGTTTGAAAGGGATACCTTCCGGTGCGCACGTGTTGACCCAGCACCTAAATGGGAAGTATTGTGTCACTTCTTGTCCATCATAGGAGAGGCATACTACGGGATGTCTACAGTAGCTCCTCTTTCGTGGCTAGGAAATAAAAAGGGTTGTGAAACACTCTTACTTACTTACTTACTCCCATGACCTCATACCCAAGTCGGTATTTGGCCTCGCCGATATATTGCCTCCATTTGTTTCTGTCCATCTCATCCTTAACTGTCATATTGCATGTTCTAATATCTTTTTTTTTTTTTTTTTTTTTTATAAGGTAAGTGTGCCCCGGAACCGCTTTCGCATTACTTCAGTGCACTTTACCTTTACATCCATGCCATTCCGGAAATGGAAAATTTCGGTCAGAAATTTCCGTTCCGGCCGGGATTCGAACCCGCAACCTCCGGGTCAGTACCCAATGCTCTTAACCACTGAGCCACGGATGTTCTAATATCTTGCATAACTTGGTCACACCATCTCATTTTGGGTCTTCCTTTTAAACTTTTGATTTTTTAATTTAAAAAAAAATGATAACTTTTAATTTTTTAATGACAAAAAAATGATAACTTTTATTTTTTTTATTCAAAATTATTTTTTTAATTCAAACAAAACTACTTTTTGTTGCAAACGTACTTCTTTCCTCTTACAGAGCACCGGTAGCAACACGACCTCGCTTCTGCTCGCTCAACTCAATGATCAAACGCAGCTGATGGCATCTTACTCGCTCGCCGAGTCTTCGCGAGTCCCGGCGAGTCTCGGCGAGTCCACACGAGCCTCCACGAGTCTGGATTTGAAGCTCGCGAGCCCCTGGGCGAGAGCGAGCGCGAGAGGGGAGTATCTGCCCTACGATGAGAATACGCAGGACGCCACGTGAGTGAAAACTTAATTTTTTTTTTTTTTTTTTTCAACAAATAACTTTTATTTATTTACATTTTTTGTTATTTACAATGGATGAAAAGAATATAAGTATCAAAAAATACAAAGACAAAATATTAAATCATAAGTATCCCATAGCCTAATGTACTTATTAAGTATGTGCTAGAAAACTTATTATTATTTTTTTTTTTAAAACAAATAACTTTTATTTATTTACATTTTTTGTTATTTACAATGGATGAAAAGAGTATAAATATCAAAAAATACAAAGACAAAATATTAAATCATAAGTATCCCATAGCCTAATGTACTTATTAAGTATGTGCTAGGCTATGGTTATAAACAAATTGAATTTTCTTTTTTCTTTTTTTAGTACTTTCAAAGATAATTTTTTATTCAACAAATTCTTTCATCTTCATAAATAAAATTTAAATGTAAAAAATAACCTATTAATAAAATGAAAATTAAGAACATCGCAAGTTTAAGTGGCCAATAGCCAATAATGCAAAGCATTTTTTTAAATACTTATGTTATGTGTCTTTTCTAAATTTTGACGATTGTCTATATCTACTATTGTTGTATCTCAAGGTCTATAATTGTAAAAGAAATAAATATAAATTAATGCATGAATGAATGAGTGAACGAATAGATTAATTAATTAAATTTAACCCGCCCTTTTATTAGGACACATGTGGGTATATATTTTTTTATCTTCTCCCCTTTTTGATGAATATATTGTTTCAATTTTTTCAAGTTTTGTAATGATCATTTGCATTGTACATTGTACAGACACATAATTATGTGAAATAAATAACTCCCCCTATTAAACTATACTTACACTAGAAACTATATTTTATTTATTTTTATTTTTTTTTTTCTCCCAAAATAACAGTACCAACATGTGTAAAGTTGAATACTCAAGAGACCAATTATTATCATTAAAAAATAATTTCAAACACATGTCTAAAAAGTGTCAATGCTTATCCAGAAATAATTTATTATGTATGTCGTATTATCTAATAAATAATTTAATAATAATAATAATAAATGATTTGCAGACTCACCATAGAGTGGTCTCGCGTGCATCTGAGCTATGTGTTTGATATAATGTGTAATTGATCATGATTTGCAGACTCACCATAGAGTGGTCTCGCGTGCACCTGAGCTATGTGTTTGATATAATGTGTAATTGATCATGATTTGCAGACTGACCATAGAGTGGTCTCGCGTGCATCTGAGCTATGTGTTTGAATAATGTGTAATTGATCATGATTTGCAGACTCACCATAGAGTGGTCTCGCGTGCATCTGAGCTATGTGTTTGATATAATGTGTAATTGATCATGATTTGCAGACTCACCATAGAGTGGTCTCGCGTGCATCTGAGCTATGTGTTTGATATAATGTGTAATTGATCAATATTTGCAGACTCACCATAGAGTGGTCTGGCGTGCATCTGAGCTATGTGTTTGAATAATGTGTAATTGATCATGATTTGCAGACTCACCATAGAGTGGTCTCGCGTCCATCTGAGTCAGCATCAGCTGCGCGCGCATCTGAGCTATATTTTTTTTTTAATACATGACAAGTAAATGGTTCAAATATATATAATAATGACAGTTTACACAATTCATAATATTTTTAACTGAACTTATGCTAGTTTCTTTGGGCTGTCGTCATCTCACACTAAGGGCCACACCTATGAAGTATGGTCCTTGTGTCGTGGGATACAGCCTTGTTCTAGTTTTTGTGTTAATTATAATTACTCTTCTTTTATTTGTGTTTGATATGTGTAATTGATCAATATTTGCAGACTCACCATCGAGTGGTCTCGCGTCCACTTGAGTCAGCATCAGCTGCGCGCGCGTCTGAGCTATGTTTTTTTTTTTTTTTTTAAATAAATGACAAGTAAATGGTTCAAATATATATAACAATGACAGTTTACATAATATTTTTTTTTTTTTTTCATTTATTATAGTGTGCGAACATTTTATTTTATGTTATATACACTGAAAAAATAATAATTAAATCACATTTTTAATTGACATAAATTTAAAAACTGGATGATGAAACTTTCTTCCTTAGAAAAGTAAGTAAGGAAGATGGTTATTAGGGTGCTCTACTGTTATTTAGTGGCAGATACAATGATGAGTTTTAGGTATATACAAGGGAAATATGTATCCTGGAGGAAAAATCATAAGTTTTACAATAATAAATAAAATAATAAAAAAATGTATCAATAAACATAATAGGTAAGTAATGTATGTGTCCTGGAGGAAAAATCATAAATTTTACAACAACAAAAAAAATATTTCAATAAACAATAAAAATAAAAAATATGGAAATCAGTTATACAGTTAGAATATACCTTAAAAAAGGGGGTAACAAGAAAATATAATTTTATGTACATAGTTAGTTAAGTGGAAATATTATCTACATTTTTGAGAAACATCTTGTCATCGGCAAAAAACAGTCCTCAGAAGACGGGTGATTCTAGCCTTCATATTGGTAGAAGTGTCTGGAGAAGAATGGACATTTTGGAGAATGTTCTTCAGGTTGATAAGAGGAAGATCGGATTGAGCGACAATCTCCTGTTTCTTCTGGGCATTTCTGAGTTTACCCAAAAGATTACAGAAATCGTCTGCCGTAACAGAGGTTTCCTTGGTATCAGTTATTATTTTTGATACCAAGGATTTAAAACCCTCAGAGAGTTCTGGATCTGGGGGAGAGGAGGTGGAGGTTTTTTTTTTCCTCTCGTGTTGAGTTTCTGAGCTGAGTAGGGATCTCTTCTTATTTTTCGGGGTCTCTGGGTTTTTGAGAGCAGGAAACTCCTCAGTCGCGGACGTGGTAGTTGATACTAGAGAGGAAGGGATGGTCGGTTCTCCCAGGGACTCTAAAGACATTATATTTTTAACTGAACTTATGTTAGTTTCTTTTGGCTGTCGTCATCTCACACTAAGGGCCACACCTATGAAGTATGGTCCTTGTGTCGTGGGATGCAGCCTTGTTCTAGTTTTTGAGTTAATTATAATTACTCTCCTTTTATTTGTGTTTAATATGTGTAATTGATCAATATTTGCAGACTCACCATAGAGTGGTCTCGCGTGCACTTGAGTCAGCATCAGCTGCGCGCGCATCTGAGCTATGTGTTTGAATAATGTGTAATTAATCATGATTTGCAGACTCACCATAGAGTGGTCTCGCGTGCACTTGAGTCAGCATCAGCTGCGCGCTCATCTCAGCTATGTGTTTGACCCCGCCAGCGCCCAGTCCAAAGTGTCCGCCAACTTTCTGCTGGGTCGTGAGCTGGACGTCAATTCCGCCGCCCTGGTGGGCGATGGTCTGCAGTATCAGTTCGATGCTCTGTGGACGGCAGATAGGTAAGTTTATGAGTCAAAAAACAGGAGCTACTTCCCAAATAAAGCTAGATAAACCTTATCTTTTAGTATATATCTTTTATCTTAATATATAAATGTCAAAGTCACTGACTGCCTGATCATCACTGTTTCTCCGAACTGGTAAGTCCTAGGAAGCTGAAATTTGGTAGGTAGCTTTGTCTTATAGTCTAGATGTGCAATAAGACGGGATTTTTCGAAATTTCCACTACAACACCTGCCATTGGCGAAAAAGGACTTTCTGCTTTCACGGCCAGGCCTCGGCCCGCAAAGCGGGCGACAGCCCGCTAGTTATACATATGTGTTAATTACTTTCGTGATATCACAACTACTCAAACTCGCTTGACTCCTAGCTCCCGTCACATCAGCAACATCTCATTATACAATTCTATTTCCCAGCATTCACTTCAATATCTACCTGCCCAATTCTATTTCCCAGCATTCACTTCAACATCTACCTGCCCAGCTCCCGTCACATCAGCAACATCTCATTATACAATTCTATTTCCCAGCATTCACTTCAATATCTACCTGCCCAATTCTATTTCCCATCATTCACTTCAACATCTACCTGCCCAATAATTCTATTTCCCAGCATTCACTTCAACATCTACCTGCCCAGCTCCCGTCACATCAGCAACATCTCATTATACAATTCTATTTCCCAGCATTCACTTCAATATCTACCTGCCCAATTCTATTTCCCATCATTCACTTCAACATCTACCTGCCCAATAATTCTATTTCCCAGCATTCACTTCAACATCTACCTGCCCAGCTCCCGTCACATCAGCAACAACTCATTATCACCATAGAGTGCCGTCATCGTGAACGATGGTAGCCAGACAGTGGGGGAATGACTCAGCACTTCTACCACTGTCTCTACAAGGAGGCTTATAATTGACAAGGGCTCCCAGAACCAAGCCAATGCTGGTCTACTCCCTATTTACGAGTATAGTCCTCCAGCCAGACTGCTGGTCTCCTCTCTGTTTATAGTCCCCCGTGTTAAAATACTCTGTTAAAATACAAAATTGATAATATAAACAGGGAAAAAATAAACAACATAGATAAAATATTTACAGATGTAATTGACAAGGGCTCCCAGAACCAAGCCAATGCTGGTCTGCTCCCTGTTTATAGTCCCCCAGCCAAACTGCTGGTCTACTCCCTGTTTATTCTATTTCCCATTCTTTCCCAGCATTCACTTCAACATTTACCTGCCCAGCTCCCGGCACATCAGCGGAGACCTGGTCTACTCAGGCAGTGACTCACGGAGTGGCGATTGCCGTCGCGAGCTCCAGGCCTCGCTCAGGCTGAACACACACGACGCGGTGCAGCTGTCTCTCCTCTACTCACGGGACGGGCGGACGCGCCAGGAATTGATCGCGACCAAGTTGTCATGGAAACACAAGCTACCGGATGGTAACGGTTGATTTTTATATAGTTTAGAAAGTTGTCATGGAAACACAAGCTACCGGATGCTAACGGCTGATGTTTATATATTTTAGGAAGTTGTCATGGAAACACAAGCTACCGGATGGTAACGGCTGATTTTTATACATGTAGCTTAGAAAGTTGTCATGGAAACACAAGCTACCGGATGGTAACGATTGAATTTTATACAGGGTGTAACAGACTTAATGAAAAATCTCTTTTCCGCTGATGCCGATTTTTTTCAGTACGTGTGCACTTTTGAAGAATAAATCTAGACTAAAATATAGTGAAATATTGTTATCTTATGGAAAAAGTTAAATCTATTGCTTCATCTACTGTATTTACGGAGTTAGATGCCATTCTTTGTCGAGCGGCAGGGGACTTGTAAAAATAATTCAAAAAAATAATATCTCTAGAACCACTGAGTTAAATCAGAAGTGTTATAGAACATTAATGGTTGGAAATGATCTATACTACCACCCCTTACGAGATTTTACATTAAGTCTGTTATACCCTGTATAGCTTGAAAAGCACTCATTGCCAGCGTCGATGGCGCGTTGAATCAAACAGGGAGAAGACCAGTGTCTCGCTGGAGGACTATAAATAGAGAACTGACTAGCCAATCCTAACAAGCCAGGCTAGCTTGCAGTTTCCCAAGGGTTTAATCAATCAGAGAGAAGACCAGTGTCTCGCTGGAGGACTATAAATAGAGAACCATCGTGAGGTCTGTTTGATTAAACCCTTGGGAAACTGCAAGCTAGCCTGGCTTGTAATGGTTGGCTGGTCAGTTTTCTATTTATAGTCCTCCAGCGAGACACTACTCTTCCCCCAGTTTTTTTTGTTTTGACAAATGGTCTTGACATATAATTTATGAATGACCCGTCAAAAAAGTTAACGTCTCCCAGCCAGATCCCGGCCTAAGTGCACTGGTGGTCAAGTGGTTAAGTCGCCAGTCTGGTAATCCAGGTAGCGTAGGGATCCGTTGGTTCGAATCTCACCCAGTGCTTGAATTTTAAATTAAAAGTCCTCATTAATTCAAATTAAAAGTTTTAATAAAAATTCAAAGTTTGTGACCACATAATAATAACCCTCTGAAGGTTAAGTGGTAGAAAATGCTTTGAGTATTACCCTCGCCTGGTGTTTAGCTTTCACAAAAGAGTATTATTATGGTTTACCAGCAGTCTGGCTGGAAGACTATAAACAGGGAGTAGACCAGCATTGGCTTGGTTCTGGGGGCCCTTGTTAATTATTAGCCTTCTTGTAAAGATAGTGGTAGAAGTTCTGAGTCATTCTTCCACTGTCTCGCTACCATCGTTCACGATGACGCCACCCTATGATGATACAAGTATGTGTCCTTCTCAGGAAACCAGGCAGCGGAGCCAGACTGGAAGCAAGTGGAGTGGAATGTGGGCTACAAGCTATTCGAGAAGATCAACATGGAGCTGGTCCTTCCGGAGTACTATTTGCATGTCAACTTGGACGTCAACTATCTTGGACTCTACAGGTAACAAACCCCCGGAGTACTACTTGCATGTCAGATATCTCGGACTCTACAGGTAACAAACCCCCGGAGTACTACTTGCATGTCAACTATCTCGGACTCTACAGGTAACAAACCCGAACCTTTGGCGTGAAAATTTCATTAAGGGCCGAATTTTATTATTATTATTATTATTATTTTCAAACGCATCATTTATGATGCAATTACATGAAAATTTACAAAGGGGAAAAATAATATAAATATATATCTATGTTTCAAAAATAATATAAAAATAATAAAAAATTAATAATATTAATGATCAGTAATCGTGCTGGGGGTGCTACTCTTTGTATATTGTATGTACAGTATTAATATATGTCAGTCTATTTATCCCTATATCTAGTTCTTGTGCAAATGTGTTGTATAGGCTAAGAATGCGTGGGACCGTTGAGTGAGAGTAGACAGTTTTATCTAAAGGATTATGAATTATGAAGCTATAGTGCCGCTGTGATCCGTTGAAATCCTCACTAGAGGGCGTGTTAAAGGATAGTGTCCACTTAGATTAACTAATCCTGTTTCATAATTCAGTCATAAGACCAATAATTAAGTTAGTTATCATATTTGTGTTAATCACTTTTGTGACATCACAACTACTCAAACTCGCTTTACTAAATCTACGCTCAAACCGGAACTTGAACCTCTGACCTCCAGGTTACAAGTCCGCCGCCTTATCGATCTAGCTACTGAGAGTCAATATTTATTCATTTGTGTAGAATGTCACCACCCTTTATCAAACTTTTTTTTAAACATGTTTTCTATTGTACCTATTTGTGAATTTATTTAATAAAGTTTAATTGAAAAATGTTTAATATTATTATTTTTTTTTTTTTTTTTTTTACATATGTGAGTATAAAATAATCAACTTTATTTTTAACAAAACAACATAGCGAACATCTTACAAATAAAATATTTCTTCCAATTTTTCAGTGGTTGGAAGAGTTTAATAATAATATTTCTCTCCTCAGTCCAAACTCTCTGCGCTCGGAGCTAAGTTGGGGCAGCGATCGCCAAACCGTGTCCCTCGTACGAATCGAGTCCCACTTTCTTCTCGACTGGGCCCACTCCTATCTGAACCTGACCGCCTTGACCCCGTTCAAATTTTGGGAAACGCTGACTCTTGACTCGCGCTTTCAGCTAACCAATCGCAGTCGCGACCTTGAACTGGACCTGCAGGTGAGATTGATGGACTATTTCTTTAGGATATTCTATAAATAAATGACAACTTTAAAGATATCCTCATAGCCGATTTTTTTTTAATTTGTGTTTAACGTCGCTTTCAATTGCATGGTCACTGGTCTCATTAGAGCATAGAATTCAATTTTTTTTTTTAAATTAGGTATCCAGTTGTTAATTGGCCACCTAATGAAGATCATTAAGAAATTTGGATATTACAAATCATAAATATTCCAAGAATAAATTATAGCCAGGTACGTATGTCTCGTTTTAATTGTAATATTTTGTTTTCTTAGGTAAAGTAGATAACCAATTATTTAAGGATTCGAACATCATTATAGAATGGGTGAGTAGAAGAACCAGGAATGTCAAAAATCGATTTATTTTTCTTTGTAGAATAAGAAAGAATGTACTCTTTTCTATCATCTCTGTGAATATGAAGGAGAAATACCCCTTAAAAGTATAATTTTTTTCGATTTTAAAGTGGGGGAAGCGGAAAAAAAAATCTGACGTAAAACAATTAATGTAACAAAATCACTGACCATTTTTGCTAGCGGTATTAGTACCTAGTTGTGAGAATCTTGTCGAATAACAAGGAATGTAAAATTTAATTTTATTATTCTCATTAGCATCAGGAAAGCAAAAATAAGACAAATCTTATTTTTGCTTTCCTGAAAAGTCGATTTTTGACATTCCTGGTTCTTCTACTCACCCATTCATATGCTATTCTTTTTCAGGCTACGGCTCGAATCCCATCGCACGAACTGCACCTCTCCTCCTCCGCATCTTACAACCCCCACACCAACTTCTACTCCCTCTCTCTCCACTCAAACAACACGCTGTTCAGCGTCGAATCTCTCTCGTTCTCTGTGAACCACCTCGCTAACGGCACGTCCATCCTTTTCTCTTGTGATCCAGGACTAGACAATCAGTCTCTCGTTCGACTTCAATACGATAAGGTCAATACGAAACACGCTGGTACAATCGCGCTTTTCACTCCTTTTCCTGGGATGAAATTTGTTTCGAGTGACATTTCTTTCGATGAACGGTTAACCGAGTTTAGCGCTAAAGTCACACCGTTCAATGTCGTTCGCGGACGTTTAGCAGCGAAAGGTGATTATCTGTTTAGCTATGCTCTGGACAATGGAAACGCTGCTTCGACGGTTGTAGATCCAACCGGTGCGACGGTTGAGCAAACGTTCGATTTGAGTTTGAGCACGCCACACAAAGAGCTGAACAAACTAAGCCTTCTTTACACGAACCATCACTCGAGCGAGTACCGAGTAGTTTTCACGCTGAACGAAGACGTTTCCTCCGCGCACGTGAATGTAACGACCGCAAACCGACTACCGTTCGCAGTCAGTGCTCGCGTGGATATTGCCAATATTGTTCGCGACCTGGCCTTGAAGTTCGCAGTTCGCACGGATGAGCTTTCGGTCTTGATCGCCGAAAACGGCGAACAACTGTTTGATTTAAAATACGAAGGAGCAGGAAATTACGTGATTCGTTTGAAATTTAAAGAGAATCTGATAAACGGGGAGTTGGAGATGAGTGATAATTCAATGAACTTTGCCGGGAAATGGAATAACTATACTATGAATGCGGATTCAGAATATTCAATCACGTACAAGGACCTCTGGTTTGACTGTCTTATCAAAGCGAAGATCTCTTGTAATTCCTTCAAGAACGATTATAATCTGCTTATCTCCCACGATAGTGATAGCAATAATATCAACAACAACGTGTTCAACACAGAGATAAAAGTAAATCAGCTAGAGATATCTCATAGCCTTGTCATTCAGATGGACAGCTTGCTGCACAACAAGTGGATAAACTCGATCAGCGTTAATAACAACTCAATCGTGAACGAATACCATCAGGTTCTTAACACAAACAAAACGGAGCATGCTTATCTGATGAATATCAAGTTGAATGGAACGGTGTCAACATTTAACTTGAACTATTCCACAGAGGCAACCGGTGTGTTGTTTGGATTGAACAATGTCGACTTTCATTTCTCCATACCCGAAGTGGATCCGTTTAAATTGACCTACGCGATCGATGAACGTTTCAATGCTAAGTTTGAATTGTATGCAGCAAAAACTAAGTATTTGTTTTTGAAGTTGAAAAATAGGGACTCGGCGCACTTTGATTTGACGCTGGATTCGACGTACTTATCGCGAATTGAAGCTGTGGTTGATCTGACAACACCGCATCGTGTTCTCGTGTCTTTCCGAAAAGATACGAGTGACTACTCGTGTGTTTTGAACTTTGACGTCAAGGACATTCCGAAAGGAAACTTCACGTTTGAGTTGTATAAAAACAAATCTCGTGATCTTACGCTTCAGTTAAGCTATGACTTTTCTGACAAGGACTATCTGTTTGATTTTGTCTTGAGCTACAACTTTAGCAGTTTGTATAGTAACCATATAAGCGTTCGGTACAAGTCAATTTACATGACCAACTATGAGCTCGAAGTCCTTACAAATTTCGAATTGCTTCGAGAGATTTCTGTTGTACTGGAGATGGATCTAAAAAAACCTTCCGATAGGGCTGCAAAACTTCATTTGGTGTTGAACAAAACAAAGTTCTTGCTTTTTAAAACAAATCTGTCCAAACTGTCAAACAAGATCAATCTGAACGCATCTCTTGAATCCAATATTATCAACAGCGAGACTAACAACTACACGTTGGCTGTTGGCGTGGAAACAATCAACTCCCACGACTATTTGATCGAACTCAAGTACACGTTCAATGATAAGCTGATCGCTCTCAACAGCAAATTCATCTATAACAACAACTCCATCGTCATCGAGTTCGTTCTCAAGACTCCCATTCAACATTACGAGCTTGTCTTCCTGAAGTTCAACATTCGCTGGAACTCTCTCAACAACTACAATTTGATTTTCCGTCTTCAAAAGAACACCTTGGTCACGCATCTCAACTCGAGCATTCTCATCAACAACGAGCGTTCTAACTACAACGGATTCATCTATCTCACATCCCCACATGAGGTTTTTAATAACGTTCACACGGATTTCAACATTAGCTTCCACAATGGACTCAACTTTAACGTGAAACTGGAGAACACGGATAAAACGATTCAGTTTGTCTGCGTCAACAGCATCAGTAGTACAGTTTTAAACATCTACACACCTTATCCTGGGTTTGAAAACATAACACTCTCGTCACGAATAAGCAACGAAAACAGCAAATTGTTGATTTACAAGAACAACGTGCAATGGGTCAAGTTATCCTTTGAGAAGACGCATGTTAAGAACACTTTCTTCGTGATGGAGCTTCCGAACTATGTTTTCATCAATAAGGTTGATTTGAAAATCAACCTCGATCGAAACATCACGGTCAATATTGCCATCACCAAGTTCGATGGACAAGTGGAGACTTTCGCAATGGAATTCACAGGAGGGGAATTCAAGTGCACAATCGATTTGCCGTCACTTCACATTGATAAATTCAATGCCAACGTGAAGTTTAGTGTTAATAGTGCACGCACGTACGTGAAAATCTACGTGAATATTGTCAACGACGTGATGCCTATTCTATTTTTGAAGATAAACTATGACGAGAGACGAAATTTTTATTTGAATTTGCACCGGCCCATGACGAACACAAGTTACGTCACGGTTGTGGGGAGCTACAAAACTGGAGATACGAGGACGGGGAAAGAATACGTCATTGCTTTCGATCTGACAGAACTTGACAAGAGATTGAAGTACAACATTGTTGCCATGAACAATACTCTACGAGTACACAATCGAACCAATCTGTTGTACGTTTTGTCGTATCGATTTGATGCCGCTGGAATCGCTTTGAGTATTGTCAAAGAAGCTTTAACAGTTCCATTCCTGACGTTCAATATAAATTTCGACCCCAGCACCGTTTATGATATCGAGTTGAACGTGAACAACACAGACAATTATTTCAAGTATTTCCATTTGAATTTGAACTTTAATAACGAAACTAATCGCGGTCATCTGACGTTGGATTATTTGAACAAAGTGAAAAGCCACTTTGAGTTGGACAAAGGATCCGATGGTTTAATCGCGTTGGATACAAAACTGATTCTCAATTTTGATTCTCTGATCAATGTGAAGACGAAAATAGCGTTGAACAAAACTGAGATCATTCCACGTGTGATCGATTTTGACTATAACTACATGGCCAGTGAGAACTACGTCGAGTTCAACTTGAGCTACGAGAAGCACAAACTGGCGCAGTCGGAGCTGATTCTGAATTACAAACTAAACAACAAAGTCTACTCTTTTCGTCTGGGAAACGATTCGCTCGTTATCGAGTCCGACATTCTGGAACTGGACATTTTTCTTACGAAAACCAACTCGGCTGTCTATTTTGATTTCGAATCCTTCAGTTTGAATTTTGAACACAATCTGGAATCGCCTGAAAAGTACGTCAAGTTTAACTTGACCAGCGTGAACGCGAAGAATCTTTTCTTCGAAATCACTTTGTTGCCGGATAGCAGCATCTTACTTTTGTTGGAGCATATGAGTTACAGGACTTTCTTCAAATTTGGCACTGGTTTTGTGGAAGAGTTCTATCTCGCTAACAATAATAGTAATTTCTTTTTGAATGTCACGGTAGTAGACGGGGTACGGTTTTACTACAACATCACGGAATCAAAAGAAGCGAAAGATATGCTGATGCACTTATCTCACACGTCCTTGTTCAACAGTCCCCTAGACGAGGTTCTCATTGAATTTCATCCCCCGTCGGGCAAAGTTGAAGCTACTCAAATCCATAAAGCATTTTCCCCTAAAAATGCAATTATTGTTGACTTGAAAAAAATGTTCTTTCGATTGAATTTCAACGAATCTTCTTCAATACAAGCTTCAAGTAAGGGGATTTCTTTGAACAGCGCACTACTTTCCGGGGATGTCATTTTTGATGAGTCCCATATTCACAATTACAAATTGCCAAAAATAAATCTAACTGGAAAGTTTTTGGGTCATTCCATTCGTATTGAACACAATACAAATATGAAAAACATCAATATCACCAATGTTGACAGAAGCGAAATCGTGTTCACCATGTGTAAGTCCGTGAAGGAATTTATTCTAGTTCACAAAATTTCGGAACATGAAATTAAATTAAGTTTGAACTCTGACGCTGTACATTTCTTTGTTGAGAATACCAGCCGTTCGCCAGTCAAAGTCCAGATGGAATTTGACACACGTAAACGATTTTTAAATGCAACATTATCTGCTACAACATTAGACATCGACATACAATTACTTACCAAGTATGGTGTTAAGGACAACCATCTTAATTGTTATGTGCTCTTCACGTCAAACAATTTGCAGTATTTAGATTTAAATTATGACGGAAATTTACTCTACAAAAATGCTTTAGTTTTGTCCGTACCAAATTTTGTGATACATCTGAATCACAGCCGTTTCAACGAACTTCATTTTTCTTCTGAATGTCATTCAAACCAATTTATTTTAGAATGGAAAAACAACGTACAAAATAGTTCCACGTTGGAAAAATTCAACTTTCTCGTTCAGGTCAGACAAAAGAAACTGAAAATTCAGATTGGAAATGACGCGGAAAAGTTAGAAGTCCAAGCGAATATCCTAATTGATTCTGATGAAAGTGAAATAAAAATTTCCAGTAGAAAATTGAAAAATATTAATCTACAAATAGTAGGGAAAAAGATTCATTTTCTGAAAGACATTGAAAATTTCACCGTAAACCTCGATTGTTCATGCATTGAAAAAGTTACTGTAACAACAAACATTACGTATGAAACAAAAAATAGACTAAAAAAACACTTCAACATTCAATTATTTGCCAGCGAAACATCTTTTCTTTTTGATCTCAAATCGAACGTTCTCAGGAATTTGTTTGCAAAGTTGGATTTCGATAAAAAGAACATGAATGGTCAGATTCAAATCAATGAAAAGTTTATAATCTTAGTTGGCAATGTAGTTGATGATAAGAAAATTGATATCAAATTGACTTCTTCGGAGTTCAGCGCCTTACATGTGAGCGGAAGTTTTGTAAAAGGCTCAAGCGTCAGGGTTCAATTAAATACAAATCAAACAGTGAATTCTGTCACGCTCAAGTACAGTATGAATGCAAATAACACGGTCATCAATCTGATTGGTCAATTAAACAACGCACCTGTTATATCTCTCGACTTCACGTATGATTTGAGGCAGCACGTGAAACAGAAACTCGTCTACATAAACGTGAAGTACAAGAACAAACAGGTTCTTTTGATCGAGAATAAGTTCAATTCGCACGAATATTTCTTCAACTACAAGCTGGCGACAAATGTTTTTCAGAACCGGTTGCATTTGGATTACAAATTTCAAGTTCATATGATCCTGAACGAGCTAAAAAGCGGAAACAAGTTCAAAATGTT
Organism: Bactericera cockerelli; assembly: GCA_024516035.1. Taxonomy (NCBI): domain Eukaryota; kingdom Metazoa; phylum Arthropoda; class Insecta; order Hemiptera; family Triozidae; genus Bactericera; species Bactericera cockerelli. Next base: position 7,523,262 of record CM044966.1, read on the forward strand.
CATGGAATTTCCCGAAATAGCACACGTGAATAAAACCATCTACTTTAAGATCAACCCAGAAGGCAAACAATATGTCTTTCAAGTAACTGATCTAATCGATGTATTGTCGACCGCAAATGAAACAACTGTAAAGCTCAACGTTTTCTCTGTCAACTGGATTTCAAGCTGCCGATATGACGATCGTAAAATTCAATTTGAATTCCGGCGCATGCCAACAAAATCCTCCCAGAGCCTAGCAAATTATTGGTCATACTTGAACTTTGAACTAAATCACCAAAAATCTAGTTCTTCGATAGACGCTGATTTGAAACTAAACGGAAATTATGGTGGTGAAAACATGACACTGGTTGCGGATTTAAAACTGAGTCCTTCTGTTTTGAAACTCGATGCTCAGTACAACGGAAAAGATTTCAATATATCTATGTCAAATGCACAGGAGAAATATATTGTTCTAAGTTCTGATTTATTAACGACAAATCTGACGGGCTATTTTGATAGTAATTCAGTCAAAGTGAACTATTCGCTGTCTATTCTGAACAAAATGTATTACCAATTCAGTTTTGCCTGGGACGAAAAAGAACTACACTACCATTTTGGCGATTTCCGTCTCGACATTCTTCTTGACAAGCCAAACAGTGTGTTTCAATTATCTCACTCGTATAATCTAAATCGTGTCGAAACACTGATAAACAATAACATAAAATCACTTCATTGTAGTTACTTCGGATTCGAAGCCCAAATTGAAATTGAAGATAATATAATTTTACAGTTTCTCCACAACCAAACAAACAGCCGTATCTCAACGTCACTAATTCACAAAGCGGCTAACGGTCTCGATTTCTCTCTTTTACTGAGCACAACCAATTCGAACAACAACTATACTGTTACGCTTACCTTGAACAAATTGGATGCTAACCTAAACCTTGCACTCAATATCCTCGACATCCACATTGTCTCGGTCGGCCTGTCCCGTACGAAAAACTTCGGATTGAACGTTGACTATTCTCGACAAAACTCGTTCGAGAATTACCACTTCATTTCGAAGCTGATCTCCGACAAAACCACGCTGAAACTCAATTCCAATCTAGTCACAAAGAACATCTCTTCGAGTTTATTACAAGTTCAATTCAACAAAGATATCCGTACATTTGATTTGAATCTGTACGATTCTCTTCTGGTCAACTATGATTTTGTCACGAATCAAACATTCAATATTATTGTTTTCTCTCGCGATTTGAATGCTTCGTTCAACATCGACTTCACTCGGAACAACATTTACCTCAACGTGAATCTCCTCTCCTACAGCTACGAATTCGAATATGAAATCCTCGCGAACAAAATACTGTTGAAATACAAGCGGTTCTACCAAAGCACGCTGATGCAGAACATTCACGTCGACTACCACTACATTCGCGACTTTTACAAACTGAAAATCGTCATCTACTCGCTGATTGGTTTGAATGTGGAATTGGACTCGAGTATTTCGTTCAACAACAAAAACATCAACGGGGCACTCCGCTACACAGCGAACAAGATCGAAAACAGTCTCCTGTTCAAAATCGAGAAGCAAGATCTGGCGAAGCACGTCGAGGTCACGTGTAAACTCCCCGCGTTGCGACTCAGGAACTACCGCGTGAACTTTAGCGTCGACTCGGAAACCATAACTCTCACTGCTAACGAAATCAACAACAAGAAGGTCGGAAACTATTTCCACTTTGAGCTGCTCAACAGTTCTTCTTCCAAGCGCATAACCATTAAAAGTCCCGTGCATCTCAATAAAAACATATTCGTCACCTTGAACATCAATTTGAACACGGCCAACAAGTCCTTGGTGATGAACAGCTCCTACATCATGGATACTACCATCGTGATGGGAATCAACACCACGAATCGAATCTCTAACAGCAACTTCGACAGTGACCTCGCTCTCATCACACCTTACGCCCCTTACGATACCGTCAGCATAAAACTCAATATTCCCCTCACGAAGAACATCAACCGAATCCTCTACTCACTCAATCTGGGTGATACTTCCTACGAGATATTCTACGAGAAGCTGAACGCAGACAAACGGAAGTCGCACGCCATTTACAAGAACGTGATCGTGTGGAACTTCAACTTGCACAACAACAACCTGGTGTTGAATCTGAACATGCACAACAATTCCATCAACATCACCAGCATCAATCTCACCAACTACAACATGACTCTTGTCAACGCGCACAAAAATCTGAGCATCGTGAGCAACTTAAACATCGCCATGACGAACAACAGCGACCGGTACAATGGGGTGAACCAGTTCACGTTCAATGTGAACTACGCGCGGGATGCAGCTCGCTTGAACTACTCGTTCAATTTCGTGCTCGCCAATGAGTTGAATCAGAACAAGAAGCTTCTTCTGGATATTATCTATCCGAACAATACGATCCTTTTCAGCTTTGAGTTCAAGTTTGACAGTATTTACAAGAATGCTTTCAAAATCTACACGAACATCTTCAAACCAATTAGGTAAGTACTCACTCATTTAATATTTTTCTTTCGAATTCTTTCTTCTTTCTACATCATAAGCTTCGGATGCCTGGGGGGAAAAATTATGTGGCACTGCAAAATAATGGCATGTAGAAATTGTTTTTAAATTTTAGTATGTAATTTTAGAATTATTGTTTAAGAAACTTGCATCCCAACCTCTATTGTAAAGTCTTATTGAGAAATACAATTATATTTTTATTCTATTCTATATTCTATTCTATTCATAAGCTTCGGAGTGAGAGTGTAAATGCTCATGCATACTACAGAATACCATTGAATCAGCATTCTTCAATACTTGGTCTTCATCTTAGGAGAACCTTTCAAAAAATACGGGAGAAGAAAACATTCATTATTCTCTTTTGAGTCATTTCTCAATTTTAAATTTCCAACATGTTCTTTATTAATGTATTTCATTAATAATTGATTATTATTTTTTTCAGTCTACTCATCGAAAACAATCTCTCCAATAAGAAGGACTTGCGCACGCACTGCGAAGCACAGTATAGTCACAACGATCTACTCATCAACTTTGAACACAGATTGATCAACGCTCACCATATTCAGTCCAACATAAACATCACAATCAACCGAAAAACTTTAAGCTTGAACATATCGAACAAATTTGTATCGAAAACAAACTTAGATATCCTCATCGGGTTAGTCACACCTCTTGAAAAACTGGATAGCGGGATCTTGCATTTCAAAATAAATATGACACACTTTCCCGAAGCGTCGCGATATCCAAACACATCGCCGAACTACTTCGGCGGCGTTCGTCTTAGTGGTCGGGACATCGTGAGTCTCGCATTGAACACCCTTGAGGACGGCACGGTGACTATAAGTATGCACAACGATTACCTCCCCATCAGTCTAGCTTATCTGTATGACGTCTCGAATTTACACGATATTAAACTCTTCGCTTTCATTTCTTGGAATGAAGTGCAGCAGTATGGCTTGAAATTCTCTCTTCATAATGAATTCTCCGATGACCGCTATCTGACAGTGGTCCTATTCATTCCTTACCATACTGTAGAACTCGACTTGAAAGTCAATCGTCGCGATAAACTTTTGTACGTTTTTCTCGTCAAAGTAGGTGATCTGAACTACGGCTTTGACGTTCTCGTTCAAAGTGACACCAAGTTGAATGTTTACCTAAACTATAATATTGTCAAATTGAATTTGGTCAATTCGTTCGACAAACTTGCCGGCGTGAACTTTGTCACACACGGAGTCCTGGTGAACATTATCAACAATCTCCATGGCACAGACCGGCAAGTGAAGCTGCTAGTGAACAATCAGTACTCGGACGAAAGTTCCAAACTGAGCATTGAATTCGACCATTGGAAATTGTCACACGGAGTTCACCTTCAGACATACGACTCAGCCACGACCTCACGACTAACATTCGCCTATTCGGACAACCCCAATGAAACATTCTTTGCGGAGTTGTTCAGTGAAACCGATAGCGCGTCGACCACCGCGACCAAGTTCCTCATTCAACACACGCCGAGTAATCTTTTCTACGCGTTCAACGCCGAACGGAGCGAGTCGAACTTGAACTCTCATGTGAACTTGCGCTATCGCAACAATCGCAATGTGCTGAACAACATCGGGCTTTCGTACGCAAACAACAACGACGGAAAGCGAGTTGCAATCACCGGCAATCGGAACTCGCTTCAGCTGGGTTACGATTCGTCGAGCGGATGGGTTCAAATCAACGAAAAGAACCGGCTCCGCGCGCGGTATTCTAGTCTGTCCGACGTGAATCTTTTCTTCGGAGATTTGAAGTACAGTTTCCTGTCTCGGTTCTCCGCGCGGGAGTTGCTCGTTCAAATGAGCGAGTCAGTCAACGGCCATGAGTTTGTCGACTTTCTGTCTCTTCTCAAGCTGAATCACAGTTCCCTCCTGTACGGAAAACTGGTCTACTCGGGCCGGATGCTAGAAAACCTGCAAACGCACTACGTCCATCAATACAACGACATCAATGTTGCGTCGGCGCGCATACTGGACGGGTTCTACGATCTGACCCAGACTGATGTGTTGTCGTCGCTGTATGGACTCTACGAGAAGGTGGTGGTCAGCATGGATGAAGTGGTCAACGCGACGTTCGATGTGCTGAAGCAGATTGCTGGTGACTGCGCGAATCAGCAGGACTTGTTGTTCAAGTTAAGGTGAGTCCAGCGCTAGGTTTTTGAAACGAAATTAAAATGAATGATCGGTATACGGGGTACATTTATTAATGGAACAATACCCTTATACAAATATTATATATAATAATGCTTTTTCTTTGTGTTATTATGTCACAACTTTAGTGGGTAGCGCAGAATCATAGGACTTTACCACTCTAATTTACAATATCTTGTATTATTTTTTTGCCTATGATTCTGCCATTGGTCGTTGCTTCACATCAAAGCAGCTACTCATTTTTCCTCATGAGGTATGAGTGGACCCCGAACATCCAAGTACAGAGCAGAAAAAATCCTCCTCCGCTAGGAATCGAACCCAGGTCACCATGTGTGCAATGCCTAGCGCGCTAACTCACTCTGCCACGGTGACTACTGGATACAAATTATATACATGTCATATAATATACAGGGTGAGCATAAAGTCTCACCCCACCCCCCGTATCTCGAGAATGGCTGAAAATACAAGAAAACGCAAAAAACCCGTATCCCTTAATTTTTAGGGGGATTTATTTTCAGCCAAAAAAAATTTGCCAACACGACCCCAATCAGGCTGGGCATGGACCAACTTTAAAATCTTAAATAGAATGGTATGTCTTGTGGCATATTGTTTTAAAGGCCTCATAGAGAAAAGTTCATTACAACAAATTTGAGTGAGCTACGACTTACCGTTCTCGAGATACAGGGTCGGACGTCCTGCGTAATATCCATATATTTTGACCTATAACTCGTTGATTGTAAATTCCAGATAAATGAAATTTATTGATAATAACTCCTTATGGCAAGAATTTTCGAACAAGTTAAAACTAGATTTGTTTTTTCGTTAAAAATTTTCGGACTTTTCTTCCGGGTGGCTGACGAAACCGACCAGAAACTAACATCAACAGAGTATGTCGAGTTATAACTTTTTCGAAAGAGCTTGTCATAAGGAGTTATTATCAATAAATTTTATTTTCCTATAATTTACGGTTAACGAGTTATAGGTCAAAATATGTGGATATTACGCAGGACTTTCGACCCTGTATCTCGAGAACGGTAAGTTATAGCTCACTCAAATTTGTTGTAATGAACTTCTCTCTATGAGACCTTTAAAACAATATGCCACAAGACATACTATTCTATTTAAGATTTTAAAGTTGGACGATGCCCAGCCTGACTGGGGCCATGTAGGCAATTTTTTTTTGGCTGAAAATTAATCCTCCTAAAAATTAAGGAATACGGGTTTTTGCGTTTTCTTGTATTTTTAGCCATTCTCGAGATACGGGGGGTGGGGTGAGACTTTATGATCACCCTGTATGTCATAAAAGCATGTTGTTTTTCATTTGGGTTTAACGTCGCTTTCAACTGCATGGTCATATAATGACTGGGATGTTACCCTCCGTTTGCAGGAAATTTAAAATCCTGCTACCCTCATTAACCTCACCGAGCCTGGGTTGGGCCAGAATGCCACTTCGCTGGACGTTGTTTGACTTCGGCGATCCTACGAGAACCGCCATCGATGATGGCGTAATTCTTTTATTATCGACTATTTTTGAATTCGACTAGTACCCTGTAAAATTCACTTTTCAGTTGAATTTGGATATCTGGCAGACTTAATAACATGTTATAATTTATAAGCTTAATATAATTTATATGTAAGAGCAAATAAGCTCGAAGCAGCTGTCCAGGTATGTTCTGATATTCATGTACATCTAATACAACTTCTCATTTTTCTGTTATACTGATACTGATCGTTTTCCTCCTTGCTTTCAGTCCCCCCAACTGGAATGGAGATCAAATGTCCCTACTGTGGGATGTGTACCAGTCGCTGTCTCACATCCTGAAAGAGTTCCTCCACAATATGTTCCAAGTGTTCATGATAGATGTGTCGCGGGTGTTCAGTTTCACAGAAGATGTAAAGGTAAGGGATGTGTGGTATTAGTGTTCATGATAGATGTGTCTCGGGTGTTCAGTTTCACAGAAGATGTAAAGGTAAGGGATGTGTGGTATTAGTGTTCATGATAGATGTGTCTCGGGTGTTCAGTTTCACAGAAGATGTAAAGGTAAGGGATGTGTACTGTGCAGTATTAGTGTTCATGATAGATGTGTCTCGGGTGTTCAGTTTCACAGAAGATGTAAAGGTAAGGGATGTGTAGTATTAGTGTTCATGATAGATGTGTCTCGGGTGTTCAGTTTCACAGAAGATGTAAAGGTAAGGGATGTGTGGTATTAGTGTTCATGATAGATGTGTCTCGGGTGTTCAGTTTCACAGAAGATGTAAAGGTAAGGGATGTGTGATATCAGTGTTCATGATAGATGTGTCTCGGGTGTTCAGTTTCACAGAAGATGTAAAGGTAAGAGATGTGTAGTATTAGTGTTCATGATAGATGTGTCTCGGGTGTTCAGTTTCACAGAGGATGTAAAGGTAAGGGATGTGTAGTATCAGTGTTCATGATAGATGTGTCTCGGGTGTTCAGTTTCACAGAAGATGTAAAGGTAAGGCATGTGTGATATCAGTGTTCATGATAGATGTGTCTCGGGTGTTCAGTTTCACAGAAGATGTAAAGGTAAGGGATGTGTGGTATCAGTGTTCATGATAGATGTGTCTCGGGTGTTCAGTTTCACAGAAGATGTAAAGGTAAGGGATGTGTGGTATTAGTGTTCATGATAGATGTGTCGGGTGTTCAGTTTCACAGAAGATGTAAAGGTAAGGGATGTGTAGTATTAGTGTTCATGATAGATGTGTCGGGTGTTCAGTTTCACAGAAGATGTAAAGGTAAGGGATGTGTGGTATTAGTGTTCATGATAGATGTGTCGGGTGTTCAGTTTCACAGAAGATGTAAAGGTAAGGGATGTGTGGTATTAGTGTTCATGATAGATGTGTCGGGTGTTCAGTTTCACAGAAGATGTAAAGGTAAGGAATGTGTGGTATTATTATTAAATCCTTTATTAGATACTAGCAGACTGTCGCCCGCTTCGCGGGCCGAGGCATGGCCGTGAAAGCAAAAATCCTTTTTCGCCAATGGCAGGTGTTGTAGTGGGACTTTCGAAAAATCCCGTCTTATTGCACATCTAGACTATAAGAAAAAGCTACCTACCAAATTTCAGCTTCCTAGGACTTACGGTTTGGGCTGTAGAGCGATGATCAGTCAGTGGTCAGTCAGTCAGTGACTTTGACATTTATATATTAAGATAAAAAGATATATGTACATTACAAATAATTAATACAAATAATAAAAAATCTCACATCGACTCACTCAAGAGTCGAATCAAACACAACACACGACTCATTCTGTTTTCTTTATTTTCCCAGAGCTTCATGGAGACCTCAAAGCGAAACATTCACTCTCTCTACTCTCACATCGACTCATTGAAGAGTCGAATCAAACACAACACACGACTCATTCTAACTTCGACACGACTCAAGCTTCTCGAGTTACAGTCACTGACGATTCAATGGTTACGGGAGGCAGAGGAACAGGTAAGTCTCTTTGTATAGCCGTTCTTCACACCTCGGCCGAGTTGTTTGATTTATTCTTTTACTTCCGATAAATTTCTGATATTAGAAATCGGAAATATCGTGTCCGTTTTTTTAAAAAAAAATAAAAATATTTTTTTGTTCCGATTTCAAAAATATATCTTTATATTTCTGGACTTTTCATAACCTCCTGAGCAACTTAGGTTGTGTCTATGCTTCTAAATAAAGCAAAGTTGTAGAAAATCAGTTAAGAAGTTTTGGAGATACAAGTGATTAAGTATAAAATCTCAAAATTGCCAAGTGTATACAATGTGAACCAATTCACGAGGAAGTGTACTGTGTCCATAATTGGCAGTGTATTTTTTTACCTTCTTGTTTAGGTCATTCTATACGTCATTCCATTCTATTTTTTATATACCTACTAATTTGAAAAACTTTACTTATTTCGTCCGTCCCGGTAGCTCAGTTATAAAGGCGGCACTCTGTGAATCTAGAGATTCAAGATGTTGCGGGTTCGAAACCCAGCCGGGACATGACAAGTTATCCTTTCACTTGGGATTTTCTACCACATAAAAATACGTCTTGGGCTCACTGCTGGAATAATGGGACTTAATAGTCCTAATCGGGCAGTATATATTTTTTTTTTTTTTTTTAACTTCACTTGATTTTCTTTTATTATATATAACTGTGATATGATTGTTTTTAAACCTTTCTTATGTGATGTATTCATGTTATTTGTTTTCTGTTTGTAAATAGAGCTAGGCTCGTAAATATACACCCGTGCTGCGGGCATTTATTTTTATTATTATTAGTATAAACAAGGCGATATTATTATTATTCTTTCAGGTTGTGCTCACAGCTCAGACTCTGGCGGCCACCATTCAGAAGAAGGGGATCACACTCATGCAATACGTCTACAATGTGAAGGATTCGGTTCAGACCTTTGCTCTAAGTGTTTATGGTAAGCTAAACTTCTTCTTTTTTCTTTTCTTTCTTTTGAGAAGGGGATCACACTCATGCAATACGTCTACAAGGTGAAGGATTCGGTTCAGACCTTTGCTCTAAGTGTTTATGGTAAGCTAAACTTCTTCTTTTTTCTTTTCTTTCTTTTGAGAAGGGGATCACACTCATGCAATACGTCTACAAGGTGAAGGATTCGGTTCAGACCTTTGCTCTAAGTATTTATGGTAAGCTTGCTCTAAGTGTTTATGGTAAGCTAATCTTCTTCTTTTTTCTTTTGAGAAGGGGATTACACTCATGCAATACGTCTACAAGGTGAAGGATTCGGTTCAGACCTTTGCTCTAAGTATTTATGGTAAGCTTGCTCTAAGTGTTTATGGTAAGCTAATCTTCTTCTTTTTTCTTTTGAGAAGGGGATTACACTCATGCAATACGTCTACAATGTGAAGGATTCGGTTCAGACCTTTGCTCTAAGTGTTTATGGTAAGCTTGCTCTAAGTGTTTATGGTAAGCTAAACTTCTTCTTTTTTCTTTTCTTTCTTTTGAGAAGGGGATCACACTCATGCAATACGTCTACAAGGTGAAGGATTCGGTTCAGACCTTTGCTCTAAGTGTTTATGGTAAGCTAAACTTCTTCTTTTTTCTTCTCTTTCTTTTGAGAAGGGGATCACACTCATGCAATACGTCTACAAGGTGAAGGATTCGGTTCAGACCTTTGCTCTAAGTATTTATGGTAAGCTTGCTCTAAGTGTTTATGGTAAGCTAATCTTCTTCTTTTTTCTTTTGAGAAGGGGATTACACTCATGCAATACGTCTACAATGTGAAGGATTCGGTTCAGACCTTTGCTCTAAGTGTTTATGGTAAGCTTGCTCTAAGTGTTTATGGTAAGCTAAACTTCTTCTTTTTTCTTTTCTTTCTTTTGAGAAGGGGATTACACTCATGCAATACGTCTACAAGGTGAAGGATTCGGTTCAGACCTTTGCTCTAAGTATTTATGGTAAGCTTGCTCTAAGTGTTTATGGTAAGCTAATCTTCTTCTTTTTTCTTTTGAGAAGGGGATTACACTCATGCAATACGTCTACAATGTGAAGGATTCGGTTCAGACCTTTGCTCTAAGTGTTTATGGTAAGCTTGCTCTAAGTGTTTATGGTAAGCTAATCTTCTTCTTTTTTCTTTTGAGAAGGGGATTACACTCATGCAATACGTCTACAATGTGAAGGATTCGGTTCAGACTTTTGCTCTAAGTGTTTATGGTAAGCTTGCTCTAAGTTTTTATTGTAAGCTAATCTTCTTCTTTTTTCTTTTGAGAAGGGGATTACACTCATGCAATACGTCTACAATGTGAAGGATTCGGTTCAGACTTTTGCTCTAAGTGTTTATGGTAAGCTTGCTCTAAGTTTTTATTGTAAGCTAATCTTCTTCTTTTTTCTTTTGAGAAGGGGATTACACTCATGCAATACGTCTACAATGTGAAGGATTCGGTTCAGACCTTTGCTCTAAGTGTTTATGGTAAGCTAAACTTCTTCTTTTTTCTTTTCTTTTTTTTTGAGAAGGGGATCACACTCTTGCAATACGTCTACAATGTGAAGGATTCGGTTCAGACCTTTGCTCTAAGTGTTTATGGTAAGCTTGCTCTAAGTGTTTATGGTAAGCTAATCTTCTTCTTTTTTCTTTTGAGAAGGGGATTACACTCATGCAATACGTCTACAATGTGAAGGATTCGGTTCAGACTTTTGCTCTAAGTGTTTATGGTAAGCTTGCTCTAAGTTTTTATTGTAAGCTAATCTTCTTCTTTTTTCTTTTGAGAAGGGGATTACACTCATGCAATACGTCTACAATGTGAAGGATTCGGTTCAGACTTTTGCTCTAAGTGTTTATGGTAAGCTTGCTCTAAGTTTTTATTGTAAGCTAAACTTCTTCTTTTTTATTTTCTTTTTTTTTGAGAAGGGGATCACACTCATGCAATACGTCTACAAGGTGAAGGATTCGGTTCAGACTTTTGCTCTAAGTGTTTATGGTAAGCTAAACTTATTATTATTATTTAACTCTTTATTGGTCAACTACATACATTCAACAAAATAGGACATGCTAAAAAAAAAAAAAAAAAAAGAATATGTAGTGAACCAAGGGGCGAGGTTAAAGCCTGTGGCTTTCTCTTCCACCGAACCCCATCTTTAGTTTTCTTTTCGATACAACTTTTTTCTTCTCTTATCAACCTTTTAATGTGATAAAACTTAAATTTACCTTCATATTTATTATTTTTTTAAATATTTTCTATGTTTTAAATGTAACATTTTTTAATTTATGTATATTGGGTTATTCCCGTTTAATGCTGGGTCCACACAGGTGCCACATGCAACACGTTTCTGCAACATGTGTGTGGTAATTGGAACACTGTTGCAGCAACGTGTTGCAGTTCGTGTTCGTCAGTGATAAATTCTGTTTTAATGCAGTAGGTATCGTCCACACACGTGCAACATAGTAGCAACAAAGATCAAAGATGTTCGGTAGAAAACCGACATCCTCATGGATAATTTTTGAACATTCATTTTCGTGTTTAGAAGCCGTCCACACAGAGTGAATTCATGTTGCAGCAACATGTTGCATGTTGCACCTGTGTGGACCCAGCATAATAAATAAATATTAAATATTTATAAATGCGTGCTGATCGGGCAGTATAAATAATAAGGCAATATTCTTCTTCTTCTTCTTTTACTCTGTCTTATCCCACTCAAGCAGGGCCGACGTAGAGGTTGGTTGGTTTTGGCACATTTTTTTTTTTTTTTTTTTTTTTTTTTTTTTTTTACGGCTGGTTGCCCTTCCTAACGCCATTGATTCTATTTGACTTAACGTGCTGGATTAGGACGGGGGTTTTACCCTCTCCATTCGCTGAGAATCGTACCAGCTACCCACATTAACCTCACCCAGCCTGGGTAGGGCCGGAAATAACAAGGCGATATTGTTATGATTAATATTTTGCTTGGCTTGTTCTCAGATCTGGTGATTGACTTCGTGTCCATGTTCATTCAGATAGATGAGGTGAAGTTCATGGTGAAGTATGTCTACGATGTGTACCACGAGTATGTCAACTTTGAGAAGCTACACGAGTTTGTTGTTGGGTAAGTTCTATACAGGGTGTTACATATACTCTAAGTTAAGTTCCATATACAGAGTGTTATAAGATGAGGTGAAGTTCATGGTGAAGTATGTCTACGATGTGTACCATGAGTATGTCAACTTTGAGAAGCTACACCAGTTTGGTGTTGGGTAAGTTCTATACAGGGTGTTACATATACTCTAAGTTAAGTTCCATATAGAGGGTGTTATAAGATGAGGTGAAGTTCATGGTGAAGTATGTCTACGATGTGTACCATGAGTATGTCAACTTTGAGAAGCTACACGAGTTTGTTGTTGGGTAAGTTCTATACAGGGTGTTACATATACTCTAAGTTAAGTTCCATATACAGGGTGTTATAAGATGAGGTGAAGTTCATGGTGAAGTATGTCTACCCAGACAGCACAGTCAACTGGATGTATACCATACTGTTAGGTGGAAAAAGTCTACTTGCCCACCTGGAAATCAACTGGAGATTTCCACCTTCCACCTGACCTCCACCTGGAAATCAACTGGAAATGAACTGGAAAGTAACCCAACTTTTAACTGGAAGTCAGTTGCCCAAAGTCAACTGGATTTGTTCCACTTATTTCCAGCTACTTGTAGCGCTCTCTAGTGGATGGGTAGTAACTCACTACCACAATGTTGACATACCTATTTACCTATACTGTACATTATACTACATAATAATCAAATGCTACGCTCTTGGTTTTGAGGTTGTGGGTTCGAATCCCATTATATGCATTTTTTTTTTTTTTTTTTTTTTTCAAATAATAATAGTAATAAAAATACTAGAAACAAATGTATATTAGGCATAAATTCAATTTCAGTTATTTAATTTAGAGGCCATACATTCAAATCTCATGAAGAATATTTTTTTTGTATAAAAATAAAGTAATAAATTTTAAATAGGTTTTTTTAACACGTACACACACACAATTTTGAGTATATTTTTTTTCATATATAAATTTGGAAAGAAAAAGAAAATAACTACTCTGTTTTAAACAACACAATTCAAATAAGACTCTTTAACATTATTATATTTTTACAATAAGAGTGTTTATTATTAAAAAAATTGTCCCAAAAGTGTAAAATGCACTATCAAATTTCCACCATGTCACAAGACCTTGTACCAATGTATCACAAGTATTTCTAAGAAGGTATAATCTCTATACATATAAAACTCAAAGTTATGCATGTCTGGCTGACTATGTCCTCTTGGGGTTACAATACCAAACGGTACTCTCACTGAGAGTTCCCCCCCCCTAAGCCACCTTCAACATACTAGAAAATTATCAAAATTAAAATATCTAATACAATTTTCAAGTGCACTGGTAATCAAGTGGTTAATGCGCTAGTCAGATAATCAACCTAGCATAGGGTTCCGTTGTTTCAATTTTTTCCTCATTATGGTTGTGACCACATAATAATAAGACTCTGAGGGTTAGGTGGTAGAAAATGCTTTGAGCATAACCTTTAACCTTACCTGGTGGTTACCTTCCAGTTAAAAGTGTTATTATTATTTTTATTGGGACACCGGCCATGAGAAAAAACCTTAATGGTGACAAAATGCCAGGTTTTAGCTAGTATAGAAATAAAATAATGATATCCAATTATAAAATATGCTCATAACATGTACATAATCACAATAAAATAATAATACTATGTAAATTAAAATATATTTCTTTTGAGAAACCAAAAATAACAAAGAAATAAACTAATAGCCAGCAGAAAATGAAGATGGGGCATGGAATACACCAGTTTTCATGAAATTGCAAAAGTTAAGAAATGTCTAACGGGGTTGAACATGGATTAGTGAATGTTATTATGTATTTGTAATCCTTCATGACAATTTATATACTGCTGTGGCTAATTAGAATTGCTGGGTTGTTTGCTTTGAGAATTATTACCAAAAAACATTGTTATACTTAAATTAAAACAAAATTGACTTGTTAAGACTAGTGAAATTATAAAACACAATAGTGTGGAACACTTTTTTTAAATAGATATAAAATTAACTCAAAATTTAAGGGCCTTCATAGTAATAAGGTGGTAGAGAGAGCACAATAGTTATTATGAACAGTGCACAGTAAATTGGCCAAATAATTTTAAATCAAGAAATCAGGAAGCATGTCACAAAGTAAACATCATTTTTTAGTGTGGCAGAACCACCTATCAGTGAAATATTCATTTTATAATGAATATTTATATTTTATAAAGTATTGTACATCTAAATAAAATCCACAGAGTGAAAAATTTCACTATCTAGCACTATGCATTCAGCTGTTTCTTTGCTTGAACCAGAACCTTTTTTTAGCCAACCTATGGTCAAGAGATCTTGAGCATAAAAAATTCTGTTTCCCTTAACACATGAGACTAGCATTCATGGTCCTGCTTTGGCTTGGCTAGGCTAGGTGAGATTAATATGGGTAGCTGGTATGATTCCAAGTGAACTGAAGGTGTTAATCCCACTGAAGGTCCAGGAACAGCAGAGTGCAGAAAGTTCATTAGGGTCCAAGTGGATGTCTCTAGAAATGGATGGTTATTGTCAGATGAAAAAGGTGATCCAGTATTAACTGCTTCTTGTCCTCTCCTTTCCTTCTGTCACGATTTAGACAAACTTAAGAACTATTTTTTGAAACATCTTGAAAGCAAATTTGGAGTTCAGAAATGACAAAGTAAACACTTTCATAGTTATAAAAAAGATGTTCAAAACTAAAATATTATTTGTATTTAAAATAACATATTATGTTCAAATAAATGAAATACCTATTATTTAAGAGAATTATTAATTATTTAAAACAATTCACAATTTGTCACAAAAATATCACAATTTCTGAATTTCCTTCAACAAAGGACGAGTTTTATCTAAACACTATTCCAGTAGTTATAAAAAAGATCAAAACTAATTAAAATGATATTTTAAAATTTTAAATTTTTAAATTGTATTTAAAAATGTTCAAAACTAAATGAAATACATATTTAAAAGAATTATTAATTATTTAAAACAATTTACAATCACCATATCACCAATATCACAATGATTCTGAAATTACGAAAGATCAAAGATGGCGTCTTCAACAAAGGACGCGTTTTATGTAAACTGGAGAAATGTGGAGTATCTCCAGCTGACTGGTCAACTGACTAAATTCTATTTATGTCCTAGCTGGAGAGATTCGTTATACTTCCAGCTGACTGCCCAGGTGACTGAGTCTAGATGGATTTTTGTTGGAAATATCCAGGTGGCTGGTCAACTGATTTAATCCATAATGGAAAAATCCAGCTGTCGGGACAGCTGGAGGTCCAGTTGACTTTATACACCTGGATATTTCCACCTTAAATCCAGACTGGAAGTCACCTGCCGTGCTGTCTGGGTACGATGTGTACCATGAGTATGTCAACTTTGAGAAGCTACACGAGTTTGTTGTTGGGTAAGTTTATTATTATTATTTATTATATTTAAAGCATTTCGGTATACACTCTTGTGTGTATGCTATATGATTTAAATGGTTCTATAAAGTTCTATACAAGATGGGTGGATTGCAAAATTAAACTTATCCGGATCTACCATTTCATTGATTATTATTATTATTTCCTCCAGACTGTTCCAGCTAGTGGCAGAAGACCTGCAGAGGAACTTCAGTGACCTCACCTCCTACATTATCTCCCTCTGCGAGAACAAATACGTGCAGACCATCCGCCACTTCCTTTCCATCCTCTACTACAAGGTATGTCTGGCTTTTTTTTTTTTTTTTTTTTTTAAGCTTTATTAGCTAGAACAAAAAATATGTACAGTAGAACACAATGAAATATAAAGAAAAACAAAAAGATTAAACGAATATACAAGAAGGAAAAAAAGAGAGAAATGTCCTACCTAAAGGGCGGGGTTATTGCCTGTGGCAATCTCTTCCACCCAACCCTTTCAACAGGGTTGGGGACTTTAAACAGGGTTAAGACCAGTGTCTCTTTTGAGGACTGTAAACAGAGAACGTCTGGCTTGGGGACTTTAAACAGGGCTAAGACCAGTGTCTCATTAGAGGACTATAAACAGAGAACTAATAGCTTGGGGACTTTAAACAGGGCTAAGACCAGTGTCTCTTTTGAGGACTATAAACAGAGAACTAATAGCTTGGGGACTTTAAACAGGGTTAAGACCAGTGTCTCTTTTGAGGACTATAAACAGAGAACTAATAGCTTGGGGACTTTAAATAGGGCTAAGACCAGTGTCTCATTAGAGGACTATAAACAGAGAACGTCTGGCTTGGGGACTTTAAACAGGGCTAAGACCAGTGTCTCTTTTGAGGACTATAAACAGAGAACTAATAGCTTGGGGACTTTAAACAGGGCTAAGACCAGTGTCTCTTTTGAGGACTATAAACAGAGAACGTCTGGCTTGGGGACTTAGGAAATACTCTATGCATACTTTTATCTTCCAGCTTTGATTATAATCACTTTCCTTTATATTAGAAATTCAGTCGGAAATTTTTTATCATAATAGGTAGGTGCGGAAATATTTCCTATCGTAGGTAATTAATTTTTTATTTTCAATGTTTTATTTTTGTTTGAAAATTTAATTGTATCACAATAGTTATAAGTATCTTATTGTCAATCCTTTGGGTGGAAGAGATTGCCTAAGGTAATAACCCCGCCCTTAAGTTAGGACATATATTATGTATATATTTATATTTTTTTTCTTTATTTTTTTTTCTTCTATGTTATTGCATTCTAATTTGTAATTATTTGTGTTGTTTATAATATGTCCTATCAATAAAGTGTAAATAAATAAATAAATCCTCACTTTGTAACTATTATACAATAAATACAAATATTTTTTCTATCCATCTCTCTATCTATCTATCTTCCAGCTGTGCTGGAGCTGGAACTATCTGGACCTGACCTCCCGCCTGGAGGCCTCCCTCTACTCTCGCCTCGAAGCTCTCCTCTACTCCCTCATCTTCTCCTCACCGCACAAGTCTTACTCGCACTACGAGCTCAGCCTCGATCCCCCCGGCTGCAGTTCCAGCAGTCCCTCCCCGGGCCTCTCCGCTGGGAAGGGTTCGACTCTCTGCCGCGTCTCGAAGTCGGGAACCTTCTGCCTGATTGGGACGGAGCCGGTAATGATTATAGAATAGAATATACCTTGTTTATACTGCCGAGGTAAGACTGAAAAGTCCCTTTACTCCAGCAGTCAAACAGGTCTTATATATTTTATGGGATAAATTTGTTTGATCGACGTCAGTAGCTTGATCGATAAGGCGGCGGACTTGTAACCTGGAGGTCGGTGGTTCAAGTCCCGGTTTCAGCAAAAATTTAGCAAAGCGAGTTTGAGTAGTTGTGACATCACGAAAGTGATAAACACAAATATGATAAAAAAAAAAAATGCATAGTTTTTTTTTTAATTGTAGCCTTCCTTGCATTTAAAGGGAGAGAGCCACAAAAATTGTAAAAAAAACTAGTTTAGTTTCGGTAAAAAAAAACTAAAATAAATATTTAAAAAAATAAAAAAGAGAAGGTTTATAATACTCACCTTCAGTTTCGAAAATATAGGCACTTCAAAATGATTCATCATCAATGAAAAAAAAAAAATCAAAGAAAATGTATGTAAAATAAATTAAAAATACACTGCCAATTATGCTCTCTAGACATATTTACTACCACAGTCGTTAACAATTCAAACACAAATTTTCAACAACAAATTAACAAAGAAATTTGTCCAACAATGGTTAATTGAGGACCAAAACAAGGAAACTATACGCAATCTTTTAAAATAATGACAGTAAAAAATCTATTCATAATTATTTTCCCCTAAATTAGAATTTCAATTTTTACAATTACTTATTAACAATAACATTTTAATTATAATAACTATAGGAGAGAGAAAAACACCTTTTATTTTTTTTCATCAATTATTAAAAATTTATATCACATAACCATAGCCTAGCACATACTTAATAAGTACATTAGGCTATGGGATACTTATGATTTAAAATTTTGTCTTTGTATTCTTGGATATTTATATTCTTTTCATCCATTGTAAATAACAAAAAAATGTAAATAAATAAAAGTTATTTGTTGAAAAAAAAAAAAAAAAAAAAAAAATACTTCCTCGTGAATGGTAATCAAAATTTTCAACTTTCATAATCGCTAGAATCGGAGATTTTTTTACTGAATCACTTGTATTTTCAATAGTTTTAAACCGATTATCTTCAAATTGGTTTTCTATGGTAGAATACCGTTTTTGATACATGTTAGATCATAGAAAAAGTTCTGTATCTGTGTGTTGATCCCTTTCGTGGTATCACAAATACTCAAACTCGCTTTACTAAATCCACGCTGAAACCGGGACTTGAACCACCAACCTCCAGGTTACAAATCCGCCGCCTTATCGATCAAGCTAGTGAGGTCGGTAAATTATTTATAATAATAATAAATGTGTTTCTATGTATTACTATTTCATACTTTTAGTGGATAGACTGGGTAGTGCAGAATTATTGTATTTCCTCACGAGTACCTCGAACATCCAAGTAGAGAGCAGAAAAAACAGAGTATTGTATTGTATTTTCCAGTGCACTGATAATCAAGTGGTTAACGCGCTAGTCTGGTAATCCAGGTAGCGTAGGGATCCGTTGGTTCGAATCCCACCCACTGCATGGACTTGAGTTTGTGACCACATAATAATAAGACTCTGAGGGTTAGGTGGTTGAAAATGCATTTAGCATTAACCTCGCCTGGTACCTTCCACTATAGAGTGCACTGGTAGTCAAGTGTTTAACGCGCTAGTCTGGTAATCTAGGTAGCGTAGGGATCCGTTGGTTCGAATCCCACCCAGTGCACGAATTTTTCCTCATTAATTTGACTTTGTGACCACATAATAATAACCTCTTCCTACCCAACCACTATTTTTTTTTGTAGTGTTATCATCCCAAAGTACATTTAAATGCACACTGAGAATGTAATGGTATCTTCCCGAGTCAAGTTTTTTTTTGTAGTGGTAAATGCACATGTGCATCTAAATGCACAATTTTACGAGTTTTGATAGTCAATGTGAACGAATCTTACACTGAGAAGTTTTTAATCAACACAGAATACTGTTTTGGTTACATTGGCGCACTACAAAGTAAAAATTTTGCTTGGGAGGATATCATTACAAAAAAAATGTGCATTTCAATGTACATTGGGTAGGAAGAGGTTAAGACTCTGAGGGTTAGGTGGTAGAAAATGCATATAGCATCAACCTGGTATCTTTCACTATAGAGTGTTATTATTATTATTCTCCAGGTCTCATGTCCCAGTTAGAGGACTTCAAGTTCAGACTCTACTCCCAGTTCAACACCGTGGGTGGCCTAGCCGTCTCAGACAAGACCCTCGCCCTCATCATGGGTGCCCAGGTGTTAAGCTACGACGGGAAAATGGTGGACATGCCGACCAGTCCAGGAATGTATCTTCTTTCCTATGAACTGCAAGATGAGAAGTTCGTGCTGTTGATGGAATATGATGACAAGGTGAATAGGCGTAGTAATAGGAATAGAATAGTTAAAGTTATCATATTTGTGTTAATCACTTTCGTGACATTACAACTGAGGGCTCTAGTATCAAAACCGGCTCTCTTCACTTTTTCTAATTTTACAGGATGGGCAAAAAACATATTGAACGATAACTGTAACGATCAATGTATTTGATTGTGGAGAGAGAACAGTTTGAAAATGAACGCATATTTTACAACAGAATTACTATAGGAGAGAGTCGGTTTTGATATGTAATGATTTTTTTCAGTCTATGCGACTTTAAAAAGAGATTCCAGGGGTACCACAACCTCATTTTCAATTTTTTTGGAGAGAGCCGGTTTTGATACTAGAGCCCTCAACTAATCAAACTAAATCCACGCTAAAATCGGTACTTGAACCACCGACGTACTAATTAGAAGTCCGGCGCCTTATCGATCAATCTACTAAGGTCGGTTGATGGATATAGAGTTCTAATAATAATTGTTAAAGATAAAAAAATATATGAAAACATAATTTGAAAGAGGTCTATTCACACACACAATTCCTGAAATAATGAATTCCCATGTCATAGGTGTAATTATGGTAATCTATCAGTTAAGGTTAAGCCTAAGGACTGCCCGTAGTCCAGAGATCCCGAGTTCGTTCCCGGTTGGAGCAGACTTTTCGAAGAAAACTCTGTTCCCTCCAAACACGTGAGGCTGGCATGTCCGGCCCTACCCAGGCTGGGTGAGGTTAATGTGGGTAGCTGGTACGATTCCTAGCGAATGGAGGGTAAAACCCCCGTCCTATCTAACTCAAGTTAGGACGTTAAAACCAAATAGAATCAATGGACATGAGAGGAGCCTAGACATTGGATCTAGGCGTCCATATAATCCTCTCACCACCGTGATTTACGTATCTTTCCCTATCTCACGGACACGGCATTATTATTATTATTATTATAAGCCTAATATCCTTCTTTTCGATAAAACATCCCAGGGTGCCAAGGTCATTCATTTCTGGACGGGGGCGGACCGTGTTTCAATTCCCATGGGCGTCTCCTCGCCCATCATTCGTTTGAACGGCGCCCCTCTAGAGTTGCCCCACGAGTTGAGTCTGAACGCTCACGCGGTCAGTGTAGCCGACGGGTCGTGGGTTCGCATCTCGTATGAGGACCAGTTCAGTCTCCTGTGTCAGATGACGAGGGATATGTGTGTGGTGAATGTGAGTCCCTGGTTGTACGGCAAGACAGTTGGACTCTTGGGTAAGTTGATTGAAGAAGAATAATAATAATAATATCGCCCTAATAGACTTCAAAATACCTGACCCCAGACTCAGAATGGACCCAAACAAACTCTTCAGCTGTCCAACATATAACTTACATCCGTTATTAAAGTCACCAATTATTTCTGCCATGAAAACATACAACGACTTAGACGACAAACCAGACCTTTTCTATCATGATTTATGAATGAATGTATGTATATTATATGTATGAACGTTAGTTATTGCTTGTTAATGCTTAATCGCTTAACAAGTGTAAACGCAGTATATAAAAAAAAATATTCGCAAATTAATATATCCGATGATTTATAAATTTACAGAATGGAGCAAAAATTGTGAGATAACTCGTCCTGAACCACATATTTCTATGTGCGATCAACCATCGTAAGAACTTGGGCTTTTTCTTTATAAGATTAGCTCAGTTGTAAGGCACTCGCTAGCCATGCAGTAGATCCCGTTTTCGAATCCTACAGCTGACCAAAAAATAGTATCCAAAATTTGGTTACAGTTGTTTCTAAAGGATACCCTCTGGCGCGCTCGTGTTGAAACATCAAATAAATGCGTCAATTCTCGCCCATCAGAGGGAGGCCATTCTACCGGATGGGTAATCTTCAACACAGACTACAATAGCTGCTGTTTCATTATTACGCAATAAAAGAGATTGTGAAACACTCATCATTACAAATAAAATGCCATGTAGGTGAGAAAGAGTTGTGATTAAATTATTTCTTTTTTTTTCTTCGGTAGGCAACTTCGACAACGAGCCTTACAACGACATGGCCTATCCCAACAGCACCCGCACCTCAGATGCCCAAGCTTTGCTCGCGTCCTGGAAACTACCTGACGACACTCACCCTCACGAGGTCTTTGTCGACAAGGAAGAATTCGATAAGAACGAGGCCAACTACAAGAAACTCAAAGAAGAGAAAGAGAAAAATAAAGCAAGTGTAAAAAACTCGACTCGGGAAAATACTGAAGATGAAAATGATTCTGAAAAAAGTGGAAAGTTCAAAAATAGTAAAGAAAATGAAGAAGATGAACTCAACGGAAGTACAAGTGATTTCCACAGGTTATTGGACACCAAAAAGACAACGATGGACCTCCAAAACGAACATAACTTGAGTGACCTATCCAGAATGATTGAAACAAACGAAACACTCACTCTTCGTTCTCTTCTAGTCAAACTCAAATCCGGTCCAAAAGGACCAAATTTCAAATCCGGCCTCGAAGGACCAAATTTCAGATCCGGCCTCGAAGGACCAAATTTCAGATCCGGCCGCGGCGGACCAAATTTCGACTCGGGTGACACGATATCGAAGTGCGAGTCGTATTTCCTGCGCTCGCGAGTGCCCGATCTTTGCTACGAGCGGCTGAGTAGGGTCGCTTTCCACTCGCTCTGTCTCCGGTCGGGAGATCCTTGTCGCACCATCGCTGCGTTCATCGCGATGTGTCGTGAGGTGGACTTCGAAGTACAGCTGTCGCCACCGTCCTATTGTGGTAAGTTTTTTTTTTAGCTCAGTGGTTAAGCACTCGCTTGCCATGAGGAAGGTCCCGGGTTCGATCCCCCGTACCGACAAAAATTTGTATTCTTAATTTGGTTACAATTGTTTGTAAGGGATACCTTCCGGTGCGCTCGTGTTGACCCAGCACCTAAATGGGAAGTATTGTGTCACTTCTCGCCCATCAGAGAGGAGGAATACTACGGGATGGCAGGCTAAAACACAGACCACAAGCGTCTACAGTAGCTCCTGTTTCATGGCTACAAAATAAAAAAAAAGTAATAATCGAACCGAACTCAGTAGCTTGATCGATAAGGCAGCGGATTTGTAACCTGGAGGTCGGTGGTTCAAGTCCCGGTTTCACCGTAGATTTAGTAAAGCGAGTTTGAGTAGATGTGATATCACGAAAGTGATAAACACAAATATGATAACTTAAAAAAAATTAAACTTTGTTTAGTAATAATCGATTAAACATCTCATTGGGACAGTTACAAATCAATGTTTTGTAACTGTTACAGTTACAAAAGGGTTGGGTGGAAGAGATTGCCACAGGCAATAACCCCGCCCTTTAGGTAGGACATTATTGTTATTTTTTGTTTTTACTTATTTATTTTGTCATTTGTTTGTTTGTTATTTTCTGTTTGTCCTCCTAATAAAGCTTAAAAAAAAAAAAAAAATGTTTACATACTAGATAATATCATTCCTACATACTAGGAATACTGATGGCCATATTTTTACATTCAAGTTTATGCTCTCGATTTCAGTCCAGTGCCAGTACAACAACCGCACTCTACACCAGGGTCAGTCAGTCACTCTACACAGCAACAATACTGCCGCACCCCGGGACATAGTATTCCTGGTCAACTCCTACGAAAATGACTGTATGAGTTCCGTCAATATGACCGCAGTGTTGAACCAGTTGTAAGTACATTGTTTATCTATTCTATTTTATTCCAGTATAATAGTTTCTTTTATTTATATTCTATTCTATTCACGTGACATTGTATTCCTGGTCAACTCCTACGAAAATGACTGTATGAGTTCCGTCAATATGACCGCAGTGTTGAACCAGTTGTAAGTACATTGTTTATCTATTCTATTCTTTTCCAATATATTGTTTTCTTTTATTTATATTCTGGTGGGGGACTTTTTAAACAGTGAGTAGACCAGCATTGGCTTGGTTCTGGGGCCCTTGTCAATTATTAGCCTCCTTGTAAAGACAGTGGTAGAAGTGCGGAGTCATTCCTCCACTGTTTAGCCACCATCATTCACGATGACGCTACCTTATGATGATGATTTATATTCTATTGACATAGTGTTCCTGGTCAACTTCTACGAGAATGACTGTATGATATCCGTCTATATGACCGCATTATTGTGATATAATAACACGAAGAAATACATTTATTTTTCTTATATTCTAAACCAATCTACTCTTTTCTCTAATTTTTTCAAAAGCTCTACAATAATCGGTTCAAGGCAGACGTGAGGTTATTATTATTATTATTATTTGGGTATTGAATTGTTTTCTTCCTTTTGAAGGATTTATTCAAAATATAGACGGGTAAGAATTACCAAGTCATATATTTTGTTAGGCTGCTAGATTGAGAAACTTTCGAACTATATTTGCTGTTTTCAAAATGGCCGCTTTTTGAAAAATAGTGTGGATGTGACTTTCAATTTCTATTTGTTTTAGATGTTTAAGGAAGTGTTTGGATGTAATTCCTGTTGCTGATGTTACCAAAGGTACAATAATTACTTTTTCTAGTTTGTATATCTCTTTCATTTCAGCTGCCAGTGCTAAGTATTTAGTTATTTTTTCTTGTTCTTTTTCTATTACATTTGTGTCAGCTGGTATTGCAATATCTATCAGGTATGTCACTTTCTTCTGAATGTCAAATAGTGTTATGTCTGGACGGTTGTGTGAAACAGTTTTATCAGTGTGTAGAGTTCGATTCCAGTATAGACGGTCTTTTTGGTTTACAAATATGCTTTCAGGGGTGTATGTCCAGTATGCTTTTCTTGTTTCTACAAATTTATATTTGAATGCTAATTCTTGGTGTATAATTTTGGCGGCGGTGTCATGTCTGTCTGTATATTCGTTTCCAGCTAATTTTTGCATCCGGATGTTATGTGCTCTATTGTTTCTCGTGCTACACTGCATCTTCGGCATAAATCAGATTCAATGGGTTCTTTCAAAATCACTTTTCTATAGTTTTTTGTTGCAATTACTCCTTTTTATTAATTACTTATTATTATTATTATTATTATTATAGTAAGCTTTATTAGGTAGAACAAAAATGTATACAGTAAAATACAATAAAATTATAAAGAAAAATTAAATAGATTAAGCAAAGAAACAAGAACAAAAAAAAGAAAGAAGCTAAAGTCCTACCTAAAGGGCGGGGTTATTGCCTGTGGCAATCTTTTCCACCCAACCCTTTTCAGCTTCGTGGTTCTTTAAAATATTTTACGTATTGTTCTAGTCATTTAAACTTAATTATATTCTAAACCAATCTTCTCTTTTCTCTAATTTTTTCAAAGGCTCTACAATAATCCCTCCAAGGCAGACGTGAGGTTCAGCTTTGTGGTGTTCAACAACAACAAGTACAACTCTGAGATTCAGACCTACACAGCGGGCCAGAGCTTGTGGAGTTCTGACGTGGGCTCTAGTGTGGAGACGTTTGAGAGGTAGATATAAAAAACACATTATGAAAGTTTAAAAAATAAAAAATAAAACAAAAGGTACTGGAAATGTTTTTCTCTCTATTCTTCTCTCCTCTTTTTTTTCTTCAATTCAATTGTCCCCAAAAACCCCCCCTGGCCACGCCACTGACCCTGAAACTATAAATATATTACTTCAGGGTATTTTGCTTTTGACTTTTCTTTTTTTCTGCTTTTCTCATTTCTTTTTTCTTCTCTCCTTAGATCTAAAAAAGAATAATATGGTCTGTCCCGGTAGCTCCGTGGTAAAGGCGGCACTCTGTGAATCAAGAGATTTCAGAGGTCGTAGGTTCGAAACCCAACCGGGCCATGACAAGTTATCCTCCCATTTTACCACATAATAATGTGTCTTGGGCTTACCGCTGGAATAATTGGACTTTAGTAGTCTTGATCGGGCTGTATAAATAAGGCGATATTATTATTATTATTCATCTATTTTCTCCCCAGAATCCTCTCTGACCGCTGCCCCCACTCTTCCTGTGCTGACGTCACCACGACATTCCAAGCTCTTCAGTTCACTACCCGCCTCTCATTCCGCCCGGGAGTAGAGAGAAGCGTTGTGCTGGTCCAGTGTGCTCCCTGTAGTGATACAAGGGGTGAGTAACTGTGAAGGAGTAGAGAGTTGTGCTGGTCCAGTATGCTCCCTGTAGTGATACAAGGGGTGAGTAACTGTGAAGGAGTAGAGAGTTGTGCTGGTCCAGTGTGCTTCCTGTAGTGATACAAGGGGTGAGTAACTGTGATGTAGTAGAGAGTTGTGCTGGTCCAGTGTGCTCCCTCTGTAGTGATACAAGGGGTGAGTAAATGTGAAGGAGTAGAGAGTTGTGCTGGTCCAGTGTGCTCCCTGTAGTGATACAAGGGGTGAGTAACTGTGAAGAAGTAGAGAGTTGTGCTGGTCCAGTGTGCTTCCTGTAGTAATACAAGGGGTGAGTAACTGTGAAGGAGTAGAGAGTTGTGCTGGTCCAGTGTGCTCCCAGTAGTGATACAAGGGGTGAGTAACTGTGAAGGGTTAGAGAGTTGTGCTGGTCCAGTGTGCTCCCTCTGTAGTGATACAAGGGGTGAGTAAATGTGAAGGAGTAGAGAGTTGTGCTGGTCCAGTGTGCTTCCTGTAGTAATACAAGGGGTGAGTAACTGTGAAGGAGTAGAGAGTTGTGCTGGTCCAGTGTGCTCCCAGTAGTGATACAAGGGGTGAGTAACTGTGAAGGGTTAGAGAGTTGTGCTGGTCCAGTGTGCTCCCTCTGTAGTGATACAAGGGGTGAGTAAATGTGAAGGAGTAGAGAGTTGTGCTGGTGGGTTTTTATTTTTTAATTAAAACCTATCGAGTGGGGTATTGAATGAAAGGTATCGATGTCCTCATGCCTAATTGAACATTAGGGAACATGATGCGACTGTTGAATCTATGTGAAGTTTACAGTTCACAGAACCACCAGTATTTTTACTATTATTTTTTTTTTTTTTTTTTTTTTTAACCATAAATATATTAATTTTATTTGATTGTTCACATATGCTTCCTTGTCTTTTATACTAGAGTGAATATTACAGAGCATATGATATTTTAATGAAATTGAATTTAAAAATGGTCAATCCATTACTCATGGGGTTTTCAAGACAAAGAGCACCCTGTTTCGAGTAAACACAATCAACACAAGTTTTGGACCAGGTGTCTAAAACTTTCGACGAGGGGTATATATGTTAATTTTTTGCGTTAAGTTTATATTGTACAAAATAAAATATAAAACATATTGAAGAAAAAAAAAGAGTAAGGATTGTTAGATTATTTTACGTGGTACCAGAGTCTAGGGTAAAGGGCTGCGTTGTGTTCGCTATTAAGCCGTTGTTCCACATCCCCAACACAACAAATATCAACCTCTTATGAAAGTCCCCATTAATTAATGCCATGCACACATACAACAATATGAATGAGAAACCTGATCTCTCTTAGTCTCATTCATTCAAGAATAACGCAAATATCCTGTCAAGTATTGCTTTCTTCAGAAAACCTTTTTCTGTTGGAAGTGTAGACAGTTGCTATAAATAAAAAAAAATCAATCCACAGGTTACTCTGACACTCTCGCCATGTTGCTGGAATCGAACCTGGACCTCCACATCCTGTCTCCCCGGCCCCTGAGTTCCGGCCCTGATATCTCGGGGATGGACTCCACCAGGGTCTATACGGAAAATGGACTGAAGACTACCCTGACGAATAGTGAACACAAGGTGAATATAAATTTAATTTTTTTTAAATATTTAACTGATATTTTACTAATTAAGGAGCGCGGTGGCGCTCCGACCCGCCAAGTCAATCGAAATAGTTCGCGCGCTACCAAGAGTATACTATATAATAATAATACGGCACGGCAAGACGTTTGAACTTTTGGGTAAGTTGATTGAAGAATAATAATAATAATATCGCATTATTTTAACTGCCCGATTAAGATTACTAAAGTGATCCCATTATTCCAGCAGTAAGCCCAAGACGAATTATTATGTGGTAAATATCCCAAATGGGAGGATAACTTGTCATGTCCCGGTTGGGTTTCGAACCCACGACCTCTGGAAATTCGGGATTCACAGAGTGCCGCCTTTACCACTGAGCTACCGGGACAGACTTTTTTTTTAAAATATTTAACTGTTAATTTAGTAGTCACCGTTGCCGAGTGGGTCAGCGCATTAGACTTGCACGCATGGTGACCTGGGTTCGATCCTCAGTAGGGTAGTATTCAGGGACGGCCGGTGCTAAGGAGCTGCGGAACTGCAGCACCCCCAAACACAAAATAAAACGAGAGGAATTTCCCAAGTAATAGCTCGTACACTATGAGAATTATCACATAGTTCTAGAATAATTAATGCATAATAGTAGTAGTCTATGTGGGGCATCTTTTGAGCCGAGCTGATGAGCAAAAAAAAATGACTTTTTGACTAGGTGATTTTCTAATCTTCGCCTACGTCACCGAAGTGTTCCGATGATTCCCGAGACTGATAAGGTATAGAGAGAGAGAGAGAGAGAGAGATAGATAAAGCCAGCGAGCGAGCCAGCGAGAGTAGATCTAGGTCATGCACATGATGCATTCAAGTGCTGATATTAGTGCATATATTATCCAACTCAGGAATAGCATAGTGGTTAAGTCATTGGCACATCGATCCGTAGGTCGTGGGTTCGATCCCAACGCGTGTCAAAATTAATTTCCGCATTTACGCTTCCAGTGGATTTTCTATGAACTAGGGACTCTGTCACGACTCACGTTGTTAAATTACCGGTTATATGGTTGGGAGGAAGAGCTCAAATATGATCCTTAAAAACATGATTCTCTTTAAAGAGTTGATAAATAGCATTGTACCACAACAAAAGTCATTAGTGTTAAAGTGACCAGTGACCAGTAAAGAAGATCCTCATCCTGCCTTAGAAGAAAGAAGTACGCAAAAAAATTAAAGGTAAGTGCTTAAATTAATAAATAATTAATTTTCACAAAAATATTAATAAATAAATCAGAAAATTCAGAATCCAAAGAGCTATTTACTCAGACTTTATCCACCAAAGAGATATCTAGAGAGTACAGAAAGTAAACAAACAAGTAAATATTTAAAAAAATCTCCAAAACTGTGTCAAATATTTGAAATGTTGCGCCAAAAGTAACAGATTATGAAAACTTGTATCCTCCAAATAGTATAGAGTACAGTAAACAAACAAGTAAATAAATAAAAATAATATATTAAAAATTTCCTCCTAGATTTGTGTCAAATATTTGAAAAGTTGCGCCAAAAGTAACAGATTATGAAAACTTGTATCCTCCAAATAGTATAGAGTATAGTAAACAAACAAGTAAATAAATAAAAATAAAATATTAAAAATTTCCTCCTAGATTTGCGTCAAATATTTGAAAAGTTGCGCCAAAAGTAACAGATTATGAAAACTTGTATCCTCCAAATAGTATAGAGTATAGTAAACAAACAAGTAAATAAATAAAAATAAAATATTAAAAATTTCCTCCTAGATTTGCGTCAAATATTTGAAAAGTTGCGCCAAAAGGAACAGATCAAGGAAATGCCAATTCACATTGAGTAATAAATAAATAATAACAATATATATAACTCAGATTCACACCTGTTGTACATAATAACAAGTTCGAACCTATCCAGATGTGATGTCACATTTACAGAGAAGTGCAAGTCTATACTTGTTATCATGTGTTATTAAAAAGAAATCATAACTCTATGTACTTATATTAATTTCTGTTATCTTTCAGACATCATCATGAAGTGCTACCTATGTGAGAGGTATTCTACAACAGACAAATCAAATTTCAAACGTCATCATAAAACATGCATAGATAAGCTCTATTGCAACCATTGTACATACAAGACGTCTAAAAAGATCCACATGAAGTGTCACATGCGAAAAAATCACATGGATATTAATCACATGGATACAACTGAATTTATTTGTAAAAAGTGTAATAGTTATAAGTCTAAAAAGAAATTTAATATTAAGAGACATCAACGTACTTGTTCAATGAAATTAAACTGTGCCACTTGCTCATTTTCTACAACCAACAAGAAGATGCTGATCAAACATCTACAACCAAAATCTAATTCTTTTAACTGTCCCTATTGTAAAAATTACAAAACTATAAAAAATAACAACTATAATCGACATTTAACCGTATGTAAGAGAAAATATAAGTGTAAATATTGCAATTTCTTGGCTCAGAATCCAAAAGAACTAAGGAAACATCTAATAATAAACAATCATACAAGTGTATTTTGTGATAAATGTGGAAAAAAGTTTCCAAACCGTCATTATTTTTTGCAACACAAATCAGTATGTGAGCAAATACCATCTGAAGAATTGCTTAAATGTGAAGTTTTAGATGCAATCCATAAAAAGTTCAAAGTATTAAGATTCACTCACTTTAAAATGAGTGAAGACTTTAAAAAAACCATGCATGTAGAAATGTTACCCATTATAAAAGACAAAATTCAGAAAGAAGCAAACAGTCAGTTAGCTATTAAATGGTACCTCGCTGTTCAAGTTTCTTTGTATAAGAGAGCTATGGATGATGAATCATGGGCATATCCAGTCTTTAAATCTTCCATCGAAAAAACTTTTTGGAACGAAGAAAATATTGTTCTAGAAAGAAGCTTAGAAAAACTAAATGAAAAGTTGGAACTTTTTTGTAATCTTGGTTCCGGTTGGATTTTCGATAGAGTCTTAAGAATTGATTTGTCCATAGCACAATATGATCCTCTATCTGCATCGAGCTTTATACCAACACCTAAAAGACTCGAACATGAAAAAATAAAAACCATCCATATTGAATATAAAAAATCTACAAGATGATAACTGTTTTATCTACTGTGTTCTCGCGGGAATTTATAACATAAATGATACAAATCCAGAACCATATTTGAAGCTGAGACATGAAATCAACTTAGATGGATTAAATTTTCCAATGCAAGTGAGACAAATAGAAAAATTTGAAAAGCAGAATCTAAATATTTCGATTTCTGTGTTTGGATATGAAGACGATACTATTTTGCCTCTTTATATAGCCAAAGATCTGGAACGAAAATTTCATATAAATTTACTTTTATTAACTCAAGAAGAAAAATCTCATTTTATTCTCATAAGAAATAAAAACTCGTTGTTCAAACACGTCCTCTATCCAAAGTCACATCACAAGGTGTATATTTGTGACTATTGTTTAAACAGAATGAGCTCGAACCAAGCTTATAATAACCATGTTGCTCGATGTAAACTATTAATACCACAAGCCACAAAATATCCTACTGAAGATAACAAAATCTTGGAATGGAAGAATTTCAATAGCAAAATAAAACGACCAATCACAATATATGCGGACTTTGAGACTATGAACATCAATGGTAATCTTACCCCTTCTTCTTTTGCTTATGTCATTGTTGATGATACTCAAAGTCCAATCTCATTTAGAGAATTCCGTAATTCACAAGATGTTGTTCGATGTTTTCTTTTAAGTATAATCAAAGATGTAGATGATTTAACGAATTCACGAATAGACCACGAAGAAATAGTTTGGACAGATGAAGATAGACTACGTTACAAAAAAGCAACACATTGTCATATTTGTGAAGAATCATTTGACTTAAACATCACAGATTCAAATCATCCGATGTCTCGCGTCGCAGATCATTGCCATTTTGAATTTCCTCACACAAAGCCTACACCTAGTAATACACCAGGTCGCTTTAGAGGAGCAGCTCATCGTCAATGTAATGCAGCGTATCAATCAAAATTACGAATTTCTGTGATATTACACAATCTCAAGAACTTTGATGGACATTTAATTATTACAGAAATTGGAAAGTTCATTCGATCATCACTCCAATTTAAGTGTATACCTATGACCATTGAGAAATATTCGACTTTTAGTTTGGGAAACATTGATTTTATAGATTCTCTAGAGTTTTTAAATGCTTCTCTTGACTCTTTAGCATCAACTTTGGATCAAAAAGATATGAAAATCATGAAACATTACTTTCCAGATGAAAGTCAGTTCAAATTGGTCTGTAAAAAAGGTATTTTCCCCTATGAATACATAGATTCATATGAAAAACTTGAAAATGATAGAGAACTACCTCCTCTTGAAGCTTTTTTCAATAAGTTGAGTGATAGTCAAATAAATCAAGATGACTATGATCATGCGAAAAATGTGTGGAATACTTTTCACTGTCAAACATTAGGAGAATACCAAGATTTATACAACAAGTGTGATGTTCTTCTACTAGCAGATGTATTTGAAAATTTTAGAAGCACAATGCTTCATCACTATGGACTCGATCCTTGTAATTTTATTAGTTTTCCAAGCTTATCTTGGACAGCTATGTTGAAAATGACAAAAGTCAAGTTGGAACTCATCACAGACCCTGACATATATCTCATGTTTGAACAAGGTATAAGAGGTGGTGTAGCAGTAATTCCTACCAGATATGCACGAGCTGAACCTGGTGATTCATCACTGCTTTATGTTGATTGCAATAATTTATATGGCGCAGCATTGTCATCATATTTGCCGATTGGAGATTTTCAATTTGTATCTATAAATATGATCAACCAAGTATTAAGCACACCAGATGATTCAGATATAGGTTTTATTTGTGAAGTGGATTTGTATGTTCCTGATAAACTTCATGACTACATGAATGATTTCCCTTTGGCTCCATCATCACAGAAAATTCAAACTGATCAACTTTCCCCTTATCAAAAGAGCCTGGCAAAAACATTAAACTACAATCATGTACCAACTGACAAACTTATCACTTCTTTAGAGCCGAAAGCTAATTATATTATACACTATAGAAATTTAAAACTTTACCTCCAACTAGGAATGGTTCTTACCAAAGTTCATAAAATTGTTCAATTTAAACAATCTGCGTGGATGAAACCCTACATAGATTTTAACACCGAAAAAAGAGCTCAAGCTTCATCTAAATTCGAGCAAAACCTATTTAAGCTGGCATCAAATTCATGTTTTGGCCGATGTCTCATGAATGTTAGACGTCACAAGAATTTTACATTGGTAACTAATGAATCCAAAGCAAAATCATACATTAATAAACCTACTTTCAAACAGTTCTCAATTTTCAACAAAGACTTAGTAGGTATCCTTTACAACAAAACCATAGTTACATTAAATAAACCAATTTACGCAGGAATGGTGACTTTAGAAGTTTCGAAGTTAATTATGTATGACTATTTCTATAATACATTGAAACCTAAATATGGTAATAATATGACATTGTGTATGACTGATACTGATTCATTGTTGTTACAATTGAAAACTAAAGACTTGAATACAGACTTGATGAGTATGATTGATACACTTGATACATCTAATTACCCTACAGATCATCCTTTGTACTCTAGTAAATGGAAAAAAATCGTTGGTAAATTTAAAGATGAAAGCCCTGCATATCCAATCATAGAATTTGTTGGGTTGCGCGCTAAGATGTATGCCTTTGAAACAGAAAAAAGTAAAAACAAGTGTATAGGGAAAGGTATTCCTCGAGCTAATCTAAGAACAATGAATATAAAAGACTACAAAAAATCACTTTTTCAAGAAAGCATATCTTCTGTACAGTTTCATCAAATTTCGAGTGTAAATCATTCTCTTTACATGAAGTCAATGAAAAAAATTGCGCTTTCGCCAATGGATGATAAAAGATACCTACTAGGTGATAAAATACGAACACTTGCATATGGACATTGGAGAATCAAAGAAATTGAACAAGATAATGAACAAAATATCGAATAATTACTGAGAAAAATAATTTATTATTAAGTAATAGGATTGGTATTAAGTTGAACAGTAAAATAAGATACTTGAATTTTTGATTTATTTTTAATACCTATCTAAGTCAAATAATAATAATAATTAAAGAAACAAAAAGTTAAAATTTGTAAATATTTGTAGAAACCCATATTTGATGTTTAATTTTATTATAATATGTATAGTAATGCTAGTTGACCTCTTTTCATATTATTATTTAATTATTATGTATTCTATTGTAATATTTTTGAAGCAATAATGAAATGCATGTAAAATTGTGATTTATACCTTATGTGCTGTTTTCTTTTGCTCTTTCCATGCAAAATGACATACATATTTTCAATAAATCTATACAAATAAATAGGTCAATAATACTTAAAATTACCATTAAAAAAGTCTTCTTATTTATCAACTCTATAAAAAATTATAGAATACCTGCTTAGAACATTGAGTCCCATTATTTTCACTGTAAGCTCAAGACATACGAGTATTATTATTATGTGGTCAAAATCCCAACTGAGATGATAACCCGGCTCAACCAGATTTCGAACCAAGAAACCTCTGGTAATCGATAGTAAATAAGTAAAAAAAATTCTCACTTTCAGTTTAGTTTACAACAAAACTTCAAAAAAATTGGGTTCGATCGTAAAATAAGATAAGTCTCCTTTTTATGAAAAGTACCTAAGTTTGTTCAAGTAGAAGAATATCGAAGATTTGTACAGAAAATAGAGGATTTTCAAAGGAAAAAGAGAGGATTGCACAGTATAATTTAAAGCAAAGCAAAGTCAATCATACTAACTGTACCAACTACTAAAACTAACCGATCTTGGTGGGAATCGAATTTAGAACCTACAGATAACAAGTCCAACGCTTAATCAGGCAAATCACAATGCTAATTTTTGTATGTCTACAAACATATTCTTTATGGCTTAATAATTATATTATATAAAATTTGTTGTGAAAATAATCAATATGAGGTGAAAGACATCACTCTGGTTAGCTTGATCAATGAGAAGGTAAACTTGTAACCTAGAGGTAATTAGTTCAAGTCCCGGTTTCAAAATAGATTTAGCAAAGTAAGTTTGAGTAGTTGTGATATCACATAATATCACCAAAGTGTATAACACAAATATGATAACTATAACAGGAGATATCCAATCTTAGTAG
The DNA here is from genome assembly GCA_024516035.1 of Bactericera cockerelli. Taxonomy (NCBI): domain Eukaryota; kingdom Metazoa; phylum Arthropoda; class Insecta; order Hemiptera; family Triozidae; genus Bactericera; species Bactericera cockerelli. The sequence goes on from CM044966.1 coordinate 7,557,968, forward strand.
CTTAATCGATAAAGCAACGAACTTGTAACCTGGAAGTCGATGGTTCAAGTACTGGTTTCAACATAGATTTAGTAAAGCGAGTTTGAGTAGTTGTGATATCAAGAAAGCGATTAACACAAATATGTTAACTTACTTTATAAGAGGAGATAGAAAAAGGTGTCATCATTATAAAAATAAAATAAAGTCACATGTAAAACTTGTAAAAAAAAAATAAGTTCTACGACCATCTCGTATATTTAAACAGTTTTGGAAGAAGGAGAAGAAGAAGAAAAAAAAAACTGGTAATCTATGGACACAATACTTCCTTATGATTGGTGAACATTGTTTACACGTTTGAGATTTTCCACTAAATCACTTGTATCTCCAAAACCACTTACTGATTTTCTTTGTTTCTAATGATAGAATACTGTATTTTCTACATTCTAGATTTCACAAAATTTCTGTATCAGTAAGTTGAAGATCTCATTTTTTTTTACTCACTTTTTTGTTTTTTTTTTTTTTTTTTTGGGATTTACTTGGATATCAGAGTTGAATTATAACAATTAAAAATAATTATAAATAGTCTATGTAAATTGTGCACAACATCCGAAGTTAAAGAGTGGGTTTTTGTTGTTCATTAGATTGAAAATATTAAAAAATGTAAGTATGAATAATAACAAAGGTCTAACTCTTAACTGACCATCAGGTTTTCCTCCATCAACCTCAGAGATGAACCCATTGGTTGGATTTTTTGGTTAGGTTGGGTTAGGTTAGGTTATATGGTAACACAAGGGGGGTCTTGTGTAATATGGAGCCATACAGAACAAATCCAACCAATGGGTTCATCTCTGAGGTTGATGGAGGAAAACCTGATGGTCAGTTAAGAGTTAGACCTTTGTTATTATTCATACTTACATTTTTTAATATTTTCAATCTAATGAACAACAAAAACCCACTCTTTAACTTCGGATGTTGTGCACAATTTACATAGACTATTTATAATTATTTTTAATTGTTATAATTCAACTCTGATATCCAAGTAAATCCCAAAAAAAAAAAAAAAAAACAAAAAAGTGAGTAAAAAAAAATGAGATCTTCAACTTACTGATACAGAAATTTTGTGAAATCTAGAATGTAGAAAATACAGTATTCTATCATTAGAAACAAAGAAAATCAGTAAGTGGTTTTGGAGATACAAGTGATTTAGTGGAAAATCTCAAACGTGTAAACAATGTTCACCAATCATAAGGAAGTATTGTGTCCATAGATTACCAGTTTTTTTTTTTCTTCTTCTTCTCCTTCTTCCAAAACTGTTTAAATATACGAGATGGTCGTAGAACTTATTTTTTTTTTACAAGTTTTACATGTGACTTTATTTTATTTTTATAATGATGACACCTTTTTCTATCTCCTCTTATAAAGTAAGTTAACATATTTGTGTTAATCGCTTTCTTGATATCACAACTACTCAAACTCGCTTTACTAAATCTATGTTGAAACCAGTACTTGAACCATCGACTTCCAGGTTACAAGTTCGTTGCTTTATCGATTAAGCTACTAAGATTGGATATCTCCTGTTATAGTTATCATATTTGTGTTATACACTTTGGTGATATTATGTGATATCACAACTACTCAAACTTACTTTGCTAAATCTATTTTGAAACCGGGACTTGAACTAATTACCTCTAGGTTACAAGTTTACCTTCTCATTGATCAAGCTAACCAGAGTGATGTCTTTCACCTCATATTGATTATTTTCACAACAAATTTTATATAATATAATTATTAAGCCATAAAGAATATGTTTGTAGACATACAAAAATTAGCATTGTGATTTGCCTGATTAAGCGTTGGACTTGTTATCTGTAGGTCCTAAATTCGATTCCCACCAAGATCGGTTAGTTTTAGTAGTTGGTACAGTTAGTATGATTGACTTTGCTTTGCTTTAAATTATACTGTGCAATCCTCTCTTTTTCCTTTGAAAATCCTCTATTTTCTGTACAAATCTTCGATATTCTTCTACTTGAACAAACTTAGGTACTTTTCATAAAAAGGAGACTTATCTTATTTTACGATCGAACCCAATTTTTTTGAAGTTTTGTTGTAAACTAAACTGAAAGTGAGAATTTTTTTTACTTATTTACTATCGATTACCAGAGGTTTCTTGGTTCGAAATCTGGTTGAGCCGGGTTATCATCTCAGTTGGGATTTTGACCACATAATAATAATACTCGTATGTCTTGAGCTTACAGTGAAAATAATGGGACTCAATGTTCTAAGCAGGTATTCTATAATTTTTTATAGAGTTGATAAATAAGAAGACTTTTTTAATGGTAATTTTAAGTATTATTGACCTATTTATTTGTATAGATTTATTGAAAATATGTATGTCATTTTGCATGGAAAGAGCAAAAGAAAACAGCACATAAGGTATAAATCACAATTTTACATGCATTTCATTATTGCTTCAAAAATATTACAATAGAATACATAATAATTAAATAATAATATGAAAAGAGGTCAACTAGCATTACTATACATATTATAATAAAATTAAACATCAAATATGGGTTTCTACAAATATTTACAAATTTTAACTTTTTGTTTCTTTAATTATTATTATTATTTGACTTAGATAGGTATTAAAAATAAATCAAAAATTCAAGTATCTTATTTTACTGTTCAACTTAATACCAATCCTATTACTTAATAATAAATTATTTTTCTCAGTAATTATTCGATATTTTGTTCATTATCTTGTTCAATTTCTTTGATTCTCCAATGTCCATATGCAAGTGTTCGTATTTTATCACCTAGTAGGTATCTTTTATCATCCATTGGCGAAAGCGCAATTTTTTTCATTGACTTCATGTAAAGAGAATGATTTACACTCGAAATTTGATGAAACTGTACAGAAGATATGCTTTCTTGAAAAAGTGATTTTTTGTAGTCTTTTATATTCATTGTTCTTAGATTAGCTCGAGGAATACCTTTCCCTATACACTTGTTTTTACTTTTTTCTGTTTCAAAGGCATACATCTTAGCGCGCAACCCAACAAATTCTATGATTGGATATGCAGGGCTTTCATCTTTAAATTTACCAACGATTTTTTTCCATTTACTAGAGTACAAAGGATGATCTGTAGGGTAATTAGATGTATCAAGTGTATCAATCATACTCATCAAGTCTGTATTCAAGTCTTTAGTTTTCAATTGTAACAACAATGAATCAGTATCAGTCATACACAATGTCATATTATTACCATATTTAGGTTTCAATGTATTATAGAAATAGTCATACATAATTAACTTCGAAACTTCTAAAGTCACCATTCCTGCGTAAATTGGTTTATTTAATGTAACTATGGTTTTGTTGTAAAGGATACCTACTAAGTCTTTGTTGAAAATTGAGAACTGTTTGAAAGTAGGTTTATTAATGTATGATTTTGCTTTGGATTCATTAGTTACCAATGTAAAATTCTTGTGACGTCTAACATTCATGAGACATCGGCCAAAACATGAATTTGATGCCAGCTTAAATAGGTTTTGCTCGAATTTAGATGAAGCTTGAGCTCTTTTTTCGGTGTTAAAATCTATGTAGGGTTTCATCCACGCAGATTGTTTAAATTGAACAATTTTATGAACTTTGGTAAGAACCATTCCTAGTTGGAGGTAAAGTTTTAAATTTCTATAGTGTATAATATAATTAGCTTTCGGCTCTAAAGAAGTGATAAGTTTGTCAGTTGGTACATGATTGTAGTTTAATGTTTTTGCCAGGCTCTTTTGATAAGGGGAAAGTTGATCAGTTTGAATTTTCTGTGATGATGGAGCCAAAGGGAAATCATTCATGTAGTCATGAAGTTTATCAGGAACATACAAATCCACTTCACAAATAAAACCTATATCTGAATCATCTGGTGTGCTTAATACTTGGTTGATCATATTTATAGATACAAATTGAAAATCTCCAATCGGCAAATATGATGACAATGCTGCGCCATATAAATTATTGCAATCAACATAAAGCAGTGATGAATCACCAGGTTCAGCTCGTGCATATCTGGTAGGAATTACTGCTACACCACCTCTTATACCTTGTTCAAACATGAGATATATGTCAGGGTCTGTGATGAGTTCCAACTTGACTTTTGTCATTTTCAACATAGCTGTCCAAGATAAGCTTGGAAAACTAATAAAATTACAAGGATCGAGTCCATAGTGATGAAGCATTGTGCTTCTAAAATTTTCAAATACATCTGCTAGTAGAAGAACATCACACTTGTTGTATAAATCTTGGTATTCTCCTAATGTTTGACAGTGAAAAGTATTCCACACATTTTTCGCATGATCATAGTCATCTTGATTTATTTGACTATCACTCAACTTATTGAAAAAAGCTTCAAGAGGAGGTAGTTCTCTATCATTTTCAAGTTTTTCATATGAATCTATGTATTCATAGGGGAAAATACCTTTTTTACAGACCAATTTGAACTGACTTTCATCTGGAAAGTAATGTTTCATGATTTTCATATCTTTTTGATCCAAAGTTGATGCTAAAGAGTCAAGAGAAGCATTTAAAAACTCTAGAGAATCTATAAAATCAATGTTTCCCAAACTAAAAGTCGAATATTTCTCAATGGTCATAGGTATACACTTAAATTGGAGTGATGATCGAATGAACTTTCCAATTTCTGTAATAATTAAATGTCCATCAAAGTTCTTGAGATTGTGTAATATCACAGAAATTCGTAATTTTGATTGATACGCTGCATTACATTGACGATGAGCTGCTCCTCTAAAGCGACCTGGTGTATTACTAGGTGTAGGCTTTGTGTGAGGAAATTCAAAATGGCAATGATCTGCGACGCGAGACATCGGATGATTTGAATCTGTGATGTTTAAGTCAAATGATTCTTCACAAATATGACAATGTGTTGCTTTTTTGTAACGTAGTCTATCTTCATCTGTCCAAACTATTTCTTCGTGGTCTATTCGTGAATTCGTTAAATCATCTACATCTTTGATTATACTTAAAAGAAAACATCGAACAACATCTTGTGAATTACGGAATTCTCTAAATGAGATTGGACTTTGAGTATCATCAACAATGACATAAGCAAAAGAAGAAGGGGTAAGATTACCATTGATGTTCATAGTCTCAAAGTCCGCATATATTGTGATTGGTCGTTTTATTTTGCTATTGAAATTCTTCCATTCCAAGATTTTGTTATCTTCAGTAGGATATTTTGTGGCTTGTGGTATTAATAGTTTACATCGAGCAACATGGTTATTATAAGCTTGGTTCGAGCTCATTCTGTTTAAACAATAGTCACAAATATACACCTTGTGATGTGACTTTGGATAGAGGACGTGTTTGAACAACGAGTTTTTATTTCTTATGAGAATAAAATGAGATTTTTCTTCTTGAGTTAATAAAAGTAAATTTATATGAAATTTTCGTTCCAGATCTTTGGCTATATAAAGAGGCAAAATAGTATCGTCTTCATATCCAAACACAGAAATCGAAATATTTAGATTCTGCTTTTCAAATTTTTCTATTTGTCTCACTTGCATTGGAAAATTTAATCCATCTAAGTTGATTTCATGTCTCAGCTTCAAATATGGTTCTGGATTTGTATCATTTATGTTATAAATTCCCGCGAGAACACAGTAGATAAAACAGTTATCATCTTGTAGATTTTTTATATTCAATATGGATGGTTTTATTTTTTCATGTTCGAGTCTTTTAGGTGTTGGTATAAAGCTCGATGCAGATAGAGGATCATATTGTGCTATGGACAAATCAATTCTTAAGACTCTATCGAAAATCCAACCGGAACCAAGATTACAAAAAAGTTCCAACTTTTCATTTAGTTTTTCTAAGCTTCTTTCTAGAACAATATTTTCTTCGTTCCAAAAAGTTTTTTCGATGGAAGATTTAAAGACTGGATATGCCCATGATTCATCATCCATAGCTCTCTTATACAAAGAAACTTGAACAGCGAGGTACCATTTAATAGCTAACTGACTGTTTGCTTCTTTCTGAATTTTGTCTTTTATAATGGGTAACATTTCTACATGCATGGTTTTTTTAAAGTCTTCACTCATTTTAAAGTGAGTGAATCTTAATACTTTGAACTTTTTATGGATTGCATCTAAAACTTCACATTTAAGCAATTCTTCAGATGGTATTTGCTCACATACTGATTTGTGTTGCAAAAAATAATGACGGTTTGGAAACTTTTTTCCACATTTATCACAAAATACACTTGTATGATTGTTTATTATTAGATGTTTCCTTAGTTCTTTTGGATTCTGAGCCAAGAAATTGCAATATTTACACTTATATTTTCTCTTACATACGGTTAAATGTCGATTATAGTTGTTATTTTTTATAGTTTTGTAATTTTTACAATAGGGACAGTTAAAAGAATTAGATTTTGGTTGTAGATGTTTGATCAGCATCTTCTTGTTGGTTGTAGAAAATGAGCAAGTGGCACAGTTTAATTTCATTGAACAAGTACGTTGATGTCTCTTAATATTAAATTTCTTTTTAGACTTATAACTATTACACTTTTTACAAATAAATTCAGTTGTATCCATGTGATTAATATCCATGTGATTTTTTCGCATGTGACACTTCATGTGGATCTTTTTAGACGTCTTGTATGTACAATGGTTGCAATAGAGCTTATCTATGCATGTTTTATGATGACGTTTGAAATTTGATTTGTCTGTTGTAGAATACCTCTCACATAGGTAGCACTTCATGATGATGTCTGAAAGATAACAGAAATTAATATAAGTACATAGAGTTATGATTTCTTTTTAATAACACATGATAACAAGTATAGACTTGCACTTCTCTGTAAATGTGACATCACATCTGGATAGGTTCGAACTTGTTATTATGTACAACAGGTGTGAATCTGAGTTATATATATTGTTATTATTTATTTATTACTCAATGTGAATTGGCATTTCCTTGATCTGTTCCTTTTGGCGCAACTTTTCAAATATTTGACGCAAATCTAGGAGGAAATTTTTAATATTTTATTTTTATTTATTTACTTGTTTGTTTACTATACTCTATACTATTTGGAGGATACAAGTTTTCATAATCTGTTACTTTTGGCGCAACTTTTCAAATATTTGACGCAAATCTAGGAGGAAATTTTTAATATTTTATTTTTATTTATTTACTTGTTTGTTTACTATACTCTATACTATTTGGAGGATACAAGTTTTCATAATCTGTTACTTTTGGCGCAACTTTTCAAATATTTGACACAAATCTAGGAGGAAATTTTTAATATATTATTTTTATTTATTTACTTGTTTGTTTACTGTACTCTATACTATTTGGAGGATACAAGTTTTCATAATCTGTTACTTTTGGCGCAACATTTCAAATATTTGACACAGTTTTGGAGATTTTTTTAAATATTTACTTGTTTGTTTACTTTCTGTACTCTCTAGATATCTCTTTGGTGGATAAAGTCTGAGTAAATAGCTCTTTGGATTCTGAATTTTCTGATTTATTTATTAATATTTTTGTGAAAATTAATTATTTATTAATTTAAGCACTTACCTTTAATTTTTTTGCGTACTTCTTTCTTCTAAGGCAGGATGAGGATCTTCTTTACTGGTCACTGGTCACTTTAACACTAATGACTTTTGTTGTGGTACAATGCTATTTATCAACTCTTTAAAGAGAATCATGTTTTTAAGGATCATATTTGAGCTCTTCCTCCCAACCATATAACCGGTAATTTAACAACGTGAGTCGTGACAGAGTCCCTAGTTCATAGAAAATCCACTGGAAGCGTAAATGCGGAAATTAATTTTGACACGCGTTGGGATCGAACCCACGACCTACGGATCGATGTGCCAATGACTTAACCACTATGCTATTCCTGAGTTGGATAATATATGCACTAATATCAGCACTTGAATGCATCATGTGCATGACCTAGATCTACTCTCGCTGGCTCGCTCGCTGGCTTTATCTATCTCTCTCTCTCTCTCTCTCTCTATACCTTATCAGTCTCGGGAATCATCGGAACACTTCGGTGACGTAGGCGAAGATTAGAAAATCACCTAGTCAAAAAGTCATTTTTTTTTGCTCATCAGCTCGGCTCAAAAGATGCCCCACATAGACTACTACTCATAATTATTATGATTGGCATGGTAAACGAACGAAAGCTCTTTAGATACTGAAATAACGACCATTTTAGTCTGGTTCATGTGGCAGCACCCTCAAAACATTTTCCCACCCTCCACTTCTGGTAGTATTACTTTTTGTATTTCGAACCTGGGTCACCTGGAGTGCAAGTCAAGTATGCTACCGCCAGGCCAAGGAAAGAGTGCTAACGATTTCTTTTATCGTTCTTTGTAAGTTCCCGTCATGTGATGTGCCGGCTGTCCCGGTAGCTCAGTGGTAAAGGCAGCAGTCTGAGAATCCAGAGATACCAGAGGTCGTGGGTTCGAAACCCAGCTGGGACATGACAAGTTATCTTCCCATTTGGGATTTTTACCACATAATAATACGTTTTGGGCTTACTGCTGGAATAATGGGATCAATCGGGCAGTATAAATAAGACGATATTATTATTATTTCTTCTTCTTCTTTATCACATAACTTGTGTTATGGTTTCATTTCTGGGATTTCACCGAGTGCAAACCATGCACCTGGGGCGAATCCTTGATTTAATGACATTGCGTTGGTATTATTATTATTATCATTATTATTACTTCCAGGCCCAGCATGTACCACGAGACCTCTGCACATCCATGGCTCTCTCCACACAGGGCTCCCACTTCTTCTTCCCATCTGCCTCCTTGTCTGCCTCCTCACCTTCCTCCCTCCACTCTCCTGCAACCTCCTTGTCTGCCTCCTCACCTTCTTCCCTCCACTCTCCCGACACCTCCGCGTGGCCCCACCAGTGTGGACCCGGCTTGTTCTCGGCGAGCAAGGCGCGTCCACACGCTCCTCGTGTCAGCTGTGCGATTGTGTGGCGGGAGATGGGGCCGCGGGGCGCCTCGAGTGTTATAGGTGTGGACCCGGCCTTAGCTTGATGGACCAGTATGATGGGGTGAGTTGATTTTATTATTCACTAGCGGGCTTTCGCCCGCTTTGCGGGCCGAGGCATGGCCCGCAAAGCAAAAAATCCTTTTTCGCCAATGGCAGGTGTTGTAGTGGGAATTTCGAAAAATCCCGTCTTATGGCACATCTAGACTATAAGACAAAGCTACCTACCAAATTTCAGTTTCCTAGGACTTACGATTTGGGCTGTAGAGCGATGATCAGTCAGTCAGTGGTCAGTCATATAAATTTGACATTTATATATTAAGATTATTTTATTTCGCAAACATTTTTGCCTTTAATTAAAAAAATCAGTTTTTTTCCACTCATCTCCTTATTGAGCTTATCCTTGAAACGCCTTCTTTAGATGTCATGTCTTCCTAGAATTTTGACTTAAAATTTTAATGCTTAAAATTTTAAAATTCTAGCAGGACTTTATGCTGCCATACCGGCGCGTGCCTGGCTGTTGATTTTATTATAGTTTTTTGTTAAAAAAAGAACAGGTGGGAATAAATCCTTCAAAGACAACTGGAGGAGCAGTTTGGGATTTCCACCCTCTAAAAAACACATTTATCCGTGTTGGACTTTCAAGGTGGAATTAATAGACGTTTTTGTAATATCTCTGTGGCGCTAATTCTCGATTTGTGTACTGTCTCAGATTAGGAAAATTACGGCTAAATTATTACTTGAGTTTTCAATTTTGTCTATTATTCGTACTTTCGCCCTTAGAGACAACATCCTTAGAACCGTTCGGTGATTATTATTATTAAACTCTATATTAGAACATATATAGAAACAAATAATGGTAAAAATGAAAATACAAAATTGACATCATAAATATAAACAGGAAAAAAATAAAGAAAATATATACATTATGTCCTAACTAAAGGGCGGAGTTATTGTATATGTTAATCTTAAATAACTATAATGTTCTTGTTCTCAGGAGCTGGATGGGACAGTACCGATGGATTACCTGGATGATTATCTGAACGATGCTTTGGATGTGCTATAATACTAGGAGAGAATATTCTCAACATGCACTGTGCCAAGATCATTATTATTATTATTTAACACGTTCGTTACCGAACGGCCATATGTGGATGTTTTTGTGTTTTTCTTTGGGACCGAAAACACACATGTGGCTGTTATCAAAATTTTAACGAGGGACCGGACATCCATATATGGCCTTTTGGAGGTAGCTTGTTAGTATTAGAACAGATATAGGATTGATTCTTGTACAAATACGTTGCCAAATATGCAACAAAAAAAACCTGGGGACCAAAATTTGGTCCCCAGGATGCAACAGCAACTTTACCGCCTGGTCCCTACGTAAAACTTGAAAAAATTGGCTTGGTAACGAACGTGTTAATACTTTATTGGCAAACTACATGATACATACTGCAACACAGGACATGTAATGAAAAGAACTCAATAGAATATGTAGTGAACCAAGGGGTCAAGCTGAAGCCTGTGGCTTTCCCTTCCACCTAACCCCATAGGATGTAAAAAAAAATTAAAACCTTCATCATAGGGTGGCGTCATCGTGAACGATGGTAGCCAGACAGTGGAGGAATGACTCAGCACTTCTACCACTGTCTTTACTAGGAGGCTAATAATTGGCTAATAACAATTGAAATCTTAACAACAACAAAAAAATGTATTGTAAAAAATTGTAACAAGATCTTCAGGGACGGAGGAAATATTTTGTCTTAGAAAATGTTAATAAAAAAATTAGATTATCCCCAAAGGGCTCAGTGGTAAAGAGCATTGGTTACTGACCCGGAGGTTGCGGGTCGAATCTCGGCCGGAGCGGAAAATTCTGACCGAAATTTTCCGTTTCCGGAATGGCATGGATGTAAAGGTAAAGTGCCCTGAAGTAATGCGAAAGTGGTTCCGGGGCACACTTACCTTTTTAAAAAAATCCTCAAAGGGAAATGTATGCAACTTTTCTCGACATCCATAGGAGAACATGTTGTTGTTATTGTTGCTGCTACATCAAAAGTACTTCCTTGTTCGGATTCAAATGAGACTGAGGGCGGAATTAATAGACGTTTTTGTAATACCTCTACGGCGCTAAGTCACGGATTGCGTACTGTGTAAGTTAAGGAAGACCGACGCCAAGAAATGACTTCGATTATCGATTTTGTTTTTTCCCTTTTGCATTTGTCAGTTATTAGCCTCCTTGTAAAGACAGTGGTAGAAGTGCTGGGTCATTCCTCCACTGTCGGGCTACCATCGTTCACGATGACGCGACCCTATGATGATGATGATTGATAGTTATCGATTTCGACTTTTAACTATGCCCTCAGTTTTTAAATTTTCCCATGGAGAAATAATTAATGGATAACGTATATTTCACTGATAATGAACCTGTCACATAAAATTAGCCGATAAGCAACAAATTATATCTTCTTCTTTACATGCTTTTGAAAGTAGTAACAGTAGCCATATTGGATAGGTTCTGATGTGACAGGTTCCAGGCATTACGAAATCTCCATTGCCTCTTTCCTCCATGACTTTTCCTATAAAATATTAGGGCTTTATTTAAAACTTATTAATCACAAACGACGAAGTCACCTTTCTGAAGGCGTTTTTTACTCGCATACTATAGATTTATTTTTGAAGGCGTTATTTTATATTCTGAATGTTAGAAGATTATGAAGGGGTTTCATAGTACTCAGACTTTTTTTGAACGGAACAAGGGTTTTTTAAATCATTTACCAGTTTGATTATATTGAAATCCCATAGAACTCACACATAATAAAATTGCAGTAGGTTATTATTGAGATATAATAATAACCCGGGACATGACAAGTTTGCCTCCAATTTGAGCTTTTTTACCACATAATAATGCGTCTTTGGCTTACTGCTGGAATATAATGGGACATAACAGTCTCAAATCGGGCAGTATAAATAAGGCGATATTATTATTATATCTGTCCTCCTCTTTTACACCAAATTTATTTTTGTAAGTTACCAAATTTGTTGTTCTAATTATTGTAATTTTAGTCACAAGTACCAAACCAAAGAAATTTACTAAATATACCCCCCTAATTTACTTAATTTAGGTATACATAAATTAAATAAATAAATATTTTCTACCTACATAAATCACCAGAGTAAATATTTATTTTCATATCCCCCCTTTTTTCCAAGAAGAACTAAATCCATATGTCACGCTCCCAATCTCAGTAGCTGAATTCTTGAACATTAAGACTCACAATTTGAAAGTCCTTGGTTCGAGTCCCTGACAAGTCGAACTGGCCTAGCGGTAGCATGCAGGTCTTACACTCCAGGTGACTCGGGATCAAATCCCGGGCTATGTACGAGTTCGGTGCGAAAAATAGAAAAATGTATGAGTTGGGTCCCCTCTAAAAAAGGTTATGTATGAATTCGGTCCGATTGAAAAAAGGTCATGTATGAATTCGGTGCCCTGGTACCTGCCCTGATGATCAGGGAATTATGGCCAAGGCATGGCCTTCATTGTATTTTACCTAACCCTACTATTAACCCTAGGCATGGCCTTCAAGGAGGAAACGGATAGTCTTGCTGAATGTAATTGTCTACATTTCTACAACATAATCTACTAAATTATTAACAGCAGAGTGACTGTTAACAAGCAACTAGTACATTATAAACAAACAATCAATCTATAAGTCATTAAGACCGCACCGAACTCGTACATCACCTTTTTTAGGCGGCACCGAATTCATACATGCGAAAAAGGTGCGGGTAATCTTCGCACCGAACTCACCTTTTGGTCGGATTTTCAGCTCTGTACTTTGGATGTCGGGGTCCATCCTAGCCTCGTGAGGGCAATTTGAGTAGTTGTAGAGTGATCAGAAATTAGTGGCGGCATTACGAGATTGATAATGAAGGTTGGATGGAGATATGATGCATTATTAGCATTAGTTCTCGTAATGTCAATGCTACCCACTAAAAATTGTGACATAATAACACAAAATATAAATAACTAGCTCTTTTTTTATCTCTTATAATATATCTGTTGATAACAAAAGTAATGTCACGATTACTCTAAACCACCTCTCGAGGTAGCGTAAGGATCCTTGGTTCGAATCCCACCTATTGCATGAATTTTTCCTAAGATTTGGATCAAAATGGCTTATCACGATAGAAGCTGCAAAATTCGTCCAATCGAGCTGAAATTTTCAGGGAATGTTCTAAACAAGTGAACTCTGATCAGTTTGATCAACTAGTTTCTTATGTGTCCTAACTGAAGGCCGGGGTTATTTCCTATGGCAATCTCTCCCACTCAACCCTTTCTGCATCAGGAGAAGATTGTGTGTTTCAGGAACTTCTTTTATGGCTTCACAGGTAATGTTTGATATGAGCCCTGTAGCTCTTATCATTATTATTACTACTATTCTCATAAAGTCACCGTAGCAGAGTGAGTTAGCGCGCTAGGCATTGCACGCACGGTAACCTGGGTTCGATCCACAGCGGGGCAAGATTTTTCCTGCTCTATTCTTGGGTGTTCGGGGTCCACTCATACCTCGTGAGGAAAAATGAGTAGCTGCTTTAATATGAGCAGCGACCAGTGGCGGAATTATAGGCAAAAAAAAAGATATTAGGATATTAAAAGATATGGAAAAGTCGTATAATTATTATTATTAGATATAGTAAGCTTTATTAGGTAGAACAAAAATATATACAGTAAAATAGAATGAAATTATAAAGAAAAACAATAAGATTAAGCAAAGATACAAGAAAAAAAAAAGAGAATGAAGTTAATGTCCTACCTAAAGGGCGGGGTTATTGCCTGTGGCAATCTCTTCCACCCAACGCAGAATAATTCTGCGCTACCAACTAAAAATTGTGATGTAAAAACACAAAGAAACACATTTATTTATTATTATTACTACTACTCTCATGAATCTAATCCTGAATCCTCTCGGATGAGTCTCTCTCTAATTACCATCCGCTTCCTGTGAGATTAATCAATCAAGCAGCTCTTCCTCCTCTCAGCGTATTAGGTAGAATAATAGAATCTGTTCCTTTCCGTGTTTATAATCACTTCTGGAACTCTAATGCGACACCAAATTATGCTCGCATCAGTTCCTGAATCCTGATACAAAAAATATCACAGGCCATCCAAAGGGGCAATAGCTCGAGCATCAGAGGCACGCTTCCTCTCGGTAGTGAGCTGGAAGAAATATTTTACCTTTGAAATATACGCTTACTTAAAAAAAAAATAGCTGTTTTTTTTTAAATTAAATAAGATATACATTATTACAAATAATAAAGGAATTAAATGTAACAATTCTAGCATAAATTTAATATACATATAGGTTTCATTAATCGATACAATAGGATAATAATTTTCATAAAACTAATTCTTATAACAGCTATAATGAGTTATACTTACTTGTATCTGTCCCGGTAGCTCTGTAAAGCCAGAGATACCAGACATCACGGGTTCGAAACCTAGCCGGGACATGACAAGTTATCCTCCCATTTGCGGTTTTTACCACATAATAATGCGTCTTGTTTTTACTGCTGGAATAATGGGGCTTCACAGTCCTAATTGGGCAGTATAAATAAGGCGATATTATTATTATATTCCCTCCCTCCGAACATGAGGTTGGCATTTCCGGCTCAACCAAGGCTGGGTGAGATTAATATGGGTAGCTAGTACCTACCATTGCCAGTGAATGGAGGATAAAACCCTCGTCCTGTAATTGGTCAAAGTCAATATTTTGTAACGGCTCTGACTGTTTAGTTTCATCATCATCATCATAGGGTGGCGTCATCCGTTATCGTGAACGATGGTAGCCAGACAGTGGAGGAATGACTCAGCACTTCTACCACTGTCTTTACAAGGAGGCTAATAATTGACAAGGGCCCCCAGAACCAAGCCAATGCTGGTCTACTCCCTAGCTGTTTATAGTCCTCCAGCTGTTTAGTTTACTCGCTGTAAAATAAATATTGATTTGAATTGAATTTAAAAAAGTTGCTAATTACCTATTACTGCAAAAATCATTATTTTTAGTCTTCGACTTTGTAGCATGGCGCGTTAGTTAGCCTATACGGCACTGATTTTCATGACTCACTCTCACCCTCCCCAATATATCCTCCACTGGTTGTATCTTCTTTATTCTTTGGTCTGCAAGATGTCTACTTTGGTTCTCACTAAGATTCATCTCTCTCTTTCTCTCTCTAACTCTCTCTCTCTTCTTTCTCTCAGTCTCTCTCTAACTATCTCTCTCTCTCTCTTCTTCTCTCAGTCTTTCCATCCTTCTCCAACAAAAACAGACAGACACTCTTTCTCGCTCTTGCTGACACAAACACACATGTACCTAATGTATATTTATCTTCTCTCCTCTTTCTCTATCTCTCTAGCTCTATATTTTTTCTCGCTATCTTTCTCTCACTTACAAAACCACTGTATGTATCTTTCTCTCACTTCTATCTCTCTCTATCTCTATTTTTTCTCGCTCTTTCTCTCACTTACAAAACCACTGTGTGTATCTTTCTCTCTCTTCTTAACTCACTCTTCTAGGTGATCACCACGTCTTCCCTGATCCTCAGTTCTTCAGGCACTCGTATCCTTACTTGTGATCACCGCATCTTCCCTCATCCCAAGTTCCTTATTCCTCACTCCAATAGGATGGATGCTCTTCTCCTTTCTCCAAGGAACTTACGGGCGACTGCATTTTCAGATTAAATAATTCGTTAAATATTTTATTTACTCCTAGGACTTACCAGTGCTGAGAAATCGAGATGAATGAATGAATATCACGTGAGTGAGTACCTATCACGTGAGTGAGTGTTAACTTTCGCATTTATAAATAGATAAAATAAAAATTTAAAAATAGATAAAATAAAAACTATAAATAGATAAAATAAAAATTCACACCATGATTTGAGAGATCTATTCGGCGCGGACGTGAAAAAAATATTATTTGACCGGCAAAAGTTCAAATTTTTATTTTTTGTTGAAAAGTTGATAATAAGAAATTGTTGAATTGATAATAAGAATAAGACATAGAATAGATCCAATCATGTTGGTCGAATCCTCATTAAGCGTAATGGGACTTCCTGTCTCGAGCCGACAGTCTAAATAAAGCACTACTATACTATACTATACATATTACTAGTTGATTAAACTGATAAGAGCTCATGTTCCAATAAAGAAAGAACTCTTTAGGTAAACTATTGAGATTAAAATTTCGATTAAACATTAATCTTCACTTTTGGTCTTAGGGTCTCAGCATTCTTTTTGTAATGGAGCATTAGCAGTACATAACCAGTAGTAGTAGTAGTAGTACTTTGAAAAGTTCTGGGCTTAATAGCTTTACTTATAAAACTTTGCCCTTATAAGATTTTCTATTACTATTATTATTATTACATAACCATTCTGACTCCATTAAAGCTCGTCACTAAGCAATTTTTATTTATATTGTAGCATTTAATATACATTTTTGTATGTCTGCTAGGTACAAGGTACATGATATATCAAGAGAGACTGAGAGAGTTAAAAGATATAAAAATTACATTGATAAAATCAGGTGGTAGATAAAGTTAACTGATATATTTTCAGGACTAGTGAATAAAATAATAATAAAAGAATGCAAACCTTTGTTGTTTGCACTGTACATTTCAAGCATTAGAGGTGTCTTTGAACATTGCAGATATCATGTTTACGCGGATGATGTCCAAGTTTATATTCACTGCTTGCCTGAGGATATCGCCCGCACCATTCAGCTGCTTAATGACGATCTTGGTAGATTTTCATTGTGGGCTAAAAGTTTGTTCTTAATACCAAACCCTTCAAAAACACAAGCACTAGTAGTGGGAACAAACAATTTTGTCACTACTCTTTCATCACTTTTTTTTTTTAAGTGGGGTTTTAACGTCGCTTTCAACTGCCATGGTCATATCACGACGGGGGTTTTACCCTCCATTCGCAGGAAACTCTCAAACCTGCTACTCACATTGACCTCACCCAGCCTGAGTAGGACCGGGAAAAGCCAGCGTCACGAGAATTAGAATTTGAATGGTCACCCATCCAAGTCTTAACCTCGCTGGATGTCGCTTAACTTCGGTGTTCTGAAGGGAACCGGTGTATTCAACATGCCATCGACGCTGGCTCTTTCATCACTGAACTTGCCTCCAGTAATGCTAAATGCGAATCCTATACCTTTCAGTAATAATGCAAAAAAAACCTTGGCATTTTCATTGATACTACTCTGTCCTGGTCCAGTCATGTTTCTGAAATACGAAAGAAAGTCTTTTACTCCCTGCATACATTGAGTAAGTTCAGAAACGTCTTTCCCAAATATCTCAAGAAGAAGTTGGTTGAATCTTTGATTCTTCCAATTTTCGACTATTGTGATATTGTGTATTGTGGACTTAGTGCTGACTCAAAACACTCCCTACAGGTTGCACAAAATGCATGTGTGCGGTATGTTCTTTTTTTTTAAGTGGGGTTTTAACGTCGCTTTCAACTGCCATGGTCATATCACGATGGGGGTTTTACCCTCCATTCGCAGGAAACTCACAAACCTGCTACTCACATTGACCTCACCCAGCCTGAGTGGGGCCGGGAAAAGCCAGCGTCACGAGAATTAGAATGGTCACCCATCCAAGTCTTAACCTCGCTGGATGTCGCTTAACTTCGGTGTTCTGAAGGGAACCGGTGTATTCAACATGCCATCGACGCTGGCTGCGGTATGTTCTAAATTTGAAAAGATTCGATCATGTCTCAGAATCTTACCGTTCTCTGGACTGGATGGATCTTGACAAAAGAAGAAACCTGCACACATTGCTAACTCTGTTCAAGATTTTTCATCTGCCATTTCCTGTGTATATCTCAGAGCTTTTTGATTTCCTTGCTGACACAAATAGTTTCAGCACTAGGTCAGCCACAAGTAGGTTACTCACGGTTCCACTACACCGCACCTCTGCATATGAGAAATCTTTCCACATCATAGCAGTCCGGTTGTGGAATACAATACCGATGGAGGCAAGAAATGCACAAACATTAGAAATGTTTAAATCCTGTGTAGTCAAATTCTTAAAACCTTTAGAATAAGACTACACAAATTTTGTGGATGGATGGAAGAGCTCAAAAATTGAGAATCCTGCCACATTAAATAAAACCAAAAAAAAAAATAAAATAAAATATAAAAATAAAAAGCAATCGGCGCTTAGGATCTCAACATCCTTACCTTATGGGTCTCAGCATTAAATTTATTGTTGTTGTAATGATGCATTAGCTAACACTCCATTAATCCTCACTATTAAGCAATCGGCGCTCGGGATCTGGAACATCCTTTCTTTGGATCTCATCATCTACGTTAGAAGAATTCCTCAGGGAGAGAGCCACAAAAATTGTAATGAAAAACTAAAATAAATATACATTATTACATTACGTCTTTGGTTCCATTCTGACTCTCGAGATCTCAGCAGCGTCCCTACAATATCTTCTGTCTTAGGGTCTTCCTTCGTCTTGGGGTCTAACCTTTCTTGTTCTCGCGTCATCAGAGCAGCGTCCCTTATTCTGTCCTGGGGTCCTTGAGATAAATAACTTCACGCTTCTTGGATGAGAAGATCCTTCAAATGTGAGATCCTCAGGTGTTGAATCCTTTATTATTATCACTATTATTATTATTATTAGTAGTAGTAGTAGTTTTTTAAATTTTGAATTGAATTGAATATAATTTTAAGAGACCCAACACATGCTTGCGCACTTCGGGTTTCTTCTATTGCAATTTAAATAACAAAAAAACAATTTTAAGGATTTTATATTTTATCTATGTATGTAATATTATTTTATTTGTGTTTCTGTGCTTGTTAATTGTTGTATGTTTATAAAAAAATAAATGATGAAAAAGTATTAAAAAAAAAAAAAAAAAAAAAAAATGATAACTTTATTGAACAATAAATATTTACAATGTATAATACCTCGTCAGATAAGTCTAGTAGTAGTAGTACATAACCTGCACTGGTGGTCAAGTGGTTAACGCGCTAGTCTAGTAATCCAGGTAGCGTAGGGATTCGTTGGTTCGAATCCTACCCAGTGCATGAATTTTTCCTCATTAATTTGAGTTTGAGACCACAGTGGTAGAGAATGCTTGGAGCATTAACCTCGACTGGTGTTTACCTTCCACTAAAGAGTGTTACTATTATTATTACATAGTGTATTAGGTATACGAGTATGCTTATAAATATTTTTTTCTTTTGTTTTCTTTTGTTAACATGTTTGCATTTATATTATTTTTGTTTTTTTTTTATTTATTTAGCTATTTTAAACTATTTTTGACTACTTTTTTTTTAAAAGGTAAGAGTGCCCCAGAACCGCTTTCGCATTATTTCACGGCACTTTACTTTTACATCCATGCCATTCTAGAAACGGAAAATTTCGGTCAGAAACTTCCGCTCCGGCCGGTATTCGAACCCGCGAACTCCGGGTCAGTAACCAATGCTCTTAACCACTGAGCCAGGGAGGTCGGCTCTGATTACTAGATTTTTGACTACAAGATAGGGAACTTTAAGGGTTGGTTGGTCGAGTGAGTTAGCGCACTATAGGCTTGCACGCACGGTGACCTGGGTTCGTATCCCGGCGGAGTCGGAATTTTCCTGCTCTGTACTTAGATTGTTTTACAGATTTTATTGATAGCCTTGTGAAAGGCAGCGGACTTGTAACCTGGAGGTCAGTGGTTCAAATCCCGGTTTCAGCGCAGATTTAGTTTTGAGTAGTTGTGATATCACGAAAGTGATTAACACAAATATGATAACTTTTTTTCCTAAATAATAATTTATTATCTTCATCTATTCTCTCTCCTCCATTGAAAGTATTCTCTCTTACTCTCTCTCTCTCTCTCTCTCTCTCTTACTCTCTGTCTCTCTCTCTTACTCTTTCTCTCTCTCGCTCTCTCTTTCTATCTCTCTCTCTGTCTCTCTTCCAGATCCAGTGCATTCTTCTTCTCTCGAGATGCCCATAACCATTACAGCATAACCTTATCCTTACATAACCGGACCGCAGACTACATAGCTATCTAACCTATCATTCATGTTTTGAATGTGAAAGTGGTCGTATACTCGGCCGTTACTCAAATTTGTTTATGTGAAATTTAAAATCCGCGATCTTTTTTTTTTTAATAACTTGTGTTTTTTATTGGATTTTCTAACCTACACATACGAGAATATATTATTTTCCCAAGAATTTATTGTAGTTTTTTAGTGTGATTATTTTGAAATAATAATAAATTCAACCAGTTTTTTTTAAATAATTTTGTTTATTTATCATCTAGGAACCAATTATTTATACATTTTAAACGTCGTTTTGTGCGAAATTTTCATAGTAACTTTCTTACAGAATCCACACGTGGGAAGAAATTTGTTGGGGGAATATTACCTACCTACATGTTTTCAACCAAGAATGCGTTCTTCACTGTCAGAAACCACAATAGAATTTGTGATTTTTTATGTTTAAAAGTTCAAAGTGGAAAGTTTTTTTTAACGAGGTATCTCTTGAAGTAGGTATACCTACCTAACACCTAACAAGAAACCAATAGTTAGTTTGTTCGTTTTCTGAAAATTTCAATGCATCATTATTTTTTTCAAGCGTGTTAAAAACTATCAAGTTTAATTAAAAATAACCAAAACCTTTTAAAATAATAATAATACAAGTGGATACAAGTTACCTAAATTTAATTGTTCCTGTATGCTATACCTTATAGTTCTTTAGCTCAAATTTCTCAATACCATATTTTATACATATGTTTTCATATGTTTAAAATTAAATAAACGTGTTTAAATTTTGTAACAATAACTTCATATTGTGCCTTTTTAAATTAAAAAAAAGTATTTTCATCTAATTATAATAATAACTCTCAACTTTTTTCTTGAAGATACCAAATTTTCTCGGAAGGAACCTTTTGGGAAATATTCTAAAGGATTATTTTAGTTTCCAATCTCATCAAGTTTGCTGAGAAAAGGTAAGCTATAACTTTCGTGCTGCTGTAAATCTAAATGCATGTTAGTTTTCTATCATAAAACAAAAAGAAAAATGAAACCTTCAATAATATCTATACTGTTGAAAAACACCTTAAATGGGTTTTGAAAACACCTAAATGAAATCTACATTTAATGAATGCATGTTATTTTTATCTTTAAAAAAAACTAAAACAATATACTGTTGCAAAACACCTGAAATGATGGGTGTTTGAAAACACTTAATTAGGAAATAAGCTTTTGTTCTCGCAGTAATGTGTTTTTCTTTCAATCAGATAGGTGTTTCCAAAAAAACACCAACACTGTTTTCCCATTTAGGTGTGTTCAAACATTCATTATTTTGTTGAGTGTTTTCGAAAAGATGTCACTGATAAAAACACCAAATACCCATTCCTATTGAGGTGTTTTCAAACACCCATTTCTCTTTTAGGTAAGTATATATTTTCCAAAAACAATACCTTTAAAGATAATTATTAAAATTATCCATTGTTTATTCTTTATTTCCGATATTTTATTTTAACCTTGAAACATAAGTGGTCATAGGCAATGAACCTGTCGGAATCACGATGGTCACTCATGCAGTTCACTAGGCCACGCTTGACGTAGCTTAACTATTGGTCCGCATGAACATCAAAATAGAAATGTGGTTTTGGCGCCTCCACTAATGCTCGCACTGATTGTGATCGCTGTATTTCTGAGATGATATAGACCCCCCCCCCCCAAGTGGGCTGCTAGCTTAACGAGAATATACAAGTTAGCAAAGAAATTCTGCTAACACCCATAAGTCTTATTTCATTAGTAGGTACTTCACTATCATAATTTATTCTAATAACTCTGCTAATTACAGTTTTTTACATACCATAACATGTTTTTTTCACATACCATAGCTCTAAAGCTTCGAAATATTGGGCATTGAATCCGTTAAAGAACAACCCCCCTTCAAACATGGGGGTATCAGTTAACAAACGGCTCTACAAAAAACCATATGGTACTCAATTTACATATTAAAATCTATATACTTTTGTACCATATGGGGAAGATGAAGTAGAAACAATTAAATTCCCCCTATATTATGTATAAACAATTATATACCCCCTATATTATGTATCTTGTACATATAATGTAATACCTATGTAATTATGTATAGACTTATAGACGAATAGACTGTGGACATGAGTGGAAATTGAAATAGATAAATTACAATGCTAATAAGAGCATTGTAATTTACTGTAGAATAAATATTAAATTTATAGAAAAGTATTGTATTCGCCGACAATATACACTAGCCAAAACAAAATAGGGCCCACCCCATCTTTTTCTAAATAACAAAGCATAAGTATTATTTTTTTATACAGAAAGTCAAGGAATGTATTTATTTAGGGCATACTCATTTTATTTCAGTAAAGGTGACAGTATTTTAAGGGAAAAAAGGTTATTTCAACAATTTAAAAGAATTTTGACAAAACTGTCATGTTTACCTTAATTATTCAGATTGTGTTTAAAGTCTTCTGAGTCGCTGTAAAGTGGTGATGATCAATTCTCAGTGATGAGTGTGTGTCCCTCTTTTCGTTGCACACTCTTCCATTCTGTTTGGCATGCTTTGAATGAGATTGACAAGGTTTTCTTGAGGAATTTCGTCCCAACACACTTTTAAGGCCCGTATGAGTTCTTCTTAAGATCCAATGGCCAATCTCTGTGGTTTAAGCCTCCTTTTGAGTTGATTCCATACGTGTTCGATCGGATTTAGGTCGGTGCTTAGTGCAGGCCAGTCCATTACTTCGAAATTCGCCTCCTCAAGAGCTAGCCTGGTAGCGCGGGCGACATGACTACATGAGGGCGAGCATTGTCATGCATCAGAACAAAATTCGGGCCCAAACGATGTGCAAATGGTATCACCTGAGGTTCAATGACTTGTTCAATGTAACTCTCCGAGGTTACTCTGCTGTCACCGAAAATTACAATCTCTGTTCTACCGGTTAAATTTATACCTCCCCACCATGACACTTGGGCCACCATACCGATCAGTTTCGTGAATGCAGGGCTCAGAAAATCTTTCTCCTTCACGTCTCCATACTCTAATCAGTCTATCATCACTATGAAACTTAATCTTGCACTCATCTGAAAAGAGCACCCACTGCCAGTTGTCCATACCCCATTGGATGTGCTCTCGCGCGAATCTTAGTCTTGCCGCGCGGTGAGCTGCTGTCATTTTTGGCTTCACCAAACGTCTTCTTGACATCACCTGAGATTGTCTGAGCCTATTTCTAATGGTTTGGTCGCTTATTTGAACGTTTGAGTATGCTTCCAATTGATTTTGTACCGCAGAAGCTGAGACAAATCTCTGTTGTAGGGAAATTCTTCTAATAAACGGTCCTCCCGCTCCGAAGTAAAGCGCTGTCGTCCAGAGCCAGGTCTTCTGTCACTACTACCCGTCTCTTGAAAACGGTTCCATAAGTTTCTAATGGCTCTTCGGGACACACGAAGCCGATTCGCGACCAATCTCTGGGAGGCTCCATTTTCCAGCAAGGTAATGGCACGAGAACGAGATTCTGCATTCAAATGTCGACGAATACCCGGCATAGTGTCACAAAAAAGATACAAAACACCTCAAAAGGATTTTTTATTGAAAATTATTGGTCTAAGAATAAATTAACAACAACCATTAAAAATGAACTTTACTGTCACAAAAGAGCACTATCTCTAGAAAAGTCAAATAAAGACTAATTACATAGTGATATCCATAAATAAAACTATACCAATTGTCTCAGAGTATCAATAAACAAGATTAGGACATTTTAATACCCAAAAGTTTAATTTTAAGGTGTCCTATACACGTTGTCGTGAAAATTTTCAGGTGGGCCCTATTTTGTTTTGGCTAGTGTAATTTGACCTACCCAGTTTTTCTCATTTCTGGAAGAATTGGTCCGTGCGTCCGACTGTCTGTCTGTCGACAAGATATCTCGAGAACGGTAAGACCTAGTTTGTTCCGATTTTTTTTCTTTCCAACCGACCTCAGTAGCTTGATCTATAAGGTGACGGACTGGAGGTCGGTGGTTCAAGTCCCGGTTTCAGTAAAATTTAGTTTAGCGAGTTTCAGTAGATGTGATATGACGAAAGTGATTAACTCATGTACGATAACTTAACTTAAAATATATTCCTATTTTTTCTCTTTCTCTTCTTTTTCTTCTCTTTCTTGGCATGATTCAATTTTAGCGTAACTCATTTTTGAAGTGAAATTAATCAGGTTTCTCCTAATTTAATTTCAAGGCATTAAGTAAATCAAGGCTACCCGGGTAAGGTATATTTTAGATGGTAGATTAGATAATATTTTAACTATTTTAGATGGTTTGACCTCTAAGTAGGTAGGTACTTGCCTACACGGTATATTAGTTACTCTTTGTTGGTGATTGGCGATATTATGGTCTGACCTAGGTAGTCTAGGTAGATACAGCTTGCTGGTTGAATTGGAATGTAACTAATTGTATGCTTTTCTGCAAGATAAGTACATACCTAAGGCATTCTAATAAAATTATTGAAAATTCGAATTAACAGGTGGTTAAACAGTGTGGCTGGGGGACTATAAACAGGGAGTAGACCAGCAGTCTGGCTGGGGGACTATAAAAAGGGAGTAGACCAGCAGTCTGGCTGGGGGACTATAAACAGAGAATAGAGCAGCAGTCTGGCTGGGGGACTATAAACAGGGAGTAGACCAGCAGTCTGGCTGGGGGACTATAAACAGAGAATAGACCAGCAGTCTGGCTGGGGGACTATAAACAGGGAGTAGACCAGCAGTCTGGCTGGGGGACTATAAACAGGGAGTAGACCTGCAGTCTGGCTGCGGGACTATAAACAGGGAGTAGACCAGCAGGACGGGGGTTTTACCCTCCATTCGCTGGGAATCGTACCAGCTACCCACATTAACCTCACCCAGCCTGGGTAGGGCCGGAAATGCCAGCCTCACGTGTTTGGATGGAACAGAATTTTTGTCGAAAAGTCTGCTCCAACCGGGAGTTGATCTCGGGAACTCTGGACTACGGGCAGTAGTCACAACCATTACGCCACGGAGGCTGGCTTCCAATGCAGATACTGTGCATCAATCTGTTTCAAAGAAACTATCCTTACATGACAAAAAAAAAAAAAAAAAATATTAAGTAACTCTTAGGAAGAGAATTGCTATACATTCCCATGTCTTTCTCCCGATAACAATTATTTCGTTATTAAGTTGAAAGAATAATATTTATTAGCTAAAGGAATAAAACTTGAAATTAAAAAAAAAAAAACAATTAACAATGTAGGGTTAGAAAATGTAGGACCATACATTTGTGAGGCGGAAATCGCCTGGTAGCTATTTGCGGTATTACTTCAGTAACTTAACTGAACCAGATAAGAGGGTTAAAACTTTCTATCAAAGAGAAAGATTAGATCAGCTACTGTTATAGAGATAAAGGTACGAGGGAAAATCCTCACTAATGTATAAAATTGAAACCCTAGCAATAAATTTACCCTATTTATAAATTATATCACGACTCAAACAGAGATGATCTTACTGTATTATTTTTTTTAAATACAAGTTAATAGTTTTAACCCATGTGTATTTATTAATAGATAGTTGTTAAACATAGAGTTCCATTTTTCTCGCATACTTACTCGTAGTTCTCTTCTCAGCTGTCTGTCCCGGTAGCTCATTGGTAAAGGCGGCACTCTGTGAATCCACAGGTTCCAGAGGTCGTGGGTTCGAAACCCACGACCTCACTAGCCTGTGTTTAAGGGTTTTCCCCTATAGACCTTTATCTACGAGTATAGTGTTTAAGGGTAAAACTATGAAACAGAATCACAGTTAAGATAAGCCAGTCACGCCCTCAAGTCGGATTTTCAAACCAATCACAGCGCACTATATTCCGAGTTGAAGGACAATCTGGCTTATCTTAACTTTAATTCTGTTTTATAATTCGATTAATTTACCCCCAGAGCAAAGGATGGGAAATGTTGCAAATTTGGCAACATTGCGAGACAAAGTATTGCATTCATTAGAATCTCGGCCTTGGGATTACAATACATAATAAATAATCATAAATCTCTTAAGTGGAAGGTAACCATCAGGCGAGGCGCTCAAAGCATTTTCTACCACCTTACCCTCAGAGTCTTATTACTCTGATGTGGTCATGCACAAACTCAAATAAATCAGGAAAAATTCATGCACTGGGTGGGATGCGAGCCCACGGATCCCTACGCTACCTGGATTACTAGACCAGCGCCTTAACCAATTGACTACCAGTGCAGGACTCTACGTAGGGCACGCAAAACTGTCAACTCTTACGTCTCGCACTGTAAAGATCCTGAAGTAAAATAAGGATTCAAATAGCGACACAGGAAATACCCTCAGACTATCCAGGAAGCGAGTTCGCTCTCCTGTGTATCCTGATTCTATAATATATACATTTAATTCGTAATATATTATATCCTCAAACGATATCCTTTTTTTCTCAAACACTCTTTCTGTCACTAAAATCAGTCACGTGGAAAGATGAACAGTGCTCCCACGGACGAAATTTTGGGGGAAGTGAAGATTTTTCTGTCGTCGCGTCGAGCTGCTCATTGCTTGCTCACGTAAGCTTTGAATAAAAGATTTAAAATTAAATTAAAAAAAAAAAATAGTGACAAACTATACATCTTTAAATAGACGTCCCCACCTCGACCCAAAACAAACAGAAAAATATTTTTTTTTTACAAAAACGAACACAATACTTCCGATTTCTAATGCTGACCCATAAACACCTAATAGGTAAACATCTAATGAGATTTATTGGAAGTAAGACCCATAAACACCAAATCATTCCATAGATTTTGTAATATTTTGTGAAGTGTTTAAAAATTAAATCTTCGATTTTTGAAATTAAAAAAAAAAATACAACAAAAGTTTTGCAAGGTTTTATGCTCCTCTCTTCCCTTTAGAATCAATTGAGATCGAATCCCACTAACTGGAACATTGTCTCGCAACACTTTCACTTGCAACATACTTACCTATTCATTTATTTTTCTCGTAAGCTTTACTTGTATACTTTTTAACATTATTTTATTTTAATCTTTGTATTTGAAATTTTTATTGTTGACATTGTAAATAGGGCTATTCCCGTAAATATACTCCCGTACACCGGGTATTTACTATTATTAACACTGCAACACTTCCACTTGCAACACTTTGCAATACTTCCCATTCAAAATTTGAAACAAAAATGTTGTGAAACGATTTGAAAAAAAAAAAAAAAAAAAAAAAAAAAAAACATAATGGCTGTAGAATCACTCTTACACTCGATTTTTTTTTTTTTTTAAAGTTACACTTCATTGTCTTTTTTCCACCTTAAAACCTTGATCCTTGCACTCATCCAGAACAAAGGATGCGTCCATTGAAAGAGGAAGGGTATCGTGTGGTTTGGGCTCTTGAATATGGACATTGGGCAGTAAAAACCAAAAGGAATCTCCAACAGAAGAGGTTTCCTGTGATTTCCAGACCACCACGACCACATCCGGTGGTGAATGGTGTCTGGTTTAGAAGAGTACCTATTTTCTAAACCAAGTTTGGTTTAGAACAGCGGTTCCCAACCTTTTTAGCTTGGGGGATCAATAATTTTTTTAAAACAATTTTGCGGCCCACCCCGATTTATTTTATTATTATTTCTTGAGTTTCGTCCAGCATCCGCGGCCCACCGGTTGGGAACCCGCTGGTTTAGAAATTTACAAAACAGGTACCTGGTGAGATTTGACAAAACCGAAATACCATACTTTGGTTTACCTAGATATTTATACTTATATGAAAAAACTGCCTTTACTTTTACTGACTTTAGCCTAACTAATTTTATAATAATAATAACACTCTACAGTGGGCAATGACCAGTGGCGGAATTACGAGATAGATATTGGAATATGATGGTTGGATGGAGATATGATGCATTAGCACTAGTTCTCGTAATGTTGATGCTACCCACTAAAAATTATGTCATAATAAACAAATAACAAACTCTTATTCTAAGTGTACATATTATTAATATTTCGAACGCACCCAGACCCAATTGATTCACTAATTAAGGACTCTAGGTGTTGAAAAATTTACCCCTGAGAAAATTTATCACCTATAGAGTTGAATGTAACATAAATTTATATTGGCAGTAGGTATGTGAGAAAATCCATGATTAATATACCTAGACCCAATACCTATTATCTTTAACATTGCAAAATAAAATAAATGTCTTTATTTGAAATTAAAACCATACCACCTAGAACATTTTAACATTATTCCATAGAATAGAGGGCACAATGCAATAGGCTGAATTTTCTTGACATTAGGGTAGGGCTGAAAATATTCATAGATCCTTTTCCCGTTTTAATTATTATTATTAGTATTAATATTATCACTTCCCCGTCTTTATTATTATTTTATTAATATTATCATTTCCCCGTCTTTATTATTTATTATCATTTTCCCGTGTTTTTTGAAAATCTCAAAAATCTCGCCCGTCATTTTTCTTTGTTCGAAAATATTGAAGGTCAAAAATAACTGAGTCGG
Organism: Bactericera cockerelli; assembly: GCA_024516035.1. Classification (NCBI taxonomy): domain Eukaryota; kingdom Metazoa; phylum Arthropoda; class Insecta; order Hemiptera; family Triozidae; genus Bactericera; species Bactericera cockerelli. The sequence goes on from CM044966.1 coordinate 7,586,575, forward strand.
AAAAAAAGAGACTGAGAGGGGGGGGGGAGAAAAAGGTCTCGGGAGGGAAGATTTAAAATTGGGGGTCTAGACATATTATTTAGCCCCCTAGACAAATCTTGAACATGAGAAGAAAGTAGAGGGGGCTGATTCTTTTATTTAAGAAAGATTTTATTTTTATTACTTCATTTTTATAATAATATACCTAATACTATAAATAGCAACAATAATAATATAAATAACAACAATAATAATATAAAAAACAACAATATAATAATAACAATATCGCCTTATTTATATTGCAGAATTATAGGACTAATGAGTCCTATTATTCCAGCAGTAAGCCCAAGGCGTATTATTATGTGGTCAAAATCCCAATGAGTGGGTAACTTGTCCTGGGTTTCGAACCAGTGACCTCTGGGCTACCAGACCAGACCGTTAGGTACAGATACGTCTTTATGAATATAGAGCTTTGTTAGGATATCTTAGGATATCCGTTTAAGATCAACTTACACATAATATAAGTTAAGACTTGGGCTTTACTTGGGCTTTAAACTGTTAGCGTAATGGGACTTCCTGTCTCGAGCCGACAGTCTAAATAAAGCTCTACTATACTATATACTATACTACTCTATACTATACTATACTATACTATACATACTATACTATACTAATACTATACTATACTATACTATATACTATACTATATACTATACTATACTATACTATACTAACTATACTATACTATACTATACTATACTATACTATACTATACTATACTATACTATACTATACTATACTATACTATACTATACTATACTATACTATACTATACTATACTATACTATACTATACTATACTATACTATACTATACTATACTATACTATACTATACTATACTATACTATACTATACTATACTATACTATACTATACTATACTATACTATACTATACTATACTATACTATACTATACTATACTATACTATACTATACTATACTATACTATATACTATACTATACTATACTATACTATACTATACTATACTATACTATACTATACTATACTAATACTATACTATACTATACTATACTATACTATACTATACTATACTATACTATACTATACTATACTATACTATACTATACTATACTATACTATACTATACTATACTATACTATACTATACTATACTATACTATACTATACTATACTATACTATACTATACTATACTATACTATACTATACTATACTATACTATACTATACTATACTATACTATACATACATACATACTATACTATACTATACTATACTATACTATACTATACTATACTATACTATTAACTATACTATACTATACTATACTATACTATACTATACTATTACTATACTATATATACTATACTATACTATACTATACTATACTATACTATACTATACTATACTATACTATACTATTACTATACTATACTATACTATACTACTACTATACTATAAAACTATACTATACTATACTATACTATACTATACTATACTATACTATACTATACTATACTATACTATACTATACTATACTATACTATAATGGTAATGGTAATGGTGCTCAAAGGCACTTTTATTAACGGAAAGAATCCAATATAAACATTTAACAAAAATTTAACAAAAAGTTAAAGAATAAAAAATACTATACTATACTATACTATACTATACTATACTATACTATACTATACTATACTATACTATACTATACTATACTATACTATACTATACTATACTATACTATACTATACTATGTTGATATTGTTGATGTTGATATACATAATTACCTTTTCTTTAAAAAAAGAAAAAAAGGAAATTTTTTCCCGGAACCGCTTTCGCATTACTTCAGGGCACTTTACCTTTACATCCATGCCATTCCGGAAACTGAATTTTCCGCTCCGGCCGGGATTCGAACCCACAGCCACCGGGTCAGCAACCAATGTTCTTAACCACTGAGCCAGGGAGGTCGGCAACATAAGTATACCTGTTCTGCATAATTTTGACAGTCCTCGTTCGGTCTAACAAAATTATGCCCAAAAATTAATATTTACCTAGTTAGGTAGTTATCATATTCAAGTTCAATTAAGTTATCAAGTTATCATATTCGTGTTAATCACTTTCATGATGTCACAACTACTCAAACTCGCTTTACTAAATCTACGCTGGAACCGGGACTTGAACCACCGACCTCCAGGTTACAAGTCCGCCGCCTTATCGATCCAGCTACTGAGTACTGAGGTCGCTAAAAATTAGTATTTCTTTACAAAAATCAAGTCCTTTCGTGAAAAACTGCTTTTCCTGTTCAACAAAAAGTCATTCATGAAAGATCTATCCAAGGGTTCATTACTGTAAAACCATACGTAAGATGGTAAAACCAGAACAATTCTACCAAGGAAGTTGAAAATTATACCCCATTCTTTCGCGTTGCCTATTGTTGTCTTACAAAGATTTTTCGAACCTATTTTCTACTTTTTACTCGCCCTAACATTAGCTTTGATGATTGTAAAGATTTTTCTGACTACAAAAGTGGACCATTTTGAAAAAAAAAAAAAAAAATGAAAAATAATAATAGGTACAACCTAAATTAGTTTTCCAATTTCTCCTTTTTTTACTTTTTTTTCTTTGAGAGGAAGTGGAATCTTTATATTTCGGAACTCTTAGTTAACCGAACACATCAGTGAGGTTCTGTTTTAATGTTTTAACTGGGGTACTGAACAATTTGGCTTTCGTTTGTCTGTCTGTTTGTTTCTTTTCTAATCTCTCTCTTTCTCTCTAGAAATGAGTATAGGTTAGCAGGTATTAATCCTTCATGTAGGTAGCTATGCCTCACAAACTACCATTCACACATTCCAACCCTCCTTAATGTCTGCAAGCTTATCTTAATCTACATAATATTATTTTATATATAAAGCCCCCCCCCTCTCCCCCATTCTCTCTCTCTCTCTATCTCTCTCTCTTTCTTTACCCATAACCTAGATTCTTCTGGAAAAATCCCACACAAAAAAGTAGGTCTCCCCCCCCTCTCTTTCTCTCTCTCACTCTCTCTCTCTCTCTCTCTCTCTCTCTCTTTCTCTCTCTCACTCTCTCTCTCTCTCTCTCTCTCACTCCGTCTCCCCTTCTTGAGACATAAAGACATTTACAGAGAAAATTTGAGTCGCGTTTCTCTCTCTCTCTCTCACACACACACACCCTAATAGACCAAGAAAATCTCTCTGTCTCTCTCTCGCTCTCTCTCACACACACACACCCTAAAAGACCAAGAAAATCTCTTTGTCTCTCTCGCTCACACACACACACTCCCTTTTATACAAGGAAAAAACCTCGGTCTCTCTCTCTGTTTCTCTAACCTTTGCAAGATCCTTGTGTTGTCTGGAAGAAAAGCCAAAAAGAAGGGTCGTTAGATTTTTTCCTGTGAAATTGGCCGAAGGAGGAGGGGACGGAAATTTCCATTATCATTTTGTTAATTAATATAATGATAATTGTAAAATTAAATACGTGATCAAGACCAACCATAGGTATAAAAAATAATGACATTAATAATAATAACACTCTTTAGTCGAAGGTAACCACCAGGCGAGGTTAGTGCTCAAAGCATTTTTACCACCTAACCCTCAGAGTCTTATTATTATGTGGTCACAAACTCAAATTAATGAAGAAAAATTCATGCACTGGGTGGGATTCGAACCAACGGATCCCTACACTACCTGGATTACCAGACTAGCGCGTTAACCACTTGACTACCATCAGTGCACAAGTACCACGGATCTTCTTGGACAACGTTGGTTAACTTAAGCGATCTTATTACAAGTTTTTTTAATTAAAAACCAAATAGACATTTTATAAAGCAAAATACTTACCAGTTAGATCAGTTCCTTGAGAATTTCAGGCGAGGTTAATGCTCAAAGCATTTTCTACCACCTAACTCTCAGAGAATTATATGGACGCCCAGATCAAAATAATGTCTTTCATAAAATGAGCATAGTTGAAATTTCTTTTCTATTTGATTTTAACGTCCTGACTTGAAATAGTCAGGACGGGGATTTTACCCTTCATTTGCTGGGAATCGTATCAGCTAGCCACATTAACCTCACTGAGCCTGGTTAGGGCCGGAAATGCCAGTCTCACGTGTTCGGAGGGAACAAAATTTTCTGTGTGAAAAGTCTGCTCTAACCAGGATTTAAACTCGGGATCCCTAGACTATGGGCAGTAGGCATAACCGTTATGCCACGGAGGCTGGCTACCTATTTATTATTAATAATTATTAATTATTTCTTCTGGGTGTCTACTGTTCGAACCCAGAATTTGAACATTTGGGGTCTCGCAGGAAATTTAAGGGTCATCTGTTATGTTAATGATGTTTGGGTCCATTATGCTAGCCCTGGAATTAGATCATACCAAGACTCGCCCGGAAATTGGTCCAATAGGGGGCATAAATTCCACTATCATAGACCATCTGGTATGATAATACATAAAGTTATACCCATGTATGTATATACAGGGTGCCACATAGAAATTTTCAGTCCAAGGAGAGGCAGTAGACATTCTAACACTAAAATAATCTTCGATAATTTTTCGAGAAACGAAAAAAAATCGCTTGAAAAAAGAGTTTTCATCTGAAAAATAAACTTGAATTTGTCGAAAATAATTGAAAATGGTTCTCATGTTAACAAGTTTAGTAAATACCTAACATTTTGAATGAATTTATATTCAAAACTGGGTTATTCTTTTGTTCGTATCATTTCCTCCGTTGGAAGGCATTTTTCGAAAAATTAGCCAAGAATATTATCTGATTTTGAATTTTTTTATTTAGCCAAGATTCTGAAGATAATTTTTTTTAAGTTGTAGATAAATTTGTAGCCAAAATTCTGAAATTTCATATAAAAACTCGTACACCCTGTATATTCTGGGTATGTATACTCTGTCTTCTGGGTATCTGTTCCATCCACATCCATAACATGAGAGGTCTTATCCCTGTGCCTGGGTCTCCAGTAGAGCATCTTCCGGAAGGGGGATATAACACATGTGCCTGGAGGGTATAACACATGTGCCTGGAGGGTATAACACATGTGCCTGGAGGGTATAACACATGTGGAGGTTGAGATAGTCGAACACATTTTATTTTAACCTCTATTGTCCAATCAACAAATGAGTTGTAGATAAATGAGCTGATGTCACAAATAAGCCATCACTTGTTGGGTCTTTAATGTTTTGATACTTTTGATTTGCAGCGTACCGGAAGGTATGTATCCCCGCAACTGTAATCAAATTAGTACAATTTTTTTGTCGTCTCGGGGTATCGAACCCGGGGTAAACCCAGGACTTACCAACTGCGATAGGTTGGTACCTATCTAGTACCTTCCTATATCTCTGATTATGGTGATAGAGATACGAGTATAAACCCTCTCTGTAGCAATTATAGAAAATTGCGAGTTAATGTACCCAGTATTCACTAGCCTGTTTCAGGATGCGTCACCTGTTGTTAACTTACCCGCAAGATATAACCACAACAATAATATGATTACAAGTGTTTTAGTTCAAATAGAGTCATTAATGGCACGAACATGCAACACAGTTATTATTGTCTGTGGTGAATGCAACATAATTTAGGACACGCTCTCGTATTGATTATTTATTTATTTTAAATAGAGAGCTTAATGATTCAATCATTTTTCTTTCTGCTTGAAGTTTCTTCTGACATGTGAGCCCAACACCTAAATGGGAAGTATTGTGTCACTTCTCGCTTATCAGAAGGGAGGTATACTACGGGATGGACAGGCTACAACACAGACCACAAGCGTCTACAGTAGCTCCTGTTTCATGGCTACGAAATAAAAAAGGCTGTAAAACACTCATCTTAAAAAAATAAATATATAATATAATAATCAGAGCGGTTTGTGTGACAGTTGAAAGGGAGATTCGGTGATTTCGAGAGTGGAGAGTGTTTCTTGGAAGGGCTACTGTTGTTTTCAACATGCCGTCGGCACTGATGACGGTGGGTATGATGAAGTTATCCCAATAATAATGATAATTATAATATGTCGGTGGTGTTGCGTTTGATGATGATATTGAAATATCAGATAAAAAAAATTGCGTCCTGTGTTGATATTGAGACACCTACGTAATTAAACTGTTCTACCCTATTAATTGCCAATAATTATTCACTAGATAGTACAGCAAAGAATTTGTTGATGTACCTAACACGTACTAATTATAGTGTAATGAGAGGTAGTTTTTTTCATTTTTTTTATTTTTTAAAATAGGTACTAATTGCGATAACAAGTATTCTAGGTACCTACGTTAGATGTAGACATAGATTATCCATTAGATAGCACAGCAAAGAAATAGTTGATGTAGGTACAAAATGTAGAGAAAATGGAGGTAGGTTTTTTTTATATAGGAAATAAATAATTGCGATACCTACCAAGTCTTGTAGGCACATTTGATGTAGCAACAGATGGTACAGTGGCTAATTGGAACAATTAGTCAATACATTAACTATAAAGGTGGATGATAGGTGGTATGGTATATGGTAGGTACTTCATTATCTGTTCTAAACCGGGTGGTCCTAAAAAATAAAATAATAAAACTAAGGGCAAAATCAATAGACAAATTCTATATCAAAAGCCATTGCTTAGCATCGGTTGTCCCTATCACACAGTACGGAACCCGTTCTTTAGGTATTACAAAAACGTCTATTAATTCCGCCCTAAATTTCACAATTTCACACAAAAGCCGTATTTTTATTTTTAACCAAAGTGGATGCAACTGGAGTCATATTGATATTGTAACTAAAGGGCGGGGTTATTGCCTATGGCAATCTCTTCCACCCACCCCTTTAGTGCATGATTAAATCTGTCTATTAGCAATCATGCAAATTGGGTTTGCATAATTATATATTTTGTTTTTAGGCACACCCTATACATACAATGGATAATGGGAAATTAATTTATTGCTGCTTTGCAAACTACAAGCTGTTCAATAGTCAGGTAAATATTAAAAGTGCAAAATAGTATTGCCGAGTAACAGACCTCAGTTGATCAATAAGGCGGCGGACTTGTAACCTGGAGGTCGGTGGCTCGAGTCTCGGTTTCAGCGTCGATTTAGTAAAGCGTGTTTGAGTAATTGTGATATAACATCGTGATTCACACCAATATGATAACTTTATTGGATTGCCGAGTTAGTTGGTGACTATTATGGGAGAGTGTTAAGTGAATTTTAACAATAATTAACCAAGAATGCTTTTTTATGTAGAGTGGTAAGTAACTGTCAGGTGATATACCAGTCAGAATAATAATAATGATCTTTATTTTTTTATCTTTTGTATATACATGTTTTTGTTCCCATGAAGTACTAGTGTACTTTGCGGGACAAGGAAAGTAAAAGTCATAGTACTTTTACTTTCCTTGTCCCATGGAAAGGAAAGTAATGGAATCAACCAAAATTTTCGATAGTCAGTTTTTATTATTATTAATTTATACACTGCCTAAACGCGATATTGAGCATTGTAATTGCATAGGCAGGTTAGCCCAAGACTCTGTCTATAGGTATTTAACCTATAGGTAATATAGGTATCCCTCCCTGCACTTTTGTTTGTACTCATACTTAGTCATTGCTATTAGATCTAATTGTGATGTGTTAGTATTTTAGATTTTTTACTTTCTATTTCCTATAAGGTATAGAAAGTATTGTTTTCTGTCGGTTTTTTTTTTTTAAATTGAGCTGAGAACATTTCTGGACGACCAACTCTCCTGATTTCAAACAGTAAAAATACTTCCGATTTCTAATATTAGAATTTTCTCAGAAGTAAAAAATAATCAAATTTAAAACGTTGATTCAAACTGTTCGAAAACTAGCTAGCTCATCATTCTTTTTAGTATAAGAATCATCATTCATTTTAGTATTAAAAAAAAACATGTAGAATCAGATATCTACAGAACTAGTAGCTATAGGTCCTATTGTATAAGGCATGTCCTATTGTATAAAGCATGAACAACTGTACAATGTGCATAGAATATCTACTAACTTGATTCGAAACATGTGTTGGTTTTGCAGCACATGTCAGATAGCAACAAGTGAATGATAACTAGAGAATTTCTAATAAGTACCAACTGTAAATTCTGATGTTATTGTTTAGGCGGGATGCATACAAATGATGTGACTGAGGTGACGACTTGGCAAAACACACACAGAAAGCTGTCACACCTGTAAGCGCCAGAGTTGGGATGAATAAAAATATCGAAATCGGAAACTATCGATGTACCTATTGCCTTTGGATTAATTGGTTTTAATATTTTACGATGTTTTTAAAAAGATGAAAATAAAATACAAAAAAAAACAGACAAATATGAATAAGAATCCGAAAGAAGATGAAATTGAAGTATTCCACGGAAGCAAAAGTAAGGGATGGCATGCTGCATGGAACATGTCTAGATTGTCTAGTACCATTTTTTTTCTTACTTTTTTTCATCATATTTGTGTTAATCACTTTCGTGATATCACAACTACTTAAACTCGCTTCACGAAGGGCGAATTAATAGACAAATTCTATAGTCATTGCTAAGCGTCGGATTTCTCTTTCTTACATATTACGCAATCTGTGACTTGGCGCCACAGAGGTATTCCGAAAATGCCTATGAATTACGCCCCAAATCTACGCTGAAATTGGGATTTGAAACACAGACCTCCAGGTTACAAGTCCGCCGCCTTATCGATCAAGCCACCGAGGCCTTATCGATCAAGCTACTAGTACCTATTGTAAAAACTGTTACTCTCTACGTGCAATGAATACAAATGAGATGTATCTTTTGGCAGGGCCCACGTAACGTTTTTTGTGCCGCACCTGTCAATACCATCATGTTCAAGCAGTTCATATACATTCCTAGGTAAAGACTATTAGAGTCCCATTATTCCAGCAGTAAGCCCAAGACATATTATTATGTGGTAAAATCCCAAATGGGAGGATAACTTATCATGTCCTAGCTGGGTTTCGAACCCACGACATCTGGATTCACAGAGTGCCGCCTTTACCACTGAGCTACCGGGACAGACTAAACAAGCACATGGATCAAAACAAGAGTAAAATTTAAAGTACTTTTCTTATCATTCTTACATTCATACTTTGAATGCATACTTCTTTAATCACCGATAAACTCAACAACTTAACACCCCCCGTGAAAACCGGAAACGATAATAAAAGCACTTGGTAAGTTTCTCGCCCCAACAGTTGGTATGCGTGATGATGGGAAACGCACTTGACAAATTGGTTGCGTTGCCAACTGTTGAAAACGTCTCTGAATGATTGGATCCTGTTTCAAATGGGTTCAAGTAGTTCCTGTTAAGTTTCTTGTTATTGTTATTACTTTTTTTAGGAGGAATCATTATTATCAATTTCTATTTATAGAGTTACCCATACAGAATTTACATTATCATCGATGTTATTTATATAGCACTATAAAAAAAACTGTTACTTTTTATAGCTTTTAATCGTGTTAGTTTGTCTTCATGTAGTTCATGAACCTGCCCTGTAAAGTTTTATTATTGGTTTTAAGCACCATGCAGGATCATTATATTTATTATCACCATTTTCTTTAAATCCTCCTTCTACTTATTTTATTTCTGATTATTTCTCTTCATCTGCTCCCTCTTTATATTTTCTACTTCTATATTTTGTATTTGTTTTCTTTCTCTTTTCTTCTCTTTCATTTTTTCTTCCTCTGCTTTTGCCATCTGTTATGCTTATCCTTTTACTCGTTGTCCTTGACATTGTGTGATAGTTTGTTTTACAATTCTGTCATTTGCTCTTGGTTTTTTCACAGGTGTTCTTATTGCTGATTGTTTCCGTCTACAATCATTTTCCTTTTTCTTCTTCTTTTTTTCTTTCCTCTCTTTTAATTCTTGACTTAATGGGTTGTTCTCTATGTCAGTTTTTTTGGTACTGTGTTATTTTTCCTACACAGGGTGTCAATTGAATGAGTTTCACTTATCTCTCATCTGGTATTGTTTGTTTAACAGGTGTCTTTCTGAATACTTCCCCTCAACTTTTCCTTCTCTTTCTACTTGTCTTTATTTTACATTTTTTCTTAACGTTTAAGAGCTTAAAGAAATGAATTTACATGTTCTTCTTATATTTTGGTATTTATGTTAAACGACTCATTAGTGATAGGAAATGACATTTCATCCTGTGATAAATGTCGTTTTTTTTCTGGTATGTCCTCAAGGATGCTTTTTTATGCTTCTGCATTGGTGTATCAGTTTAACCCATTGGATGCTTGTGTCAACCAAAAATATGTTATTGTTTATTCCTATTTCTATCACTAGTGTGATTTGTAGAGCTATGTATAATATGTACTTATAGCCATTTTTCAGCCTTAGTAGACGGCCACAACGAGGACCCTGGACCCTACCCCTAAATATAGACGATTTTCGGGACTCTGTTAGCGCAATTATATCTAGACACCAGTTGACATTTTTTAGGAGTAGTTTAAAGTTTATTTAAACTAAAATATCAAATTTGTCCATAATATTGTTTTACAATATTGTTGGTGGTTCCAGTGAATCCCAAGTCCCAAAATCGAGCTCCAAGTACGGCAAATTTTAGTTTGAGCAGTTTTGATTTCACTGTGCGTACAATTATACAACTAGAACGGGTTAGAGCTTTATTGAATTTCAAAAAATGTGTCCCCTTTCACTTGAACATAGGACGTATCTACCAGTTACCATAGGGGTACCCTACATCCGGAGTTTCAGTACTTGTCGTACAGTTGTACCAGACAGCCGGATCTGTAGTACAGTGCACGTCATATATGTATCTTGTTCCAGACATCCGGATACGGAGGACACAAGCACCGTGTTTGTACAATATGGAATCTGATATTCCGGAAATCCTGGAATTCCTGCATGGAGTAATTCCGAAAAACAATGTGCCCCCATTTTCAACCGTTTGAGTTCTCGTTTTAAGTAATTTATAAAGACTTCGCTTTGTTTAAACAGTATAATAATGATAGTAATAAAAAGTAATTTATAATGGTTCATTTAAGAAAAACCAAGTCGAACCCCACCTTTGACTTTGACTTTTCCCAATCCTGTTTGGGGTCGGTATTGTTCAATCTCATGGTTGAGGTTGGTTGGTTGTGCCACATTTTTACGGCTGGATGCCCGACCTAACGCCGACGTTCTTTTTTTGATTAAACGTGCTAATCAGGACGAAAAATTAAATAGAACCGTTAGTAATAATTGTTAAGTTCAGAAAAAAAGTGGCCTAACTCCAAAATTGGGGTCATTTTAAAAAGAAAATAAAACAAACATTAAATACACCCTCACAACCTAAAACATATAAGATATTTGGATGAACAAACTAGCAGCAAATAGTCAATTTTTTCTCGAATTTCTAGTTTTGTTGAAATGTAGAAAAATTCACACAGTCTCGATAGAAATGACATTCTGGAAGAAATGACCGATAGTGTTTGTAATAAAACCTGTCATCGGTTCCGATCTAGCACCGGAAGTGTTCAATAAAAGTCTTCAAATAGTGGTTCAAATTCCTCATCCTATTGATTGGGATCAAGAATTTTATCCTTCTAATTTCATTATTGTTATCATCAGATAAATCATCTTCTATTTCCTTAATCCATATTGCTTTTATTAGTTTCTTTCGTTGTTGTCTTCTTTTAAAGTGTTTTTTGTTATTCTAATGTTTTGTTCTATTACGTTAATCCATGTTGCTTTTATTAGTTTCTGATGTTGTTGTCTTCTTTTAAAGTGTTTGATGTTGTTGCTTTTAGCTGTTAATTCCTCTCTCAGGTTCAAGTGGCACACCTGTACACTTGTCTATCTCTCCATCGGATGTTTACATTCCAAATGACTGTTTCAATCAAATTAAACACTTAAATTCCGTGCTTCTTCCTTTCCTTTCTTCTCATTTTTTTTGTACTTCATTAGGTTTTTAATTGGTCTTAAGTTTAATGTTTACATCATCGTGCTGACCGTTTTATTCTAACTCGTTTCCTCTATTTGTGGAGAATTTTAACACACCTTGCAAGTGTTCAGAGTAAGAAGGCTAGATATTTTTTTTGTTTTTTTTTTTTTTTTATTACTTGTACCTATAATTTTATTTTAGATCTATTAATGTGAATGGTCAGAACTGATCTCAGTAGCGCAGCAGATTCGAAACCCGGTGGTCGTTGGTTCGAGTCTTAAGCGTAGGTAATTAATATGTTCTCTGTTTGACCTCCATCCATGGTTCTCAATGACTGCAGCATAGTAATAATAATACAGTACAATACTCTGTTTATCCAGCAAGAATGAGACTAAAGAGACCCTTTACTCTCACAGTCTAAACAAAGTCTCATTTAATGGTTTTATAAGAAGATGTTCTCTATCTATCTATCTTTTATTAGATTATAGTGGTGCATGTCAACATGTATGGTCATACACAACACAATAAGTTGTTAATTACATAATTAAACTTTTTTTGTTTACAGAATGACAATTTTGCCTACATTTGAATGACAGAATCACAACATCTCTTGCCCAAAATCAGACTGATTCTTGCCTGAAATTTTCAAGCAACTGATCTAACTGGTAAGTATTTTGCTTTATAAAATGTCTGTTTTTCTTCATTAATTTGAGTTCGTGACCACATAATAATAAGACTCTGAGAGTTAGGTGGTAGAAAATGCTTTGAGCATTAACCTTGCCTCGTGGTTATCTTCCACTAAAGAGTAGGTATTATCACTATCGATTGGTGGCGGTCCTGAATCTGCTATCATTTCCAGCCCTACTCAGATTGTGCAAATGAAAACAAACTAAATAAATTATCTTTCAGGGTAATTTAATTAAAATAAAAAATCGAGTGAATATTTCTTTTCGCTGCACATTGAAGGGCTTGCTTGATTAAAAAGCAGTTCAAAAATATATTTCCAAGCATTTTTTGTCATCATGGGAAAATATTAGAATTGGGGTAGGTTCATTTAAAAGCAGTTTCTCTTTTTGATTTCTTTTTTAATATAATACTCAATTTTGCATATTATTATTATTAAGTCCATGGGATTATACAGAAGATTTTTTTTTTTAACAAAACATGTTTATTCTCCTCTATTATAAAGTATTATACTACTCTACCTATATCTAATACCTACACCTTAAAGGTAACTTACACAGTATCAAATTTAAAATAGTACGTGTAACATTTTTTTTTGCACAACTGAAAAAATACCAGGGTATATCTTACATAATTTACATTCAACAGCGAGAAGAAGAAATGTAGCGAACCTTTGAATGAAAAGAAGAAAAGATTTGATCAGAAATATCTTCGAGGAGAAAAAAAAAATGCTTTTGTCATTTTTTGACATTTTTCTTGTATTAAGAAGGGTCATGTATTAAGAAGGACAACAAAAGATTTTTTTCTTCCTTTGAGGAGAATGATTTACAAAGATTTTTAGCTCACTTTTGAAATTCTTTCGGTCTCTGGTTGCACCTGGCCAAAGAAAAGGTGAAATAGGCAGGGGTCATGTTAGGTGCGAAATACAATGAATTAGGCTGGGGTCATGTTAAGTGATAAATGGAATGAATTAGGCTGGGTTCATGTTAGATGCGAAATGGAATTCATTAGGCTGGGGTCATGTTAGATGCGAAATGAAAGAAAAACTTCTTTACTATTCATACTAGATGCGGGTTGTGACATATCAATTCCAATGATTTTAAGATGCTGATTGATAATTTTACATTTATTTTCAGCTGTTACCGTAGAGTCGAAATTGGAATTATTTTCGAGTGATAAGGAAAGTCGTGTGGTGTCACACCAGTTTATTTAAATAGATGATAAAGGTTTTAATTTCAAATACCTATTAGATTGTATCTGAAGATCTAGTTAGTAGATTATTGTCTATTTGATTTCACTGTTGGCATGGAAATGATCTAGATTCTAGATTATTTTGATTTCACTTTGTCTATGAAAATAATCAGAGCAAATAGTTGCGAATAATTGCATGATGAGAAATTGCATGTAAGAACTGTGTAGTGGGTAGGTAATTGTTCATATACCAACATCTCTGTAGCTATGTACATAGGTATGGCTGTTGGCTACCATGTACCTATCTGTATATGTTTTTAGTTTTGTAACTTAGAGTTAAATTTCTTCACAAAATATCAAGACCATCAAGAAGTACAACTATATTTAAATTTGCTCTTATATCTAACTTTTTCCCTTGAAACACGCGTCTTTGGGCGAGCCAAACCCTACCTAGATCATATCAAAATTGAAAATCAATGTAGAAGCACATTCCAGAGAAGATGGTTTTTAGAATATTTCATTAAGTGACGTATTATTATTATTGTAGATAAATTCTATAAATTTATATACATACACGTACCTACAACTACATCTATACAAGTATACAATAAATTCTGAACTACATAATTTGATAGGTACCTAAGCTCATAGATTTAATATTCCCTACCTGTGTCTATATAAAAAAAAAATCCAACCGTTTCTGTTAGTGGTTCTTCTTCAACCATATTATTATAATGGTTTAAAAAAATCTACACCTGGTCTTTCCAAATGGCTATCTAAAAATCTGGTAGCTATACCATTAAAAAAATGGTTCCAATAGTAGCAATATTTATATATAAAAAAAAAAATCTACAAAAAAATCCATTATAATAACCCACGCGCGTGGCAACCTTCCAATTTATTTTTTTAAGAAATCAATCTTCCACAAGAATCTTTTGAAAAATAGAAAGGAAAAAATTCAAGATCTAAAAAATCTTTGTTTGAAATCAAAAGACGTTGCATTAATGGGTTCAAGATGTAAGGGATGCTTTTGATTCCCCCAAGTCTTGTTCAGGGTGCTAAAATGTCGCCGTTTTAATATTTCTTTTTCCAATACAAAAGGAAAGTAACATTATTTTCGTTGCCTACTTAAAAAAAGAACTTCCGAACTCTACGAAATAATTCCTGGAATAAAAATTAAAATATTTCTTTACTGATCCTTATTCTCATCTGTTATCATTTTATTATTATTAATAACGGCATAATTACATTTTACATGTTACGACAAAATGTGAACTGCATTTCATCTCTAGTACAATTGATACATCAGTGCTTTCCAGTTTTAAATCCATAGCCCCTGGAATAATAACTGTCGATCAAGATAATTTAACACTCTTGGGTGCTCCTATTTTTGAGAACGGTCTGGTTAAACAGTCTAAAGAAAAACTTGGTAAAGTTGAGATTTTGTTTGAAAAAGCTGAAACATTGAACTCTCATGTTGCATATACTCTGATCAAGAACTGCTTATATGTCCCAAAATTCAATTTTTTATTACGTACCTGTCCCTTATGGAAATTTCCTGATACCATTAAGGAAATGGATGATCTTTTAAAAAATACGTTGGAAAATATTTTAAACACTCAACTGAATGGCATTCAGTGGGTACAAGCATGTCTTCCAATCAATGCAGGTGGCCTCGGTATTCGTTGTTTACAAGATATTTGTCTTCCTTCTTTCTTGGCTTCCGTGTATGGTGTTTCGCCTCTTGTGTCTACTCTCCTGAACTCACAGGGCACAGAAGTGAGCCTACACAATGAAGCTTTGATCTGTTGGAGACAAATTCATGGAGACAGTCTACCTGAAACACCTCTCCTTCAGAAACAATGGGTAGAAATCCAAACCAAATATGTCATCGACAACAACATTCTTTTTACCAATCCAACTGATGCTGCTCGTTTTCAAGCCTCCAACAGAAAGAATCCAACGCATGGTTACATGCAATTCCATCAAACAATGTTGGAACATTTTTGGATGATAATTCTTTCCAACTCTGCATGGCACTTCGTTTGGGTTGCAAGATCACAACTCCTTTCAAATGTAAATGTGGCTCACCTGTAGAAGAAAATGGAGTGCACGGTTTAAGCTGTCATAAAAGTGCTGGACGATTTTCTAGACATAGCGAATTAAATTCGATTATCTACCGAACATTGTCACTCCTGAATTATCATCCAAACCTAGAACCTGCAGGTATGTCACGTATGGACGGAAAAAGACCAGATGGAGTTACACTCATTTCATGGTCATGTGGTCAAAAGTTAGTCTGGGATGTAACTTGTGTGGACACCTTGGCTCCAACGTACCTCCAACAAACTATGACTAAAGCAGGATATGCAGCCAACCTAGCAAGCCAGAGAAAACACGAAAAATATTGTAACATCAAAGACCAAGGATACATCTTCAAAGGATTGGCATTTGAGACTATGGGGACATTTGGAGAGGAGACAACTAAATTTATTCAGGAATTGGGAAAAAAATTAGTTGAAGAGACTGGAGATGGGAGAGCAGCTACCTACCTCACACAGCGTCTAAGCCTGGCCATCCAGAGGGGGAATGCAGCCAGCATAGCGGGCTCATTCCCCTTCACAAATTCATTAAACGAAGTCTTTGTGATATAAAAAAAAAAATAATAATAATAAAAAAAAACTTCGTCCATAAAAAAAAAAAAAAAAAAAAAAAAAAAAAAAAAAAATCACTACCATCAGATTTCCTGATCATGTTTATTACATAATTATGTCTTCTCATTTTGAGATGTGTGATAAAGCATACGATAAATAAATAACATACAAATAATGACACATTAAAATACAGTATTGGAAATAATAATATAAACAAGAAAGAGAAAGTAAATAGATAAAATATATGAATACTTACTGGTATGTCCTAACTAAAGGGCGGGGTTATTGCCTATGATGATCTCTTTCATCCAACCCTCAATGAAAAACACTCTTTATTCTTTTAAATGTTCTTGCTTTTTTAAATTCTACCAAAAGCACAGAATACTATGACTTCTTGCTAACCCTGTATTCAGGGTTCCTCGCGAGCCCATGAACTATGTTCTTCTGTTTAAGGTCAAACAACACCCCCCGGGTTCAGGGGTCGTAAATTATTACGACTTCTGCCTCATCCCTGGGGTAGTTTGGTTCATCTTTCACTTCTTTACATATTACCATCATCAAGGATAGCATATTATCTCTCTAACACGTGCATCTGTCTTCTGCCCTATGTTCGGGTAGTTTGGTATTCTTTTTCTTCTAAATCACCAATTCCATTGTCATCAATATCTCCACTATCTTCCTCGACTGTTTCAAATTCTTCTTCTTTTGCTTTAGTTCATTATCGTCTTGTTCCTTCTCCTCCTCCTTTTCTTCTTCTGATTTTACTTGTACTCCCTCTCTCACTCTCCTGGCCTGAGTCTCTGAAGAAAAGATTCCTTCAGGACACCTGTCTGGAACACACTATTCTTAATACTAGGTATCATTGGATCTTGGATACTTCTAGAAGAGATTCCTTGAGCTTAATATTCTATGGAGTCTTCTTCAAGAGATTTTTTCTTAGAAACATAGCTTCTTTATTTTTTAGGTACACAAAGTTTTAAGGAATTTTTTGGGGCGATGACATTCTCTTCGTATTAGACTTATATTCTTTTCGGGTACCTATCTGGATCTCGTTCCAGAAAGCTTTCTCAATCTCATAATACCCAAATCTTGGTTTCAAGTGCAAAACAACACCCTTTGATTGATTTTTTTTTAAAGTGAAATTTGACTGTTGAAATAGAGATTCGGTGATTTTGAGAGTGAAAGAGCTTTCTACAGGGTGGACCAAAAAAACGTTTACACCCGTTAATGGTAGATTACTGACGACATTTCCAGGCCGGATCTGCAATCCGTTTTTTCGGATTCGCCTTCGTAACTGCACAAAGTGATTTTTTGCAACTTTCCGAAAAAGTCCGACTTTGGCGTATTCTTCAGGTCAGTACTTTTTTCCTGTTTAAGATGAGTTGATTCTGAACAATTCTGCAGAAAGCCAACAAAATTTCGATGTTTCTAGCTACACTACTTTGTTTTTTACGATTTGGTTTGTCATATTTTTTTACACCTGAACAGAAAAAAAACACCCAAAAAACTTTTTTACTAAATAAAACACTCGACATTTGTCCGAACAAATTTTGGCACAGACATGGGCAAGTTTGATAAAAGTTGGCGGCCGCCCCAAGGATGCTAAAAAATAATTTTACGATTTTTTATCACGTGATCTTCTGGGAAAAATTATTAGATGTGTGCCAAAAACTCTTCAAAAATCCTAAGAGTTTTCTAGCTGTAGACTGTGTAAGGGCGTCTTGTATTGTTTACAAAAATTGTTTACATTGCTTTTTTTGAATACCGCGGTCTCACATGCCTTCATCAGCCAGTTTAGGAAAATTTAAATGATAAATTTCGTACTTCTCAGATTGTCAGTGGTGTTAGCTAGATGTGGTAGTGCTAAGAGTGTAAGTCGCATGACCGAGGTTCAATTCTCGACAGTCAATATTATTTTAATTATCAAAAAAATCTGATGGAATATTTTATTCATACCTGTATCTGACCTGTTGTAACACCAATAACTTATGGTTTTTTTGGGGGTAATACCATCTGTAAATTGAGTTATATCAGATATTATTGGTATCACAATACACATAATTATTATTCATGTAAGCCCCTGAGAGACTGCCTTGATAATGTAAGGATGGTTTTTCTTATGCTTCCCTACGAGAGAAAAAAAAGTAGAGAATTTTCCAAACGAAAATAGAGTTTATGAAATAAATCCAGGTAAATATGTAGGTAGGTTCTTTTATCATAAACAATACTAATTAAATAACAAATATTTACCGATTGCCAACTCTCTTAATAGAAGTCTTGAAAAAAACAAGATAATATTTTATAAAATTAATAAACTTTTGCAGTCTTTATTATGTTTTATACTATTTTGATATAAACAAAAATGTATTTAAAAAACATTTTGTGTTAGTATGTTCAATGAGAAACGAATAGACGCGCACGATTAGCTCAGTGGTAAGCTAGTCCACCCGGTCCGAACGCCAGAGCCAGCAAAAAATTCATGACTACAAAATAAAAAAGACTGTTGCCATTTTTTATTTAGCCATAGTACCCACTGTGGATTCTCCTCACACAAATTTTTGAAACCAATGGTGACTTTAGTACCTTAATTCTAACTCAGAACTATCCCTCTACCTTCTTGCCTTTCTCTCTCTCACTCTCTCTTTCGCTCTTTGCCTCTCTCTCTCTCTCTCTCTCTCTCTCTCTCTCTCTCTCTCTCTATCTCTCTCCCTCTCTCCCTTCTCAATTCCCTTAGAGGAACTGTTGGAAGTGGCGTCCACCTTCCTGGATGCAAAGGCGGAAGATTAGAGGTTTTTCTGTCAGGTCATCGAATGCCAACAGGATTCTTGCTACCAGATTTCGTAAACTATGTTTTTCACGTGATCCCAAATGTTCCTGTTGGCTAAATGCGTATCTGCCATTTCAGCATCCGAATTATAATAATGTAACTTGTACTAAAAATACTCAAGAAGTTTAAAGATAATATTTCATAGAATGCAAAAAAATATGCTTGAAAACTATCATCGAGAAACAAACAATCATTCATTTGACTGGCCTTTAATTAATTCCAAGGAAAATAATTATCAGACATAAATAGCTAATTACTCTTTGAGTACAAGACGACCCTACACGGTCAACACTTTTAAGATTTTGAACATCATTTCTTGAGACTTACCTGGTTTGTTTACCGAGAAGATCACGTGATAAAAAATCGTAAAATTATTTTTTAGCATCCTTGGGTTGGCCGCCAACTTTTATCAAACTTGCCCATGTCTGTGCCAAAATTTGCTCGGGCAAATCTTGAGTGTTTCAAAGTGTAAAAAATTTACATGAGAATTTTTTTTCTATTCAGGTGTCAAAAAAGATGCCAACTAAACCGTAAAAAACAAAGTAGTGTAGCTAGAAACATCGAAATTTTGTTGGCTTTCTGCAGAAATGTTCAGAATCAACTCATCTTAAACAGGAAAAAAGTTCTGACCTGAAGAATAAGCCAAAGTTGGACTTTTTCAGAAAGTTGCAAAAAATCACTTTGTGCAGTTATAAAGGCGAATCCGAAAAAAACGGATTGCAGATCCGTCCTAGAAATGTCGTCAGTAATCTACCATTAACGGGTGTAAACGTTTTTTTGGTCCACCCTGTAGAATGAAGTTCAGCCGGTCTATCTAATTATTTCTCTTTTTCATCATTAAAGTCAACAGAATCTGCATCTTTTGCTTCTATTTTTATTTTATTATTATTTTTTTTCCTTTTTATACTCTTCCCTCTCTTTCTGTCTATATTTCTATTTTTCTATTTTATCTGTGCTTATATCTCAGCATTCTTTTTCTGTTTGTGTTCTATATTCTTCTTCTATGTTCCTATCTTCCTATTTTTTATCTGTGCTTCTATCTCAGTATTCTTTTTCTTTTGTGTTCTATATTCTTCTTCTCTGGTTCTATCTTCTCATCCTTCTGGCACCTTTCCTTCACAACACCTGCCTGGGACACAGCACCCCTAATCCTTGGAGAAGAGATTTCTAGCCTGCGGACATAGAGATTTGTTCATGAAGATTTCTTGAGTACACTGCAGTTTGAAGATCTTGAGAATGTTCCTTGGAACACGGAGGGTTGAGATTTTCTTCTGCTTAGAGATTTTTTTAAAGAATATTTTAAGTAAAATTTGAATTTGAATATTTGTTTGTTCTGAAATTTTGAATTACAGCTTTTGTTAGTTTTGAATTCAGGAATCTCTAGTGTGTTGGCGAAACGTTGAATCAATAAACTATGGGCTATTTTCATTTTTTTTTCTACATATTTGTGTTAATCATCTTTCGTGACATCACAACTACTCAATTTCGCTTTACTAAATCTACGCTGAAACCAGGACTTGAATCACCGACCTCCAGGTTTCAAGTCCGCCGCCTTATCGATCAAGCTACTGAGGTCGGTAAATACTATTTTTACCGTCATATTACTTCTGACTAGTATTACCTATATAAGTAACCTGGATGTTGGTAATTCGAGTCTCGAGTGTGGCACATGTTTGGTAAGGTGAGCTTGAGCAATAATTGTGGTATCACGATAGTGATTAACACAAAATCAACCCTTTTTTTTCTTGAAAAAAAAAAAAAAAATCTCACACTAGACGTGTCAAATCTTAAATTGGAGTCGTCACTTTCCAATCAGGATTGAGAAACCTGTCTAACAGTGTCTGTCTCTGTCCAAATGTAGAAACAGAACGACATCGACAGGTTCTTAGGTGACCAAAACTAAAGAATCTAATCTAAAGATGGTCTTCGGATTAACAAGGCGGAGGTTACTTCCTAAAACTAGTCATTCTTTTCGTACACTTTATACAGAGAGAGTTGAGTTAACACAAAAATGATAAAATAAAATAAAAAAGAGTGCGTTAAATTCAAACATACTGTACGTAATAATAGGATTAATCGAAAGGTATTACTTATGTCTAAGCGCTTTATGTGGACATCTGTCTTTAACCTCCTTATCTAGAAGCGAAAGTTCTATCGTCTGATTGAATCGACTTAAAATAGTTAACCAGCTTGTGGACCATAATTACATGACCATAAAACCACTGGCATATTACTCTTTAAAACCCAACGGCGACCGCGACGGTGGAAAAATCGATAGGTTATGAATAAACACATTGATAATAGATACAATTTAGAGGCAATAAATAGTCAGAGTGCGTTGTGTGACGGTTGTAACGGAAATTAGGAGATTTTGAGAGTGGAAAGTGTTACTGGAACGGGCAAATCTAGCCCATTCCAAAAACACTCTCCACACTCAAAATACCCAAATCGCCGTTTCAACCACCACACAACGATGCACTTTGATTGGTTGTTGCGTTCAAATTAACCAATCACAGTGCGTTGTGTGACGGTTGAAAGGGAGATATTGGGATTATGAGAGTGAGGGTGTTTTCTGGAACGAAGCTCTGATCCCCTATTTTCAAAATTATGGCGTACTCTTCCACCCAACCACACAGGCTTATCTTTGGCACTACTATATACAAGTATTGGAAAAAAACATTATTTTTATAATAAAACCATTATTATTATTGCTGCCCTCTACAATAGTTGAGTCAGAGATCTATTAATGATAATAATAATAATAATAACACTTTAGTGGAAGATAACCACCAGGCGAGGTTAATTTTCTACCGCCTAACCCTCAGAGTCTTATTATCATGTGGTCACAAACTCAAATGAATGAGGAAAAATTCTTGCAGTGGGTGGGATTCGAATCAACGGATCCCTACGCTACCTGGATTACCAGACTAGCGCGTTAAACCACTTGACTACCAGTCAGAAAACTATTAATCACGCCTAGAATGATAGGATTGTTGATATCTGCTATAGCAAGAGTTTTATCGCTTTATTATTTCATGTTAAAAAAGTTATCTACATGTAAATTACCTACTAATTAAATAAGTGAAAGTGATAGTACATTATAAATAACACGTCTTGAAGGTTTTCATTGTAATACGTATTACCTAGGTACTTACCCATACTTTATAAAAAAGAGTAGGTAATTAGCATTATCTACAGAAAAAAACTTTTGATTATCTACAGAAGTATTAGAATTCATTATGAGATATACTCTTATGACCGGTTCTACGGATTTGAAAAACACCTAAAAAACACGAAACCAGGGATTGGGAACTATAAGTTCCAAAAGGATTCGTCAAATTAGCGCTCATGCAGTAAATCAAGGGTTTTGCCACCTCGGTTTACGCGAGACACAACCCTCGATAGTGAACGTTCCCAATCCCGATTTCGTGTTTTTTAGGAGTTTTTCAAGATCCGTATAGAACCGGTCATTAGATTTCTGTACATTTCTGGTAATATTATCTGAAGTCTAGAATTAATCATTTTATTTAACTGCATAGTCATATCACAACGGGGGTGTTACCCTCCATTCGTCGGAAACTCACAAACCTAACCATAACCCACATTAACCTCACCCAGTCCGGGTTGGGCCAGGAATGACGGCATCACGAAGTTTTCACATCGCTGGACTTTTGCTTAACTTCGGTGATCCTACGAGAATTTCGCCTGCGTTTCCCGAGTGAGAGGCATGACTGCATGAAATATGATGGTGCTACGCTCGTTATGGTCTGTAAGGTAAACAGGTGAAATATTCTGCGATGATTTCGCTATAGATTGTAAGGAGAGGAACTGTGGTTAATTATGTTACAGGGATAATATTGCATGTTATCGGGTTCGCAATTGAATTAGTTTTAATTTTTAAACAAATCGGGCGGATAAAGTATATATTCGCATTTATGATGAGTTCATGGCTCTCTACTGCCAATGGACCATCAGTACAGAATCAGAAGCCTCCGTGACGTATAAAGAGTTTATTTTCCCTTATAGAGCATGAAAATTGTTGACTATTAGAGAATAATAACACTCTTTAGTGGAAGGTAACCACCAGGCGAGATTAATGGTCAAAACATTTTCTATCACCTAACCCCCAGAGTCTTATTAT
>CM044966.1:7615005-7700005 GCA_024516035.1 Bactericera cockerelli
CCTATAATCGGGCCGTATAAATAAGGCCTTATTATTATTATAATACCGTGCCTGCTATAGAGTGGTCCAGTATTGTTATTACAGCATCCAATGGTCGACTATTATGCCATGTTATCTGGCAACACCGTAGTTCCTCTAAATACCGTGTCTGCTACAGAGTGGTCCAGTATTGTTATTAAAGCATCCAATGGTCGAATATTATGCCATGTTATCTGGTAGAACCTTAAATCTTCCTAATACCGTACCTGCTACAGAGTGGTCCAGTATTGTTATTACAGCATCCAATGGTCTAATATTATGCCATGTTATCTGGTAGAACCTTAAATCTTCCCAATACCGTGCCTGCTACAGAGTGGTCCAGTATGGTTATTACAGCATCCAATGGTCGAATATTATGCCATGTTATCTGGTAGAACCTTAGTTCCTATTAATACCGTGCCTGCTACAGAGTGGTCCAGTATTGTTATTACAGCATCCAATGGTCGACTATTATGCCATGATCTTTGGCTCTTCGCGTGTTCTCAACCTGTGCTATAACTCGAGGCTTCCGCTAGACAGTGCAGACTTTATGTTGCCATAGAAACAGAGATGGAAAGTAAAATTGATTTTAGAATATTCGTTTTCAAATTCAAACTGTAAGATAAGAAATCAACGGTACGCCAACTTCAATGAATTTTCGTATGTGAATGCGTAATAAAACGCGTGATATTCAATACACCTGAATTTTGTTTAAATTATTTTTGAGTTCTGATATTCGAGAAAAATTG
Source organism: Bactericera cockerelli (assembly GCA_024516035.1). Taxonomy (NCBI): domain Eukaryota; kingdom Metazoa; phylum Arthropoda; class Insecta; order Hemiptera; family Triozidae; genus Bactericera; species Bactericera cockerelli. Next base: position 7,615,773 of record CM044966.1, read on the forward strand.
AAAAGTAGTGCCAAACAGTGGAGAAAAAGGTTTTCAATTCAATTGGAAATGTACGAAAAACACAAAGTTGAAGAAAATCAGTTGAGATTATTTGAAGGTACAAGTAGTTATTTAAAAAAGAAATACATTTGAAGGGTTGATTTAAAAAAAAAAGTAGGTGTAAATTAATCATCTTAAAATATAACGGATCGATACTACAACGAATCGACAGTCGATAATTTTTTATCGCCCAATCTACACGATGTACAATTGTACAAAATTCACGAGGAAGTGATTTGTCCATAATGGGCAGTACGTGCTGGTTGCTACATTACAAATTAAAAGAATAGTTGCTATTCAGAATTGCTGTTCTGATAAAAAGAACAGTTGCTATTCTGAATTGCTGTTCTGATATAAAGAACAGTTGCTATTCAGAATTGCTGTTCTGATAAAAAGAACAGTTGCTATTCTAGGCATGGTGGTGTGAATTGCCAGGCGAAAGTTAGATCAATCAAAACTTTCATTCCGACTATATCTAGCATGCACCAGAGTACCAACATTATACATAAATATAAATATAAAAGGTAGTATATTATAAAATAATCAGTGGCTGAACGGTGCTTTACCGGCTAACAAGTAGTTCTTCTAGAACCACTCATTTGAGGGCACTCAATGTCCCAGTAGAATTGAACGACTCCTTTGAAGGCACTTTTTCCTATAGTATTGCATAATTGAACCACTCACTTTCCGGCACGCATTTTCTCCATATCCTTGAGCCACCCACTTGCCGGCACGGAATGCATCGGGTAGAAAAGATCGGTCCAGCCAGAATAATTGAGGTCCAGTGACCACTCAGCCCTCTCTACAGCGCCAGGTAACCACTCGAGCGATCAAGAGACAGAGATTCTCAAGGCCAAAGAAGCTCAGAGGTTTTGTTGTTCTGAGCCCCTTTGTGTGGTCTTCTGGACTTTGTGGTTTAACCCTTTCAGACTTCTAGGAATCATTTCGATTTTCTTTTGAAAGGAAATTGTCATGGTTTTTTGACTGATTAAAATAGAGAAGTTAGTTGATGACATGGATTTGCAGAACCACTGTCTGCTGTTGAGAACTTAGTTAGCTGAAAATATCTGTACAGGTAAGTTCTGGTAAACATTTTTTGAACATTTTCTTTGTATTTGACATCCTAAGGCGATTCGAATTTTGATGTAACTTACTTTCTAGATAATACCTATGAAACAGAAGAAACTCGAGTCGGGTAAGTAAGTTACTTCAAAATTCGAATCCTAGACATGTAGGAGTGTTTTGATAATAAATTCTGATATACATGTTTAAAAACCTACTTAATACTATTACTACAAATGTAATATCCAGGCAAAGATTATGGACGCCCCGATCCCGATATTAATTAGAAGTCCAATGTTTTGAGTTATACGACAAGAGTGCTAAAAACCTGTTAGATATTGAGGTTGAGACGATATTACACAACAAGTCTGAGAACAAGTGCAACCACTGGCAGTTCCCAAAAAGTAAATAGCTGCACTTGTGCTGGATATTGATAATTTTTTTGCTGCACTTGTGCTGGATATTGATAATACGCCTCTTGATAATTTTTTTGATCCAAATTTCGATATTGTGGTCTCAATAAAACTTTTGAATCAATCAATAATGTTTCAGAACTCAAGGGTACAGCTCCCTCCGGACTTAATCGAATCAAGACGTAAAATAATTAATAAAATAAAATAAATAAATATTGTTATTTGTATTTTGGGAATATTACAAGGGTTGGCATATTGACATACATTTATCTCAAATATTAGTGGAGTGTGATCATGAAAAGTGAAAATAAAAAAATGTACCAAAGAGAGTGGAAGAATCCAAAAAAGTATATGTAACTTAAGCATGCACCTATTAAAATAAGGAAGAAAAAAAATTAAATGTAACGTAAAATAATTAAAAAAGTATCATTGGACATGGCAGCAGTCTAAATATAGGTCCTCGGACCGTAACTTGGGTGCAGCTTTGAAAATAGGTGTCCACGATGTACAATATTGTTATCTTCCGCAATCAAGAAAATAATATTATGTTAAAGGTATCTGTGCCTATCTCACAGACCCGAAACTATTATCATTGTTAACTTGTAAATAAGCAAAAAATGGAAGTACCATTAGTTGAAAGTTATCATAATAATTATATTTATGTTAATCACTTTCGTGATACTAAACACGCTTTACTAAATCCATGCTGAAATTAGTACTTGAACCACCGACCTCCCGGTTACAAGTCCACCGCCTTATCGATCAAGCTACTGAGGTCGGTCGAAAAACACCAGTAAAAAATAATAATATAGCCCTCTGTCACCCCTATGGAGCATGGGCCTCTCCCTATGAGGGGGATATTGGTATTTGGTATTGAACCTATATCTTTTCATACAGTATTTCTAGTTTCCCTGTTATTTGTTTGTTTTGTTGATTTTTTGAAATCAGTTCCTTATATTGGGGAGATCCCCCTAGTTTTTTTCTCATTTATTTATTATTATTTTATTACATTTATTTATTATTAGTTTATTAGTAAAAAATAATCGCAGCCCAAATCCGGAACAGGTTAACAAACGCGGGGTCCCCGCCACCACAAGGACTTGGAAATCAAAATGGAGATCTCCCCAGCACGTCTAGCTACACAATGAGGAGACTCAGGTGCCGAAATGACCAGAACTTTGTTATTATTACCATCGTCAATAGAATACATGTTCTTATTAGTAGAAGTAGCACCATCAGTAGTAGAAGGAGTAGTAGTGAATTTGAAACTATGCGCTCCTGAATGTGGAAATACGAGTATTATTATTATCAGGCACCAATATTATTAGTATTAGTTACGAGTATTATTATTAGGTATTACTATGGAATTATATATTAGAAAAGACATGGGCAAATACGAGTATATCTCTACCAAGAATAAAAATAATGATAACAAAGGAATAGACAAATTTCAAAACAATATAAAAAGCATAAATAAATGGGTAAAATATGTACATAATAATTATGTTTTTTGCCTATGGCAATATCTTTTATCGAACCCTTACAAGTATGTTATAATTGTTATATATATTCTATGTATACAACGTATTCTATTTACACAACGTATTCTATGTATATTCTACAAGTTGTTTTTGTATTCATCATGTAGTTAATAAGCCAGACTCAATTCTTCCACGACCACTACTTTTAATTTTCCTGTTAAGTGATGAACATGTGGAAATTAAAATCGTAAACATCATTATCATCAATCATCCATAGACACAGATAATAATCAACTTAAACAACTTTAAAATGGAAATTTCCAATGGTAAAATCCCTAGACACCGACACAAACCAACTTATACAATTTCCAATGGTATAATCCATAGAAACAGACACGAATCAACTTATACACCTTCCAATGGTAAGACTAGCCATTGAAAATAATGGTAGGAAACTCTATGAAACAATTATTCTTAAACTTTCCTATGCCGGAGATATGATCATCAATTACAAGAATATGATTTATATGATGTTCATTGAATCAAAATGTGATCATGAATCATAGTTCATGAATCAGAAGACATGTATTGCCATGTCATGCTGCTGAGTCTGGAGCTACCGGTAACTTCGTGGTAGCTTTTAGACAGAGCCAGTGTTTCTCAAATAGGTACCCAACACAAATAGGAAAGCCTTAGATGGAATCCTGCTGGCTGTCGTCTGTCGGGGAGTGAAGATAGCAGTTGTAATTTCAACCAATATGCAAGGACTATAGGAGTCTAATAATGGATAAAGATCCCGCGAACCATTTTTACGTATAGCAGGAAAAACGGTTGACGAAGAAGAAAAATAAATGAAAAAGATGGAAGCTTGAAAGACAAAAATAGTAGAAATGTTGATGAAAATAATGATAGATATAGACAAAGGAGAAAGAAAACAGTGATAAAGACGAGTGCAAAGAGAAGGAGGAGAGATGGGTGATGAAGAAAAAGAGATAAAAAAGGAGAAGACGAAAGCTTGAGAGACAAAAATAGTGGAAATGTTAATGAAAATAATGATAGATATAGACAAAAAAGTGAGGAAAAGGTGATAAAGATTAGAAAAAGAGGTGAAAATAATGATAGATATAAACAAAGAAGTAATGAAAAAAGTGAAAAAGAAAAAGGAAAGACGGACGACGAAGAAAATATGTAAAAGAATCCCACCCAGTGCATGGAATTTTCCTCATTATATTGGTTTTTTTTTTTTCTTTTTTTTTTGTTAATACCGCTTTAACTATTGAGTCATAGAACACATATATATATAAAATATTAGAACACATATATATAAAAATATTAAAGGAAATATACGATAAAACAAAAGCATTTATCTCTTTGGACAGAAATGGTAGAGAATTTTCTGTTAAACGGGGCGTAAGGCAAGGCTGCCCAGCATCGCCGGACATTTTTAATGCCATCCTGGAAACCATATTTAGAGACCTAAACTGGGAGAAATATGGTCTTGCTATAGATGGGAAAAAGGTGAACAACTTGCGTTTTGCGGATGATGTTGTGCTGATATCAGAAAGTCACAGTGAAATGCAAAAGATGGTAAACGAACTAAAAATTCAGAGTTCAATTCGAGGACTAGAGATGAATACAAATAAAACCAAGGTAATGACAAACAGTGAAAAATTAACAATAATGCTGGGTGAAGAAGAACTAAAATACGAAGATGCCTATGTTTATCTGGGCCAAACAATTGTGATGAAAAAACACCTTGACGAAGAAATCCATCGGAGGATTAATCTCACCTGGAAAAAATACTGGAGTCTTAAGAAGATTATGAAAGGCAACTTGTCCACAAAAACAAAAGGTCAAGTCCTACAAACCTGCATTTTCCCTACACTTATTTATGGATGTCAAACATGGGCGATGAACAAAAACCACCAAAGGAAGATAGCAACTACCCAAAATAAAATCATGAGAAGCATATTGAATATAAAACTAGAGCAAAAAGTAAGAACTAGAGTCATAGAAAATCAGCTTCAAGTCAAAAGAGCAGAAAATGTAGCAGCGGATCTAAAATTCAAATGGGCAGGACACATGATGAGGACTCAAGATGACAGATGGTCAAAAATAATCACCGAATGGATACCAAGGCATAAGAAGAGAAATAGAGGAAGACAGAAGAAGAGATGGAAGGACGAAATAGTGGCGCGAGCTGGACCTCTTTGGATGAGACGGGCGCGAGACAGAGAAGAATGGAAAACTATTTAATTGAACCTTATATATTTATTAAATAAACTGTTACACTTTGCAGAGGGTTCGAACCCCTAACTGATATGTAGTAATAATAAACAGATAAACAAACCAAAATGAAATCATTTTGGACAGGTGGGAGGGTTCGAATACCTCTCACCATGTAACATTTAATTTGTTTCCAAACAAGACTAATTACAGGCATTTATATATACAATCAACAAATTTATCATGAAATGACCATTATTAAAACTGATGCTTAACTTTTATTTCTTGATTACTCATGAACAATTTAATCCTTTAATATTTTAATGTATTGTTGTATTGTCTTAAGTTATTTTTTAAATATTTTTCATTGTAAATTTAATTCACACTCAATAAATACCCTTTTTAAGGAGGCCCTTGCTCATTGATTTGAGTGAAATTGGGGCTTTAAAAAAAAAAAAAAAAAAAAATATTGAGTCATTGGGTTTGTGACCACATATTAATAAGACTCTGAGGGTTAGTGGTAGAAAATGCTTTGAGCATTAACCTCGCCTGGTGATTACCTTCCACTAAAGAGTTTTATTATTATTATTATTATTATAATTGAAAGAAGAAGATGAAAGCATAAAAAACATGAAAAAGATGATAATGATTACGATGGTGATGAAGAAAATGTAAAAGATAAATTTTATGAAATTGACTATCTACAAAACAATCAGAGACATCATTATCTTCTAAATTATGCCCGAAAATTCTAAAAGCACAACCAATGTCCACACCACAGACTGAGGTTTTAATCAAAATACCAACGCTTCAAAACATGGAAACTCGAATCATCAAGAATGTACTCAACCTAATCAAAGAAATTCCAACCATCAAAAGATATCAAGTTGACCGCAACTTGGAATGAAACCAGTGTTGTCGGAAAAAAGTGAAATACCTAGGTAAATTAAAATCAGATTTTTTTTTTCTTCAAAAAGTAGATATAACACGACTCAGACCGCTCAGAAGAATTCAGGATCTTGGCAACATTATCGGCACTGCTAAGTTCGATATCTTCAATTGCACTATGCAGGAGATAATAGACATGTGTCTTTCAATGGAATAGACATGCTTAGTTTTAAGATTTTTATTTTATTTTTTAATGTATAGAATGAAGCCTCAACTCTGTATACTTTAAAAAAAAAACAAACAAACAAAAAAACAACAACAACAAAAATTCAAGTTTCAGCTGAACTGCTGGTTTCACGTTTAAACTTATACTTTTCGATGCAGAGAATGTCTTGTTGGGCCTTTGTCTTCGGCGCGGATTTCAAAGAGTGATTTTGTCTCGTCTGACAACACTGGAAAGAAAGTTTTCGTCCTCTGAAGTAGCTTACAGCTAATCTAATGTCAATAACCAGCAGAACATGAGAGGTATTTGTTCTGATCAGAGTGGTATAGAAAAAAAAACATTCTCAATGGTCATTAGATTCATTAGGAATAAGAACCAGACCCGTATAACAAGAAATATTGGAGACGAAGATCACATTTTTTTTTATAATTTAAAACATAATATATTTATGATAAATGTCTTCTAATAGAGCGCACGAATAGCTCAGTGGTTAAGCACTCGCTCGCCATGCGGAAGTTCCCGGGTCCGAACCCCCGCGCCGACCAAAATTTGTATTCAAAAGTTGATTAGAGTTGTTTGTAAGGGATACCTTCCGGAGTGCTCGTGTTGACCCAGCACCTGAATGGGAAGTACTGTGTCACTTCTCGCCCATCAGAGGGGAAGAGAATGCCGTTGGCATTAGCACCGCCCTTGATCAATTAATGTTGTTTTATTAATTTCAATTTCTATGTAAATATTCTATGTACGTACCTACTTTATTGTAAATAAAACTTGATCCAAAATGTTTAATAATAAGGCATACTACGGGATGGGCAGGCTACAACATAGTCCACAAGCGTCTACAGTAGCTCCTGTTTCATAACTACGAAACAATGTACATTGTACTTCACTTATTTAAGTTTTAATTTTACTTTAAGCTGTTATATCAGTTTTTATTATTAATTTAAAGCTTAGTTTTAAGTGACCTTGTATATATGCCACATGGTGTAAAATGTACAAGAAAATGAATTTATTTTTATCAAGAAGAATTTAATTAAAAAATAATCTGTTACCTTACACTCTGCCGTGCTGTCTCTTTTTTGTATAGGTAGTTTTTGACACCTCGGCCAGATTTTTGATACGCTTTTCGTGGTGCTTTTTTCGGCCAACCTCGGCTGGGTGAAGTAAATGAGGGTGATTTAGGGTTGTGGAGTTGCTGGCATCCGCTTTAGTCTTTGAGCCGTTAGAAATTTTAAATATTATAATAAGTGAAATTTGTGTTAGGGGGCAAGTCCAAATAAAGAGTAACAAAGGTTATGAAATTTTGATTTCCAAAAAAAAATCCCATTCTCCCTAAATCTATGGCTGAAATTCTATGCCAAAATTCTTATAAAAGTATATACACCACCACCTGTATCATAATAATTAAAAATGATTATACCTACATCATTGTTTGACTGTAGGTATCATGGTATCATAAATGATCTGTAGGTATGAGTATCATATTATGATCATGAACACCACAGACATTGTACCAAGAAACAAAAAAAACAAACCAATTGGTAATAAAACCTATGTATTTAGTCTATTTACCTATCATAGAAAACAAATAAAAAATAAATCGAATTTTTCTGTTAGATAAAGAATGTGATTATCAAAACATGAAGCTCAGACCACATGATTTTTTCTCGTCGCCAGAGACAGCGAGAGATATATTTTGATAATCACTATAATTATAGAGATCAAATTACTGATTTATAATTTTTTGATAATTACAGGAAGTCAGGAAGTTTTGATCCTCATCAGTAGATGCGCCTGAATTGTTTTTGGTACCGACAGTAGACTTATCGGCCACGAAAAATCTAATAATGAACCCAGAAATCATGTCATTTTGACTCTAACTGATCGAGCTTATACAGGATGGATAAGAGGTAGTAGGTGCCAGTGTCGAGGACGCGATGAATTCACCGCTTCTCGTAGGATCACCGAAGTTAAGCAACGTCCAGCGAGGTGAAGAGTTCGTGATGCTGGTTGCATTACAGTCCAACCCAGGTTGGGTGAGGTTAATGTGGGTAGCAGTTTTGTGAGTTTCCTGCGAGTGGAGAGTAACAGTTACTGAAACTCGCGTAGCTATTGAAATCCGTCATACTTGGTAATCTTTTGAACCACCAACCTTTGATGCTTTATCAATTGAGTGCCCATTGAGCTAATCGTGCAATTGGTTTCAAAGCAGCAAATTTTACGGTAATTCAGTTGGAGTAGCAAGATTCTTGTTCCAATAATTTCACCCTAATTGGAAATGAACAGTGAACACATAATCTTCAGATTATACTTCTATTCCGTTCCCATGGTGGTGACGTATGTGGGTAGAGGCTTGATCATGGATGAGACCTTTGTTACGCCCAGACACATTGTTCTGGTTTCCGTATGTCCAGTGTTAGTCCTTTTCATGCGGAGTGTCCGGTGTTCGATCATGTGCACTAAAAATGACTAATTTATAAAAATATTTTCTGTTAAACTATTGGGAATATTGAACTTTAAGGAAAAATTGAGGCTAAACCAGAAAAGAGTTCAGTGTCTTTTTTTTACGATTAAAAATGAATCTCAATATTTATATTTATATAACAAACAATAAATCTTTTACTCCAGACCTTGATGCCTTTACCGAGGCTACAGAGGCATTTCCAGCTGGAGCTGCAAATACGAAATCGTTGGCGTACAAATTGCCTCGCCCTGTGTATGAACACCACCAGATTCGACTTACCCTCGGAAGATGGTAACCAACCCCAGAATGTTTTCTTAACCCTTCCGTACCAGGGTGGGTTCGTAGATGGTTTAGCAACTAAAACTGACAATTATAAAAATATTTCTTAAAATTTTGATATAAATTAAAAAAAAAATGAGATCATGAAATAGAGATGTCGAATTCATCCCTCGAAGCTAAATCCACCCTGTATGCTTTAATCTTACCCCATCACCCGGTAACTCAACCATAGACCCGGTTAGCAACCACCCTTGCATCTCAGATAAACTTTTTCTACCTCGCACTTATCAAGAGAGATTTCGATGGTGGAAAATTAATCGCGCTACCAATTTTCGGTGGTTCGTGTGGTTATCTGGACGCTGTGATATGAAAATCTTGCTATTATTATCGATGGTGGTCACGGCGGTGTGGTGGTTACACTCCACCTAACTCATCACGAAGTTGTCGGTGCCGATGCCAAAAGGATTTTTGGTGGTTTGGTTTGGTTTGGTTGGTAATTTGGTTTTGATGTCATCTTAGAAGCCAAATTAAAATGGCTTAGGATGGGTCCTCTGTAAAAAGAATAAAAAAAAAATAAATGAAAAATAAAACAAATGATTTATTATTATTATATTATTATGTCGACTTTTTCCAGTGGTGGTACTTGCTAGTAGATTTGAAGTCTGTATTAACCTGGTTCTTTATAATTATTTATATTATTATTAATTAATTAAAAATAAAATTCTGAATACCAACACAATACTTCATCGTTATACCGCCTCCGTGGCTCAGTGGTTAAGAGCATTGGATACTGACCCGAATGTTGCGGGTTCGAATCGCAATTGGAGCGGATTTTTTTTTTAAGTTCCGCTTCCGGAATGGTATGGATTTAAAGGTAAAGTGCCCTGAAGTAGGTAATATGAAAGTGGTTCCGGGGCACAATTATCTTCTTTTTTTTATAAAAAAAATCTCCATAAATACAACAACGCCTTTCCTCCGTAAACATTGAACCAAATTTTATTAATGAATTTTGCTTCATAAGTTAGAAAAATAATTTATTCAATTGTAACTATAGATCTAGTCAGCCTCCGTTGCGTAATGGTTGTGACTACTGCCCATGAAGTAGACTTTTCGCATAGAAAATTCTGATCCCTCTGAACATGTGAGGCTGGCAATTCCGGCCCTACCCATCAGGCTGGGTGAGGTTAAATGAAAAATTATTCAAAATTAATAAGCATCCTAATGATGTTTCTCGAACTGCCCTTTATGGTCTCCCCTGAAAAGAGTGATCCGCCCTCTCCTGAAATCGTCCTTGGAAGTTAGTCATGATCTTGTATTTTTTTTTTTTTTTCATTAAAGAAATCTGCTGGTACATACCTTATATAAAAACCTTACACACCTTATATAAAATCTTCTTGTTATTATAAAAAATATTTTTACCATACAATTTCTCCGAGCATTAAAATTTGTTTAAAGCATTGCAGTTTAATAAATCATAGATTTACCTATTGTTATTAATATTTTATTGTTAGTAATAATTAGTTTCTATTACTTCCGACAAATAGTTACTATTACTTCTAATACTAGAAATTGGAACTGTTTTTAATAATATTATTAAACATTGCAGAATTGTTGTTGCTAAAACAAAAAAAATCTGTGTGAAAAGTCTACCCCAACCTAGCATAAAACTCGGTATCTCTGGACTACGGGCAGTAGTCACAACCGTTACTTCACGGAGGCTGGCATAACTGCGTAGAAAAAAACAAGAAAAACATTAATCTCACATAAAAATTCCTAGGAGTCAACGACTCGATGAAAGCCCACAGTCAAAATTAATAATAATAATGCTCTTTAGTGGAAAGTAACCACCAGGCGAGGTTAATGTTTTTACCACCTAACCCTCTGAGTCTTTGTGGTCACCAACTCACCACTTTACCACCTATTATCATGTGGTCACAAACTCAAATGAATGAGGAAAAATTCTTGCACTGGGTGATATTCGAACCAACGGATCCCTACACTGCCTGGATTACCAGACTAGCGCGTTAACCACTTGACTACCAGTTACCAGTGCATCAGCAAAATAGGAGTCAACGACTCGCGGAACCCCCACAATGAAAATTAATAACTTTACTATCTTTCCACCACACAATTCAAGATATTTGAGAATATTTGAGAATGAGAGAATGTTGAGAATGTTTCAGTCTCTTTGAGAATGTTTCAGTCCGGCTTTCCAACAAATCACCTGTTTTATTTCCTTCTTATTTTCGGTTTGACATTTACACATCTACATAATACTATATTCGTCATAAAACTCCTAGGTTAATTTGAAACACCCCAGGATCTTCAGAACCCCCACAATCAAATGTAATTGGAGTTTTTTTTTTCGTTAGGCGCTTTAACACCCTTGATGGAGTGGATCGTTCGCATGTCTGTCCCGGTAGCTCAGTGGTAAAGGCGGTACTCTGTGAATCCAGAGATTCCAGGGGTCGCGGGTTCGAAACCGAGCCGGGACATGACAAGTTATCCTCCCATTTGGGAATTTCACCACATAATAATGCGTCTTGGGCTTAGTGTTGAAATAATGGGGCAGTCCTAATCGGGCTGTATAAATACGGCGATATTATATTATTATGTCGGAGTTTCATGACCAGAATCCAGTCACTTCAGTCCGATTTGATACTGCTGGTTAGATTCAGCTTGAGGTTTCCAGTAACCTGTTAAAAGGGATGCATCACTTACCTACCTCATTTTTTTAACATAGCTTTGAACTGCATGGTCACATCATAATATCTAAAAAAAAATTGGGTACGTCACATTCAACTGACGCATGGTTAATTGGTCATAATATCACGACGGGGGTTTCACCCTCTAATACCTGAAAACTCATAAGTCAGCTGCTCTTAACTCACCCAGCCTGAGTGGGGTCGGAAATAGGGTTCGAAACCAAGTCCTAGCCTCACTGGGGCTTGCTTGACTTTCGCGACTGCTTAAATTATGACTATGCAGTTAAAAGCGACGTTAAACCCAAATAATAATAATAATAAAAAAATAGACAAAATCAAGAACTTAAGTCATGACTTAGCATCGGTTTTCTCCACTACACTTAGACTTACACACAAGCTACTCCCCACTAGACTTAGACTTACACACAAGCTACTCCCCACTAGACTTAGACTTACACACAAGCTACTCCCCACTAGACTTAGACTTACACACAGTTACCACTATTATTGAGGGTATATATTTATCTAGAGTATATATTATCTAGAGTATATATTTATCTAGAATATATATTTATCTAGAGCACCAATCTTGGTATGTACTTACATTGTACAATCATAAAAACAAGTTATTCACAGCTCTGGGGTCTTCTCATTCTCTTATATTTTATGGAGACCACCGAAAGAGAGGGTTCTGCTCAGTTATTTTTTATCACTGGAAGTTTTTTTTTATCAATCCTTTGATATTCCTTACATGGTTTCACCCTATGGTTATTTGAAATAGAAGGTCTTATTCCAGTATTCACGATTAGAGTAATCATTAAATTTTGAATTTGGTGATGTGCGGGATCCGAGGTCTGTTTGGGTCCTAGAATTTTTCACGTGAGGTTCGGGATCATTATCTGAGCACCTTGCATTCCTGGAATTTAATTATGGGGCCATGGGGGATCTAGAATTCCTGGACTTCTTAAAATTTAGGAATTCAAATAGTAAAATATATGTATAAAAACACTCTTTAGTGGAAGATAACCACCAGGTGAGGTAAATGGACGTAGTATTTTCTACCACCCAACCCTCAGAATCTTATTATAATGTGGTCGAAAACTCAAATTAATTAAGAAAATTCATGCACTGGGTTGTATTCGAACCAACAGATCCCTACACTACCTAGATGACCAGACTAGCGCCTTATTAACTCGACCAGCCATCCAGGCCATCCAGCCATGCATGGAGAATCTTAGGATATCTAATAAAACCCCTTCAATAATTCAATCTTAGGATATCTAATAAAACCCCTTCAATAATTTAAATCTTAGGATATCTAATAAAACCCCTTCAATAATTAAAATCTTAGAATATCTAATAAAATCCCTTAAATAATAAATTCAAGTTGTGTTCCCATTGAACCTAAAATAAATACTGTTGATTCTGATGACTACTGCTGAGATATGTATTTACACTAGTTACTTATGTATCTTTCTGAGTATAGGGCACATTCTTCACACTTCGGACAAGCTGTTTCATAAAATATATTTTTTTATTTTCGGGTATTTACTGATGCACTGGTAGTCCAGTGGTTAACGTGCTAGTCTGGTAATCCACAGGCATCAACTACTGCATGGTCATATCACGACGGGGATTATACCCTCCATTTGCTGGCAACTCACAAACGGGCTACTCAAATTAACTTACCCAGCCAGAGTGGGGCCGGGAATAGCCAGCATCACGAAGTTTCGAATTTGAATGGTTACCAATCCAAGTAACAACCTCGTCTGACGTTACTTAACTTCAGTGACAGATTGAGAACTGGTTTTTCACGTTACTATCGACGCGACGCTGGCTTTTAAAAAAAAGACCGTTGTGCCCCGGAACCGCTTTCGCATTACTTCAGGGCACTTTACCTTTACATCCATGCCATTCCGGAAACGGAAAAGCTCGGTCAGAATTCTCCGCTCCGACCGGGATTCGAACCCGCAATCTTCGGGTCAGTAACCAATTCTCTTAACCACTGAGGTATTATTTCTTTTATAGAGGAAGAAGTAGGATTGTAAGAAACCAAACCTCACCTCACTGCAAAGGTATTTTAGCTTGAGGCCAAATTGATACATTACTTCATCTGACATTCCTACCAATATTAAATTTAGTATTGATTACATCACTAGATAAATTTATTGACACTAAAAATACTAAAATCAGTAGTTATGAGCATCTTCTTCTTAAACATAATACAATATTAGATACATTTACATATTTGTACAATTTACATTTACATCAAATCTAAACCTCGTATGGATTTAATGACGGAGCTGCGCTTTCGTACATTGACGAATAAATTAGATAATGAGAAGTTCTGTTCTTTTTTTAAAATAAAAATATATTACACTTTTTTATGTTACAAATTTGTACAATACATATACCTACCTCGTATAGTTTGCAATAATAAAACTCTTTAATGGAAGGTAACTACTAGGCGAGGTTAATGCTCAAAACATTTTCTACCACCTAACCCTCAGAATGTTATTTTTATGTGGTCACAAACTCAAATGAATGAGGAAAAATTCATGCACTCGGTGGGATTCGAACCAACGAATCCCCACACTACCTGGATCACCAGACTAGTGCGTTAACCACTTGACTACCAGTGCACTGGTGGTATTTATACCTTTATACTTTATAGCAGGATTGGGGGTGAAATACCTGGTATTTATACAATCTTATATTGTACAATCTTCTGTACAGTTATTTGTATACAATCTTCACACGTAAATATAGAATTACAAAAATAGCACTCTAACTATTTTCCCTCTTCTGTCCTCAGAACTCAATCGTGACGTCATGAAACTGTTCGGTGCCTCTTCGAAACCCACTCAACCCCTATCCAGAGTAGTGACAGCCACCTTCACGCCAGTGACTCTCTGGAGGCCCTCAACACTGAAGAGACAACGGAGACTCGAGGTCATGAGCTAACCAGTAAGAGAAGTAAGTGAGAGAAGAAAAAAAAATTGAAATCGGAGTAAAAACATGGGTTTTTTTTTTACAGAAACGAACACAATACTTCCGATTTCTAATATTAGAAATTTCTCGGAAGTAGTTAAAGTTATCATATTTGTGCTAATCACGTTCGTGATATCACAACCACTTAAACTCGCTTTACTATATCTGCGCTGGTACCAGGACTTGAACCACCGACCTCCAGGTTACAAGTCCGCCGTCTTATCGATCAAGCTACTGAGGTCGGTAATTTCTCAGAAGTAAAACTCTTGGATACCCAGAACGAGAACTGGAAACAGTACACTCTTAGCCCATAAAACACTTGCTAATCTTTCTAAGGGCAGCAGATGTGTTTGAAAGTGAAGAGTGAGCCTAATAGGGTTATTATTATCTGACCTGGTTGCAGGGTTTGAAACCTTTAAAATTAACGCTCTGATTTAATTAGATCTATTGTGATCAGTTCATTCGATTTGATATTAACGTCGTCCTGATTGAGATAGATAGTCAGGATGGGGGTTTTACCCTCCATTCGCTGGGCATCGTACCAGCTTCCCACATTAACCTCACCCAGCCTGGGTAGGGCCGGAAATGCCAGCCTCACGTGTTTGGAAGGAACAGAATTTTCTTCGAAAAGTCTGCTCCAACCGGGGATCGATCTCTGGACTCCGGGCAGTAGTCACAACCGTTGTGCCACGGAGTCTCCCCAGATATGTCTCCAGAAATAATGTAATGTCAAGGTTAGTGAGAAAAATAGATCAATGATATTAAAACAAATTTATTGATTTTACTCCTGATTCCATGGTCACTAATGAAGGACATTAATCGAGAACCTAATGCACGATTAGCTGAGTTGAAAGAAATTTACTTACCTTACGAAAAGTCCCGGGTTCAAACCGGGACTTGGAAATATTAGGAAGTGGTGGGAACATCAGTCTATCCTAAAAGTTATGGAAGAGTGAGGAGCACATCCACTAGTAATAATTTTCATTTTTTTTTTTTTGGCATTGGTTGGCAAGGCCGTTCCATAAGACATTTTTCAAGTCTTAATTGATAGAGTTATCTTCGGGACGACACATAGCCACATAGCCACTGGTCCACATATATACACCCAGTTGTAGTTGTTTAGCCAGCTTGGCTATGGACGGGCTGTTCTCCAGCCAACTGAAGTGGAAAGTTTGGTCGTCCTGAACCTAATATTTCTACAGCGATAAACTTAACACTTAGACGACCGGCATGGTTTTTCGTGAATTCTCTTGTGGGACCGGCGATAATACGGCTCTCCGACATTGTGTACCACCGGTGGTACACCCGGTCCATTCCGTACGAACGTGCGTGTACCACCGGTGGTACACCCGGTCGTCTAAGTGTTAAGAACTCGGGCTTTCTATTTACGCCATTAACCCTAGCGTTGCTTCCAAGTAAGCAATCGCCTAACGCTAGCATAAGCAACTCTTCTTCTGTTTCAAACACCACCTTCTTTGAAAATTATTGGTTTAGTGACACAGAATCTTTCAAAACTCTTAGGTTAGTGATCCAAAATCTTTCAAAATTCTTAGGTTGATCCAAAATATTTCAAAATTCATGTTTTTTTTTTTAACAAGATTCGTGCTTTATTTTTGTACATCATTTCATTACAATATTTTGAATAACAATAACATAATCTTAATATATAAAGTCAAAGTCACTGACTGACTGATCATCACTGTTTCTCCGAACTGGTAAGTCCTAGGAAGCTGAAATTTCGTAGGTAGCTTTGTCTTATAGTTTAGATGTGCAATAAGACGGGATTTTTCGAAATTCCCACAACAACACCTGCCATTGGCGAAAAAGGACTTTTTGCTTTCACGGCCATGCCTCGGCCCGCACAGCGGGCGACAGCCCGCTAGTAAATATATAAGTACTTAAAATGAATCAAATAAAATAATTATGAGTAAAAATAGGTTTAACACGTTCGTTACCGAACGGCCATATGTGGATGTTTTTGTGTTTTTCTGTGGGACCAAAACACACATGTGGCTGTTATCAAAATTTTAACGAGGGACCGGACAACCATATATGGCCTTTTTGAGGTAGGTTGTTAGTATTAGAACAGATATAGGATCGATTCTTGTACAAATACGATGCGAAATATGCAAAAAAAAAAAAAAAATTGGTACCCAGGATGCAACAGCGACTTTACCGCCTGGTCCCTACGTAAAACTTGAAAAAATTGGCTTGGTAACGAACGTGTTAATGACCCACTCTTTTTCTTCACTCCGCAGGATCATCCAAATGGACCCGCGTCGCCAAAACGTTCGACCTGATGCGCCACAAACCCGTCGACACTGCCCGCGCGATGCCAGACTGCCAGGATAGGACCAGTGGCGGAGACGAGAGTGGGGACAAGCTGAGCATGCGCAGGAGAAGCTCGCTGTGGAAGAGGGGCAAGAGTGTGGACTGCGCAGCCGCCACTGAGTGGAGCTATGGTGAGGGTTCTAGGAGATGTCAACAATAACAGATAGTTGTTTTTTCTATTAGAGTTTAACGTCGTTTTTCAACTGCTTGGTCATACACGACGGGGGTTTTACCCTCCATTTGCAGGAAACTTACAAACCTGCTACCCACATTGACCTCACCCAGCCTGGGTTGGGCCGGAATGCCAGCATCACGAAGTCTTCACCTCGCTGGACGTTGCTTAACTTCGGTGATCCTACGAGAACCGGTGCATTCAACGCGCCATCGACGCTGGCTGATAGTTGTTTAATTAGAGCGCACGAATAGCTCAGTGATTAAGCACTCGCTTGCCATGCAGAAGGTCTCGGGTTTGAACCCCCGCGCCGATAAAAAATTGTATTCAAAATTTGGTTTGTAGGGTATACCTTCCGGTGCGCTGATGTTGACCCAGCAACTAAATGGGAAGTATCGTGTCACTTCTCACCCATCAGAGGGGAGGTATACTACTGTTATACAGTATGTTTCAGAAAAGGTGGCCACCCCCTCGTAACTTTTGAACGCGACGGAATTTTTCAATTCTGTAAAGTCCTAAGTATAGGAAGTGCCCTATGGCCCATCCTGTGGTCATATTTATTTTTGGCCCCGGTCGGCCCTTCCGGCTTTTAGGCCATATTTTTTCATTTTTCTCGAGAATTTTAAATGGAATGCTATATTTTTTATTCCTGTTAATTAAAGTCCAAGTTAGGCTGAGTATAATAAGCTTTTAAAATTTTCAAAAACCTTATCAGGGGCGGAGCTAGTAGGGTGCAAGGTTCAAAACTGTTACACGCTGTATTTCAGCGTTAGTTAGATTTTTTAGTACTTTTTTTATTTTCATAGGTTCAAAATATTGTTTTACACCATATGAAATCAAAAAAGTATTATTGTTTACATGTAATCAGGGTCATAGTAAGGTTTTTGTAAGAGTACTTTTTTTCTCACGTCAATTTTTCCGTAAATTCATGGTGTTCTCGAAATTGGCATTTTTAGAGGTGAAAGTCTGCAGTGACATATGTTTTTTATGCTTGAAATCGAAAGAAAACTTAACGGAGAAGCGATTAAGATCATAAAAAAAGCCATTTAACCTGTTAGTTTTTTCACGACAGTGTCCGGTAAAGTGGGTGAATTTCGTATTGGATTTTTTGTTGTTGAGGAAACGCAATTGGCATAGGAAATAAATAATACCTAATAACGGAATAATACTTCAATAAACATAACTAAATGCGAAATTAAATGAAAATAATTTCTTCTACATCAGTGCCGAATATTTTTTTTTTTTTTCTCTCTCTCTCTCTCTCTTTTTTTTTCACTTTTCAAAGTTCAAGTTGTATCAAAAATAATTATCGGATAATGCTACTTCTAAAGTTGGCCTAGGGGTCCCCTCTTGAGACAATTTTAGTTGGTAAGTTGGTAAAATCTGTAGAAAACACATTGTCAATCATTCTGGAGTCAGTCCGATGGCGCTTTGAATGCAACGATTCTTGTAGGATCACCGAAGTTAAGCAACATCCAGCGAGTTGAAGACTTCGTGATGCTGGCATTCCGGCCTAACCCAGGCTGGGTGAGATAAATGTGTTTAGCAGGTTGGTGAGTTTCCTGCTAATGGAGGGTAACACCAAAACCAAAAATTAAAAAAAATCATACTGGTGTTGCTCGTAATGAATACCAGGTCTCTAAATAAAGGGCCATTTTTCCAGGTTGACTACCAAACTCTTTTTTTTAAGGAAGATTTTTTTCAGAAGATTTTTTTATTTAATTTCGTCTGTATTTATGTTTTGTGAAGATTAATTCTTTTATAAGGTATTATTTATTTTGTATACCAATGGTGTATACCCAAAAAAAAAAAAAAAAAAACCAGTAATTTCGTAATTTACACATTTCACCGGACTCAGTATGGAAAAACTAGTTTCCTTTTGTTTAAAAAAAAATTGTGTTTTCTCAACAACAACAATAATCTAATTATCTCGAAATTTCAGAGAGAAAAAAAAATACCAGGTCAAGTACCAAACTATTGAGGGTGAAAATTAAACCAATTCAATTATTTTAATAAGGAGAAGAGACAGAGAAAAAAAAAAAAAAAAATATATCCGGCACTGATTTAGAAGAAATAATCTTCATTTATATTCGCATTTATAGTTATGTTTATTGAAGTATTATTCCGTTATTAGGTATTATTATTTTTTTTCTATGCCAATTGTGTTTCCTTAATAACAAAAAATCCAATACGAAATTCACCCACTTTACCGGACACTGTCGTGAAAAAACTAGCAGGTCAAATGGCTTTTTTTATGATCTTAATCGCTTCTCCGTTAAGTTTTCTTTCGATTTCAAGCATAAAAAACATATGTCACTGCAGACTTTCACCTCTAAAAATGCCAACTTCGAGAACACCATGAATTTACGGAAAAATTGACGTGAGAAAAAAAGTACTCTTACAAAAACCTTACTATGACCCTGATTACATGTAAACAAGAATATTTTTTTGATTTCATATGGTGTAAAACAATATTTTGAACCTATGAAAATAAAAAAAGTACTAAAAAATCTAACTAACGCTGAAATACAGCGTGTAACAGTTTTGAACCTTGCACCCTACTAGCTCCGCCCCTGATTATGTTTTTGAAAATTTTAAAAGCTTATTATACTCAACCTAACTTGGACTTTAATTAACAGGAATAAAAAATATAGCATTCCATTTAAAATTCTCGAGAAAAATGAAAAAATATGGCCTAAAAGCCGGAAGGACCGACCGGGGCCAAAAATAAATATGACCACAGGATGGGCCATAGGGCACTTCCTATACTTAGGACTTTACAGAATTGAAAAATTCCGTCGCGTTCAAAAGTTACGAGGGGGTGGCCACCTTTTCTGAAACATACTGTATAGCTGTGAAATAAGAAAGTCTGTAAAACGCTCATTTTTTTATTTTTATTTTTTTAAAGGACATACCTGTGGTTTTGTTGGGCATATACGAATGGTTTTATTGCAAAATAGGAACTCCTTGCGATTGCACCAGCTTAAATGTATTGAACGTCCCACAGCCTACAATAGCTGCTGTTTCATGACTATGAATTAAAGGGTGAACTATGAAACAGGATTAGATTTTAATCGATGCCTGACGCGCCCTCCGGTAGGAATTTAGTGCTCTGTGATTGCTTGAAACTACCACTAGAGGGCTTGTCAGGCTTCGATTAAAATCTAATCCCGTAATGATTAAAATCTAATTTTGCCCTTAATTCGTAGCCATTAAACAGCAGCTATTGTGGAGCCTTGTGGCTTGGCTGTGGGACTTTAAACAGGGAGAAATAGAAATACATACAGGATAGAAATGCATTCAAGCTGGTAAGATTGCACAAGTAAACCAAAAGAGTTTGCTTGCTAGGTTCAGATTTTTCAATAATACCAGTTGTATAACCAAAGTATGTCCAGATAATTAAATAACTACCTTCGAGATTCTTCTTCTTTTACTCTGTCTTATCCCGCTCAAGCTGGGTCGACGTTGTTCAACCTCATGGTTGAGATTGATTGGTTTTGGCACATTTTTTACGGCTGGATGCCCTTCCTAACGCCAACGATTCTATTTGATTTAACGTCCTGGATTAGGACGGGGGTTTTACCCTCCACTCGCTGGGAATCGTACCAGCTACCCACATTAACCTCACCCAGCCTGGGTAGGGCCGGAGATTACAGCACTACAATTACTGTAGTACCTCTATTTTTTAGATTGCAATCAAAAGTATGTAACACATGAAAATGATCATGTCTGACTTTTGTCTTTTCAACTCTATTTCAGAAGCCCCTCCCCTCACTCCCAGATCCTCACGAGAGAAGCGCTACAGCCTCGTCCTCCAGTCCACCCAACACGTCTCCCCCTCTCGCTCCCCCTCCTCCAAGTCTAGTCGAGTCCCTCCCTCCTACAGCTCCAGCTCAGCTTGTCCCGACAGTGACGCCTCACATCCGGCCGACACTAGCCGAGTCTGGTCCCGAGAAGATGTCGCCAACACGACATCAGGAGACCACCCAACCAGTTGTTCAACCAGAAGCGCGAGTCACAAGAGCAGTCCTTCCAATTCCAGTAGCCATCCAACGTTCAGAAGTCTCTTTCAAAAAATGACACATCATTCAGGTGCAAAGTCTTTGCATTCAACGCAGTGGAGTCAGTTTCGAGGCGAGAAATCTCTTCAGTCCGTCGCAGAAAGCAACTCGTCTCAGCCCGACTTGTATCGGTCAATATCTGCTTCGCATTTGACGCTCACAGGCGCTTCGCCCATGAGTTCACCGTCGCATAGTATACAGGAAGAGAAAACGATCAGTTGCGACCGTCTTGATGCGTTACAATCGCGAAGTCCAGGTAAATATCGTGGGCATAGTCTTCATGAGCTGAGCACGTTGTCATCTTCGTATCCTGAAGAGAGCATGGTCTACAGTGAAAGTCTGTACAGCTCCGCCAATAGTTTGATACAAGATTTCCTGGATAAAAATGGCGAAGAAACGGCAACGATACGCAGCGTCCGAGAATTTCTCATGAGAAATAAACAAGATAAGGAGAGTGTGGGGTCAAGTGGTGATCTTTGGAAAGCTCCAAGCTCAAACGGTGTTAAGAAATTTCTTGAAAAAGATAGCGATCAGTGCAATTTCAGCAATGAATCAACTGATTCACCAAATTGGAGACAGCTGAGCAATAGTCATTCGACGCATTATCAAAGGCGCTTGAAATGTAGAAGTGTGTCGAGCGAAAATGGGCTTTATCTGGATCTAAGAGGCAATTACAATGAACAGACGGATGAAAAAAGTCGAGAATTTGATTCGTACAGCTCCTTGGACAGAAAGGAAACATATCGCAGATATGACAAGTATGTCGATATGAGTCAAGGAAGACTGGGTGTGTCCCGGTCTAAAGGAACACCAGATTGTCGACTTCTGAGGAAGTCTGAAACGATCACAGGAGGTATTGACAATCAGGCGTTCTCTCCTAGTTCTCCTGATTTGGTTGTCGAAAATTTGATCCCTGTGGAAACAACACATGAGTCCCGCAGAACTCAAGGTAAGACGAAACATAAAATACAAAACAATCCTGAAAAAGTGAAAAATATAAGAAGCACTAGTGATGGCACAACAAAATCAATAGACATTTCAGAACAAGCGCCGGCATTACCTCCTAAAAATAGCGCTTTGTTAAACCAAGCTCCACCTCCACCATCGAGGAAATCAACCTTCCCGTACGCGTTCGTTCGCTCACGTCTCACCAATCTACCGGAGGACGAGACACCGGTGAGCTCTCAAACGGGCAAAAGCGTCAAATTCTCTCGTCACGTGTTCATGAACAATCCGCACTTTATTGAAAAACTGAAGCGCGATCGAGAAATCGTCAGTGGTGTAAACAAAGACGCTGAAAATGGTGAACTGTCCATCGCAACCAAAATCACGCTCCAGAATGATAAAAAATATGTTACCGAATCAACGTCCAAGTACAACACAATGGATAGACAGTTCAGAGATAAATTCAAAGAGAGCTTTAAAGATCGTGAATCGAGCGATAGCAGATTGTATAGTTCTGATTTGACGCTTTATAACACTGCCAATGAAATATCGACTTGTTCAATTGCCTCAGATCTTTCCAATGAAGACAGAAGTTTTAAAGACAACATGAAAAATGTCGAAATGTGTGAAAACTCGCACCCAAGTGACTGTGATTTTATAAAAAATCGAAGTTTTTCTGGGCACTATTCAGTTACTGAAATTGAAAATAATTCACCTAGTCATAGTTCTGAAGATCTCAGTGAACGGTATAGAAAGCGACAATGTGTTAGTCAACATAATCTAGCTAGCTGTAGTGAGAACACAAAAACAATCCCTGACATTATCAATATGGACACTAAACTTGGCAGTATTCAACTTCTTGGTAATGATGTACCAAGCAGTGATATCAGAAGTAGTCTATCATTAGACACATGTAAAGAAGAAATTTTAACAACTAGGAAAGATATTTGTAATACTACAACGATAGAAGCTGCCAACTCAAACATATCAATAAACTCGAGTCCTGAACCAGCTATAGAAATCTCTTACAACAGAAGTTCTAAAGATAGACAGTTACCATGTATAGAAAAGTCTACAAATGTACATAAATTAGCACCATTACCAATTTCTAGCATCCTAAAGTGCGATTTACAAGCCCAAGGTGAAGCGTTGGACAATCCAATTCCACTGTCTCCAAACACCGAAAGCAGTATGGATATGAACTATCTCCTCAAGTTCAAATGTCGTCGGAAACAGAACTTCCTACTACTCAACGATTACAAATCCAACCAGACGAATAGTTTGTCCCAAAACTCAAACAGCCTGGATCTTTCTAGTCATTGTACAAATTCCACTGCGCCTGTTGTACCGAGAAACGTGACCAATGGTGGTCCATTTGTAAATACCAATTCAAACATTCCCAATGTAAATACTTCATCCCAGAGTCTGCAGAATATTAATCTGCAAAGTGTTCATCTTAACAACTGTCACTACATCAGTTCTAATGAGTCAGGATATGATTCAGACTCGACCAATCGTCAATCAGCACAACATAGTCCCAATCAGAGCACTTGAACTATGATCAACATCCATCCCCTCCACTTCTCGAGCTAGGTGACTTTATGAGTTTACCCCTTTATCTAAACCTATTTCTAAGGAAGAACCCACAGAGGAAACTTCGAGCGGCCTGAACAGCTCCCTCACTGTTACCAACAGCCAGTATGGCGATGTTTCAAACAGCCAAAGATTCAACGACTCAAAGTCTCCTAACACTTACGAAGATGTTGGCAGTAAAGATTCAGAAAAGTCTCTCAAAACTGAAAGGTTTCAAATCTGAATCGAATGATCTGATTGTTAAAAAGAGCGACTTGGTTGAATCGGAGGATCACGAAAACTACTCGTTCATCTGTTTCAATCAGGACAGAGAAAAGAATCGAATCGTTGAACGAACTGAGGTAGGCGAGAATGAGTACGAATACATTTTCTAATTTCGAAACCAAACTCCCGAGTCCGAGGAAATGCGCTGAGTTGGGACTTAAATCTCAGGACGATGTTTACGAGAATATCGAGTTTAAATTCAACAGCCAAAATGAGAAAAATAACATAGACAAAAAACAATCTGAACGATATAGTTGTCAAGCAAATCCAACCAGAAAAAGAGAAGAAACCACAGAAACAATGACGGATTTCGACAAATCACGTGTTGAATGTTCGTCAGATGTTCCAGATATTCCACCACGTTCAACATCTCTGAGAAAGCAAGTTTCAAAGTCCAATTGCGAACTTTATTCACAATTGCCATCACGCAAAACAAAACCAGTTTTCGAGAGGAAAATCTCTCTGGATTCTCAAACAGAAAACGTTCGTACTCCGGAACTGGTGGAAGATCAACTTGAAACACGTCGTCGACAGTCACTGACGGAAACTTTCAACAAATCCTCTTATTCGTCGTCTGAAAACCCAAGCTCTTACGATTCTAGCAACCATGATGGTTCCATCAATGATCCCGTCGTTGAGGGCCACAACAACAAACTCAACACGGGACTACCTTGCAAAGATTCTCCTCCAAAGCTTCCCCTTCGTTCGATTGACAACAGTTTCGTGTCGCCTTCGATGCAGTTGTTCTACAAGAAAGTTCAAAGTCAACAGAAGAGTGAGGCGACCGGAGCGACTGTTAGGACGCACGAGAGAAGTTCGGACGCGAGGAAAGCGCCCCATTTCACGCGGAACATGTTCGTGAAAAATCCCGCGGCCCCGCGGAGCGAATCGAAACGGTGAGTTTGCTTTTTGTTAATTTTTTTATCATTTATTTCCGTGTTCGTGAGGAAGCACCTGTTTCACGGTGGTGAAAGTATTGTATGGACGCTGAGAATTGAAGGCGTCCTAACGGGTTGAAGGTAACGGGTAATTTTCAACGAATACAATACTTTTTTTTATGGCTTTCTTTAAAGTGGCCTTTCTTATAATAGGATAAGGAAAGTAAAAAATATCTTACGCAAAAACTATACTTGATCTATACTAATCATGCTTGAGACATTACTCAGACAGCGCGCCGGTTTCTTTTCTTAATACGGTTGTAATCCGAAAAATTTCTAATATTAAAAAATCGGAAGTATTGTGTTCGTTTTTGAAAAAAAAAAAAAAAAAAAAAAATTGTTTGCTCCGATTTCAATTTTCATATTTCTGGACGTTTCATAACCTCCTGAGCAAATTTGGTTTTGTAACCGTCTGTCGGTCTGTTAAAAGTATTCCTTGTAACGCGCAAACCTCGGAAACTACTCGACGGATTTGGATGAAATTTTGAACACATATAGGAGACAATCTGTAGATGATCCCATTTTAAATTCATCAAATTCGTACTAGCGGTTCTGGGTGAAAGAAAACATGCGCCTGACCACTAACTTTTTTTTAAAGGCTTATATCTCGTGAACGGTACACCCGGTTTTGATGAAATTTTGTATGGTTATTATTTTATATTATTATTTTACATAGGCTTTTTATATTTTCTTTTTAATTAGTTATAATTTGACTCTGATATTTAAGAAAATCCGAAATTTTGGTCATAGAAGTCAAAAAATAAGGCCAACGACATGCCGATACATTTTTGTGGAATCTAGAATGTAAAGAAACGGTATTCTTTACATCAAGGGTTGGGTGGAAGAGATTGCCATAGGCAATAACCCCGCCCTTTAGTTAGGACATATGTATATATTTTATTTATTTATCTTTTCTTGTTTATATTATTAATACTGTCAATTTTATATTTAATTTTTACCATTGTTTGTCTGTATATATGTTCTGCTAATAAAGAGTTTCTAAATAAATAAATAAATATTCTACCATACAAAACAAATTTCAAGAAAATCGGTTCAGTTGTTTTTGAGATACAAGTAATTTTGTATAAAATCTCAAAATTGGCACGTGTTTACAATGTGAAACAATCACGAGGAAGTATTGTGTCCATAATTGGCAGTGTTTTTTACTTGATAAGCTGTAGAATTTTTTGCCGGAAAATTCTGCCCACATCCTTTAGCTTTGCTATTGTCACTATTGTGCTGACAATGCTGATACCTAATGTTTTGTAGAAGTAGTATAAGTCCTGGACACCAGACTTTTTCGTTTTTTGCCTTTTCCCAAACCTTCCTTGGGTCTACATTTGTTACATAATTAAGCATTTCCTTCCATATCTTTCTGTTTAGCGAATCCCCTTTTCTTCAGTTCTTCTCTGTTAGGTCTTCTTCAACTTTGTCTCTCCACCTCATCTTCTGGTCTCCCTCTCTTACTTTTACCTTCAATTTAATGTATGCTCTTACTCACATAATTTTCCTCTCTTTGCTTTATGGCTATGGCTAGCTATAGGTTATACCACGTGGTAGCTATTAGACATTATTATAAAACCAAAGACAATAAATAAATACCTAGTCTTTTATAATACTTGCATTTATTTAGTATCAGCAATTCAGAGATGAATAGCTTCTATTAGTATTGGTTTGTTTTTTACTATGTTCTTTTAGTTTTTTCCTTCAGATTATCATGTTAAGTACTTTATTTGGAATTAAATTTTGTACTATCTTAGAAAATATGTCGGACTGCATTCTTCCAGTTCAATCACTAAACGCGGAGGAGCCACATCTTCTCTTGTTACGTCATCATTACGTTGTCT
The DNA here is from genome assembly GCA_024516035.1 of Bactericera cockerelli. Classification (NCBI taxonomy): domain Eukaryota; kingdom Metazoa; phylum Arthropoda; class Insecta; order Hemiptera; family Triozidae; genus Bactericera; species Bactericera cockerelli. Next base: position 7,642,695 of record CM044966.1, read on the forward strand.
TGTCTTTTTCCCGAACTCACTTCGGCTAACCTCGTTTGTACTCGTTGTATTCGCGTCGGTTATTAATAACGGTTTGTTTTATTGGATTTCATCATTGGCCTCTTGCCTACCTGCAACCTTGGTTGTTAGAGTCTCTGTTTTCAATTCATTCTGTTCGGAGTCTTTATTTGCATAGGATGTTTTTTCAGTTGTGTCTCAGTTTTGTTTGCACTTCTGTTTGGTGAATTCATTCAGTTTAGATCTTAAGTATTTTACTTAGTTCTTGTACCTATTTGCTCTTCATTAGAAAAATTATTTTCTTCTTTAAATGTTCAACATTTTCGTGGCTCTTTCTAAGGCAACTTATTGCAACCCTATTTTTTGGCAAAAATTTGGTTCTTAAGAATTTCTTGAGCATGGTGTGGAATTTCACTGGCCCGTGTCATGTAAACTTTGAGAACTAATATTATTTCCGAAAAAAGTCTTTAAGAATGAAGTTGATTTTTTTTGCCACGAGTACGTTGTTTCATCATGTGTCGGGTAAGTTTTCACCATTTTGTATTAGTCCTTAAAACTTTCTTTTGCATGAAATATTATTATAAGACTAACCTATTAAGAAAATACCTATAAAATGCAGAACAATTAACTATCTATTATTCCAAGAACTTTTCTCTGTTAGATTTTATTTCTCGCGTACCCATTGCCTATTGACCATTGTGGTATAATGGGCAGTATTCATAAAAAGAAGCACAAGCTTTTCCTTGCGAAATTCGAAGGAATTGCATCAGTCGGTATGCATAAAGTTTTGAGAGCAACTGCTTTTCATTAAAAGCAAAAACTTCTCCTTCTTTGGACGTAAATTGTTCATAGATAATAGCTCCTCCAACATTGAAACTTTGAGCAATTGCTTATGAGCAAAGGCATAATGATTGTCAGGTAAAGCAAAAGCAAATGGTTATGAATACGAAAAAAGTTTTTTCTACCTTATCCTTCAGATCTTTTGCTTTTACTTCTTGCTTTTTTTTATACGGCCCAAATGTTTGTTTTCATTATTTTTTTTGGAAAGAGAAGTGACATAGAGAAATTTAGCAAATGCCAATGTTAAACTTTCTCTAGCTTGAAACTTGAAATGTGACTAGACTTTCTCCAGGGCTAAACTTTGTCTAGCTTGACACTCGCCGGAATAGCATTAGTGTAAAATTTTCAGAGCCTATGTGTAGTATGCTATCTACTGCCTCTTCGCTTCCTAAATCCGGCCATGCCTCGGGTGTTGAGTAGTGTCAAGAAAAATTACTGCTCTGTAGTTTGCATGGCCATCAACAATATTGGTTCACTTATCAAATAACTCGGCTGAGGTGTGAAGAAAGACCTATACAAAGAGACAACGCGGCAAAGTGTGTACCAGTTTGGGCAGTGAAAAGTTCAACATGAATTTCAAAATTTTCAATTTTTATTGCAGAACGGGAACTCACGAGAACCGGTGCATTCAACGCGCCAACGCTGGCTTGATCTCACTTTTTGTTAGTTTCATTATTCTGATTTCCTTCACGTGTGTTTTCTGATTCATGTTGTGTTTTCTACTATTAAATTGAGCTTGCTATTCCCTCTTAGATTGATTTGAAGCTGCTAGACATCTGAAAATGTCTAGACCCCAGGTTTTATCCGAATTTGAAGATAGCAAACACCAGGTTTTATCCGAATTTGAAGGTGGCTAGACACCAGTTTTTCTCCGAAGGAACGCCATTTTGTGCCCATCCGTCCCGACTTTTTTATTGGTCGCCCGAGTGGTTTAAACTTTGCACATCTGGCAACACTGGTTCCAAGTTGTTCACCGCGTGAGGTGAGTTGAGTAGAGTTCAACATTGAAACGCCATGTGCAACAAAATGGCGGTCGACGTGGGGTACATAATACACACATAATGTTAGTGCTGCCACATGAGGTGTACTTATTCCTTATTCCTCATTCTCATACATATTACTCATTCCCACTATATTTTTGGTCTTACCGATTAATAATAATTCCGTGTCTGTGATATGGTTACTTTCTATATCCCGGTATTGATAGAATTATATGGACGCCCATTTCCAATGTATAGAATCCTCTCGTGTCTATTGATGCTATTTGTTTTTAACGTCCTGATTTAAGATAGTCAGGACGAGGATTTAGGGCGGAATTAATAGACAACATCAATAACTTAAGTCGTTGGTAAGTGTCGATTTTCCCTATCTTACATAGTACGCAATCCGTGACTTAGCGCCACAGAGGTATTACAAAAATGTCTATTAATTCCGCCCTTAATCATTCAGAGTTTCGACCAATCACAGAGCACTGTAGTCCGTCTAGCAGGTCTAGCTTATCTATGTTCTAATCTTGTAATCCTATTTCCTACAGTCACTAGTTATGAGTAATAATAATAATAATTCCGTGTCCATGAGAGAGGGGCAGATACCTAAATCACCGTGGTGAGAGGATTATATCGACGCCCAGATCCAATTTCTAGGCTCATCTCATGTCCATCATTGATGCTATTTGGTTAAAACGTCCTAATTAGAGATAGTCAGGACGGGGATTCAACCCTCCATTCGCTGGGAGATATACGAGCTATACCCACATTAAGCTCACCCAGCCTGGGTAGGGCCGGAAATACCAGCCTCACGTGTTCGTGTATCATTTTTTTATTATTATTATTATTATTTTTCATGTTGTGTATCTTTGGTATTAGTATGATTCATTGCGCGTGTCACTCTTATCGATACAGATATGGCCCTATGGATCAGGGGGCGTATTTATTTATCTCCAACGTCAACGCCAATCAACAAAATTAGATTCATGTTTCTAAAAACTTACTACATAGTAAGTTTTTAGAAATATGTCGATGGCGCTTTGAACGCACCGGTTCTCGTAGGATCACCGAAGTTAATAAGGAACGTCCAGCGAGGTGATGCTGGCATTCGGGCCCAACTCAGGTTGGGTGAGGTTAATGTGGCTAACAGGTTTGTAAGTTTCCTGCGAATGGAGGGTAATACCTCCGTCGTGATACGACCATGCTGCTGAAAGCGACGTAAAAACCCAAATTAAAAAAAAAAAAAAAAAAAAAATTGGTCTTCTATTGATACCTAACCATCGGCATCGTGTGGAATTCTTACATTGTCCTACATACATGTATTCCAGTAGTCACTGTGGCAGAGCGAGTTAGCGCGCTAGGCATTGCACACACGGTGACCTGGGTTCGATTCCCAGCGGGGGAAGAATTTTTTCTGCTCTGTACTTGGATGTTCGGGGTCCACTCATACCTCGTGAGGAAAAATGAGTAGTTACTTGTATGAGTAACGACCAGTGGCGGCATTACCAGAGTAAAAAGAAATTAATGTAATAGAATAATTCGAAATGTAAAGGAGGCTCTTAGTAATGCTGCGCTACCCACAAAAATTGTGAAGAGGCCTTGTGCTTCACCACAAAGAAATTCGTACATACATACATGTATTTTTCCTAGCCATAAGAATAAATTCATGGCCAAGGGTCTCGGCTCATGTAGATGTAAGGTTAAGGTCACATGATCACTTTGAAGCTTTGTAATTTGTAATTTATCTCGACCCGACCATTACTGATTCGTTAAATTAATATTAATAATAAAAATAATGGAAGGTTACCACCAGGCGAAGTTAATGGTCAAAGAATTTTCTACCACGCCACCCTCAGATTCTTATCATTATGTGATCACAAACTCAAATTAATGAGGAAAAATTCATGCACTGGGTGGGATTCGAACCAACGGTTAACCGTTGAACACTTGACTGCTAGTGCACTGATTTATACCTTTATACCAGGATAGGTAGGTATTGGGGGGTGAAGGACGTGGTAATTATACATTCTTATTTTGTTAATTCTGTCCCCAATCTGTACTTATTATGAAACTAAAAATAAAACTATTTTGAACCATCATTGAAAATACTAAAATCCAGGTAGGTACCTATCTTTATTTCTTTAAATAAAAGGTATTATGAAACAAAGGTTTATAGAGGTACCTGTACAACTGTATACATACCTATTATGAAACTAAAAAAAAACTATTAAAACCATCATTACTGGTGAAAAAGCAAGTATCTTTAATTTCTTTAAATAGGTATTATGAAACAAAAGTATTTTTAGTAGAAAACTAGAAATTATATGAAACAAAAGTACCTTGGGTATTACGAAACAAAAGTACCTTGGGTATTATGAAACAAAAGTACCTTGGGTATTATGAAACAAAAGCACCTTGGGTATTACAAAACAACAGCACATTGGGTTTTACGAAACTAAAATACTTTGGTATTATAAAACAAAACTCCAAGTATCCTGCGGGATTCCTGTAGTATCCATTGTTTTCAAACTATCTTTTGTGTATTCAGACTCCTTTGTTTGGGAATATTCTTTAGAAACCATTCCCTTGTCTTTTGTCATCACTAAGTGTTACGACCCTCCTTCCCTTACTTTTCTTTTGTATGACGTAAGGGGCTTATTTAGGAACCCTAAGTCCCCTAATAAAATCGGAGAAGGTTCTTTTGTCTCACCTCCAGAGGCGCTAAAAATAATTGGGTCAAAAATTATTGGCGCCCGAATTTCTCTTATTTTTTTACTCTTCATAAATTACTAGTCGTTCACATGTACTTCGCCATAGGAACAAGTTTAAAATGACCTGAGGTATGGCCCTAACTATTTTTTTATTTTTGTTTTACCAACCTCAGTAGCTTGATAAGGCGGCGGACTTGTAACCTGGGGGTGGGTGGTTCTAGTCAGGGTTTCAGAGTAGTTTTGGCCATACATGGAGTTTTTTAACAGAAAAGTGTTAAGTCGCACAATGTACTAGATGCAGGTTTATATCCGTACACACTAGGCCAGCTGTATCGAGATTCTTGACTTATGTGGCCATCAGAATTTCTTTTCCAAATTTAAATTAATAATTTAATTTAATTCAATGAAAGTACTAACCGTGCACGGGTAGTCAAGTTTAGTGTAGGTTAACGCGCTAGTCTGGCAGTCCAGGTAGCGTAGGGATCCGTTGTTTCGAATCCCACCCAGTGCATGAATTTTCCCTGATAAATTTGAGTGTGTGACCACATATTAATAAGACTGAGGGTTTGGTGGTAGAAATGCTTTGAGCATTAACGTCGCCTGGTGGTTACCTAAGGAGTGCTTTTTATTAGTAATTTGATTTTAATATAGAAATAAATAGTAGAGAATCACAAAGTGATGATTGTTCTTATTCACAGACCTGTTCTGATCTTATCTTGATGACATAAAGAACGGCCAACTGATTGCTTTTCTCTACTATTCCATGAATGATCACATGCGCTTACGACACCTTCCCAACTACCCATTTCACCAGAAGTATGCCACATGTCTAAGGGCAACACAAAATAAAAAACAACCAAAGAAGAGGTTTTTTAGACGGTTATAAAACCTTGTCGCGGCTCACAGGCATTCACCTACACTGGTGTTTGAAGTAATTTTTCCTCTCCTATAAGCTCTGTATAAAAAAATCTACCCATTTTTGATAGACTGCCCTAAAGTCAAGCTATAGTGCGCTGTGATTGGTTGAAACTCCGACTTTAGGGTGTCTCGCTTATCTTTTATCTCGCCTATCGCTTTATTTAAATTTAACCCTGTTTAATAATTTGGCCCTTAGGTGATCTTTTCTTCATTATTAATCTGATCTTGTTGCAGGGTTTTCAGTGAAAACTCTAACAAAAAATTAACACTGCGACCTAATTAGATCTATTTTGTGACAGTTATTCTATTGGTTTTAACGTCTGACTGAGATAAATAGTAGGAAGGGTTTTACCTCATTCGCTGGGAATCGTACCAGCTACCACAATAACTCACCCAGCCTGGGTAGAACGGAAATGCCAGCCTCATGGTTTGGAGGAACAGAATTTTCTTCGAATAGTTGCTCCAACCGGGGATCGAACTCGGGATCTCTGTACTAGGGCAGTCGTCACAACATTACGCCACGGAGGTGCCTGAAGACTCTTTTCCTTCATTCCATACCTTTATTTTACTGACAATTTATTTTACTGGTTGGGTGGAAGAGATTGCCTAAGGCAATAACCGCCCTTTATTAGGACATATATTATGTACATGTGTATGTATATATTTATTTATTTTTTCTTCTATTATATTGTATTTTAATTGTAATTATTTGAAGGTATTGTATATAATATGTCCTATTAATAAAGTTTAAATAAAATGAAATAAATAAATAAACTTTTGATTTTCCTCTCTCCAGGTATTCGCAAAAATGTGGCCCGCCCGGATCAAACCCCCGGCCCGCGGCCTACGAGCTCGTACGCCTGGTGAAGAGCAACTCCCTCAGGAATGATCTGGGCATCTACCTGAGCTGCAAGCTGGTGGTCAACGTGGGAGAGCAAATCGTGGTGGTCAAGGTCGAGCGGGCAGGTGTAGTCAGTAAGTACACTCTTCGACTTCTCCCAGCAGTAATACCTACATGAAATTTATCTACTTATTTATAAGTATAGATTTATAACATGCATGGGAGAGGGGAAGAAGTTCGTGTGGATGTGACCTGTGTAGACTCATTGGCCCTCACATTTACAAGCCAGCCTGGAACAGGGTACCGGTGAATCTGCTGCAAGGAAGAAACATGCAAAATACGAGAGAATAAAAAAAATCACTCGTTTCTTCCTTTTGCAGTAGAGACACTGGACCATGTGCAGGAGGCTTGTGCAGTTTTTGAATGTGCTGGGGTCAAGTTTACACAGGGCATCTGAGAATCGCGCTCGCGATCTTACCTCATTGAACGAATCTCTCTTTCAATCAACGAGGTAATAGCGCGAGTGTAATGGGAACTCTCCTCTTCCATTGCATTGGAAGAAATTTTTTATCTGTATATGTAAAATAAAATACAATTTTAAATTATGGACTTATTCAAAAAAAAAAAAAAAAAAGATTTATACTGAATTAGATGAATGTGGTAGCTGATGTACGATTCCCAGCCTGGCAAGGTGGGGATCTTACCGACAGTATAAACAAGGTATATCTGTCTAAATAGTATAAACAAGGTATTTTCTGTTCTAAATAAGTATAAACAAGGGATATTCTGTTCTATAATAGTTAAACAGGTATATTGTTCTATAAAGTAAAACAAGGTAATCCGTTCTATAAATGTATAACAGGTATATTCTGTTTATAATTATAAACAAGGTATATTTGTTTATATCAAATAGTATAAAACATAAAAGGTATATTTGTTACTATAATAGTATAAACAAGGTATATTCTGTTCTATAATAGTATAAACAAGGTATATTCTGTTCTATAATAGTATAAACAAGGTATATTCTGTTCTATAATAGTATAAACAAGGTATATTCTGTTCTATAATAGTATAAACAAGGTATATTCTGTTCTATAATAGTATAAACAAGGTATATTCTGTTCTATAATAGTATAAACAAGGTATATTCTGTTCTATAATAGTATAAACAATAAACAAGGTATATTCTGTTCTATAATAGTATAAACAAGGTATATTCTGTTCTTTAATAGTATAAACAAGGTATATTCTGTTCTATAATAGTATAAACAAGGTATATTCTGTTCTATAATATTATAAACAAGGTATATTCTGTTCTATCTATATCTATAAAAGAAAGCTGTCTGTATGTGTGTATGTATGTATGTATGTTCTTTATACAAATCCACACCGTTTGACCGAGAAACCTGAAATTTTGCACATAGGTCCGCTTGGATCAGGAAATTCTTCTAGGCTAGATTATATCTCCCTGAGGTTAAGCTACAATGAGTAAGGATAAAAATGGATGGGTGACGCAAAAAAAATGCACGTTTTTTGACATAAATGACATTTTTTCTCGAAATTTGTCGCGACGACCTATGAACTCAAAGCGAGAAAGTTTTAGGCAAGGGTTTGAGCTTTCAATTGACATATCGATCGCGAATTTCTGATGAGCCGTTCTTAAGCTACGCCGGGTAAGGTAAAAAAATGGATGGGTAACATGTAAAATATTCACGTTTTTTGACCTAAATGACATTTTTTCTCGAAATTTGAAGTGACGACCTATCAACTTAGAGCGAGAAAGTTTTAGGCAAGGGTTTAGGCTTTCATTTGACATATTGATCGCGAAATTCTGATGAGCCATTCTTGAGCTACGCCGGGTAAGGTAAAAAAATGGATGGGTAACATGTAAAATATTCACGTTTTTTGACCTAAATGACATTTTTTCTCGAAAATTGAAGTGACGACCTATCAACTCAGAGCGAGAAAGTTTTAGGCAAGGGTTTAGGCTTTAATTTGACATATTGATCGCGAAATTCTGATGAGCCATTCTTGAGCTACGCCGGGGAAGACCAGAAAATAGATGGGCGACAAAAAATATTCAGGTTTTTTTTCAAACCTAAATGACATTTTGTGTGTGTGTGTATGGTGTGTGTGTGTGGTGTGTGTGTGGTGGTGAGTGTGTGTGTGTGTGTGTGTGGTGTGGTGTGGTGTGGTGTGGTGTGTGTGTGTGTGGGTGGTGTGTGTGGTGTGGTGTGTGTGTGTGTTTATGGTGTGTGTGTGTGTGTTTATGGTGTGTGTGTGTGTGTGTGTGTGGTGTGTGCGTGGTGTGTGTGATGTGTGTGTGTGTGTGGTGTGTGTGTGTGATGTGTGTGTGGTGTGTATGTGTGTGTGTGTGTGTGTGTGTGTGTGTGGTGTGTGTGTGTGTGTGGTGTGGTGTGTGGTGTGTGTGTGTGTGGTGTGGTGTGTGGTGTGTGTGGGTGGGTGTGTGTGGTGCGTTGTGTGTGTTTGATGGGCTGGCGAAGCGGCGGGTGTAACCCGCTAGTAATAGTATAAACAAGGTATATTCTGTTCTATAATAGTATAAACAAGGTATATTCTGTTCTTTAATAGTATAAACAAGGTATATTCTGTTCTGTATAATATGTATAAACAAGGTATATTCTGTTCTATAATAGTATAAACAAGGTATATTCTGTTCTATAATAGTATAAACAAGGTATATTCTGTTCTATAATAGTATAAACAAGGTATATTCTGTTCTATAATAGTATAAACAAGGTATATTCTGTTCTATAATAGTATAAACAAGGTATATTCTGTTCTATAATAGTATAAACAAGGTATATTCTGTTCTATAATAGTATAAACAAGGTTTATTCTGTTCTATAATAGTATAAACAAGGTATATTCTGTTCTATAATAGTATATAACAAGGTATATTCTGTTCTATAATAGTATAAACAAGGTATATTCTGTTCTATAATAGTATAAACAAGGTATATTCTGTTTATAATAGTATAAACAAGGTATATTCTGTTCTATAATAGTATAAACAAGGTATATTCTGTTCTATATAGTATAAACAAGGTATATTTGTTCTATAATATTAAACAAGGTATATTCTGTTCTATAATAGTATAAACAAGGTATATTCTGTTCTATAATAGTATAAACAAGGTATATTCTGTTCTATAATAGTATAAACAAGGTATATTCTGTTCTATAATAGTATAAACAAGGTATATTCTGTTCTATAATAGTATAAACAAGGTATATTCTGTTCTATAATAGTATAAACAAGGTATATTCTGTTCTATAATAGTATAAACAAGGTATATTCTGTTCTTTAATAGTATAAACAAGGTATATTCTGTTCTTTATAGTATACAGTATTTGTTCTTTAATAGATAAACAAGGTATATTCTGTTCTATAATAGTATAAACAAGGTATATTCTGTTCTATAATAGTATAAACAAGGTATATTTGTTCTATAATAGTATAAACAAGGTATATTCTGTTCTATAATAGTATAAACAAGGTATATTCTGTTCTATAATAGTATAAACAAGGTATATTCTGTTCTATAATAGTATAAACAAGGTATAAGTATAAGTGTGGATACTAATTTTTATAGTTCTAATAATTCATAGGTTTAAAGGTGTCGTATGATACTAACTTTCAAACAAACCTCAGATGTTTGCATAAGCTTAGGAGATAATATTAAGAAATATTATTGTTGTACAAATAAAAAGAACTATTTTATTCAATTCAATTACAATAAAAACTAATTCAATTCCTTTCTCCGACCACACCCAGTGTTTACCTATGACTGACGCTGTGTTTTGATTTATTTTGAAAGGAACATTAACTTGGAGCTTCATTAAAACGCACAGGATTCTAATGTATCATGGATCTTGGTTGACCTGTATGAAGTTACAGTTGAATAAATGAAAGAAAAAAAATTGAAATCGGAACAAAAAAATATTTTTTTTTTACAAAAACGAACACAATACTTCAGATTTCTAATATTAGAAATTTCTCGGGAGTAAAAGAATTATATAGCTAAACCTGGATAGTTATAAGAGAAAGTATAGTGATCATTTAAATTTCTTTTCCAAGTTTAGTAAAAAAAAGTTTAGTATTTTTATTTTAAATATGAGTGTTTCACAGCCGTTTTCATTTCGTAGCCATGAAACAGGAGCTACTGTAGACGCTTGTGGTCTGTGTTGTAGCCTGCCCATCCCGTAGTATGCCTTCCCTTCGAAAGGCGAGAAGTGACACAATATTTCCCATTTAGGTGCTGGGTCAACACTTGAAATAAACAGTAGAGAATTACAAAGTGATGATTGTTCTTATTCACAGACCTGTTCTGATCTTATCTTGATGCCATATAAGAACGGCCATCTGATTGCTTTTCTCTACTATTCCATGAGAGGACGTAAACCCCTCGTCCTGAATAAAAAAGTTATCACATTTGTGTTAATCATTTTCGTGATAAATCACAACTACTCAAACTCGCTTTACTGAATCTACGCTGAAATCAGGACTTCAACCACCGACCTCCAGGTGACAAGTCCGCCGCCTTATCCATCAAGCTACTGAGGTCGGTTTCGCCCTGAATAACTCATAATTCAGGATGTTAAAACCAGAATAGAATCTTTATTTTTCATTTGGGCTCAAAGACATAAGTCTTATGGCAGACGTATGAAATAGAATTAGATTTAATCCAAGAGGACTCTATCCCCTGAGACACCTCCAGTAGGAATTTCAACCAATCATAGCGTATTATAGTCAGCTGATATTGTCCACTTGGATTAAATCTAATCCTGTTTCAAATTCGACCCTAGTACACTCCATCTATTTTAACAAGAATATTAACGAAATGAAGTCTGTTCCCGTAATTTCAAAATTAATTCACGATTTATTTTATACGTTGGTCCATCAGTCTGGCTGGGGGACTATAAACAGGGAGTTGACCAGCATTGGCTTGGTTCTGGGGGCCCTTGTCAATTATTAGCCTCCTTGTAAAGACAGTGGTAGAAGTGCTGAGTCATTCCTACTCTGTGTGGCTACCATCGTTTACGATGACGCCACCCTTATTACCTGCTCGCCCTCTGGCATTCTTTTTTAAACAAAATTTTCCCTCCATTTTTCTTTTGTCATTTTATTTTACAAAGCACATTCTATAATCTTATGTACTCTCTTTTTCTTCCAGAAACAACCGCATTCGCACTGGCGACGAGATCATCGCGGTGAATGACAAACTCCTCCGCGGTCTCCGTGACCTGGTGACCGTTCAAACGCTTCTCAACTCTCACCGGTACGATGCCAGCGCTGCGCAATACACCGTGGACGTGATCCTCGTTCGAGCGCATGCGCGCGATGGTTTGGACCGCACGACGCTGGGCGAAAAGCTTCGGCGAATCTCGGATCAGGTGAAACGAGATGACGGAGAAGCCCGAAGCTGTAGCGGAGTCGACCGAACGCGAACGGCTCATACGAATGTTGGCGTTGATGAACGGATGGTTGAAGACAATGATTGTAGAATACCTCGCGGAGAAAATGGGAGAGAAGAAAGTTATCTTGGAAATAATGCTCCAACGGATGAAGAAATGTCGAAAACGGATGGACAGGTGATTCCAAATGCTGATGAGATGACTGTTCAGGTTGATGGAACTCGAACACCACTGGAGAGAACTGCCGAAGAAGCTAATTTTGCTGCGAAAGTTAAAAGTGCTGAACTAGCAGAAAAATGTGTTGGAAGTTTTGTCAAAGCTAACGAAAGTGTAGATATTCTCGACAGGTATGAGGAAAACATGTTGGTTAATTGTAATGACAAAAATAGCTGTGGAGAATTTGTTGTTTCTGATGGTTGTAATACAGAAAACCTGGATAGTACCAGTGGGAAGTGTTATTCTCCACAAGTTGTATCCAATGAAGATGGAAACATTGTTGTGAGTGAAGAAACACAGAGTAATTTGGAAAACATTAAAAGTATCAATGAATCTGTTTTGTCTGTAAAGATTGATAGTGAGAGAGAATTACATTGTGATGCTATTCACGAAGAAAATGTGGAGACTATTATCGAAAGCTTGAATCATAATTCAATCAATTTGTCAAAACCTCTTAGTGGAATCGTGAAATGTTACAATCAAAAAGAAAGTACAGAAAATTTGGATGTAGTAGAAAAATGTACAGCTCACAGCATACTTAAAATAGCAGATAAAAGTTTAGAGATAGAAAAATATGTTGCCTTCTTAAATAATGTGGACAGGGTTAGTATTTGTGCTAAAACAAACGAAAGAAGAGTCAATCACAAATCGGAAAATAGTTGTCCTTCCTCTGATTCAATTAATGAACTTCAAACAGAAAATTATAAAACATTTGTCGAAATAGACTCGGTATCATCTGATGGCGTCTCGAAAGACCTCGAATCTGGACAAACTCTTTACCATCAAGAAGAAAATCCACCAACAGCAGATTCTGATTTAATAGAAACAGACCCATCTGCGCAAATCATGAAAATGTTGGATCAAAACATTACCACGTTTATGAAAGAAACCAAGAAAAAATTGGACTCTCTCTCGTTTTCTGATGATGAAAACAAAAGTTTCTCAGAATTTCTCGCCCGATGTAATTTGGATTGTAAGAAAATCTACAACTCTCCGCTTGCAAGTGAAATTAAACACTTTGCTACGGAACTCAATGAATCTCTAATCCAACTTAATGAAATAAACCATTCACAATTGGAAATATCAGATAAAATTGGTAACACAAATACAGAAGATACTTACGGCGAAAATACATGTCAAATTGATAATACTGTAGGAAAAAATTGTGTAGAAGAAAGTTCAAATGAAGATCAAATTGAATTTCATTGCAGAGAGCATTCAGCCGATATTGTCAGTTCAGTCGATATTGATGTCACAGAAGTCGACAACTCAATCGCTTTAGATGAAGATCTAGTTAGAGAGCCAGATGAAACTGTTGAAGAAAATCTCTCTTTGCTAGTCAACTGTAGTATCTCTACTCTCAACAGCACACTTGGTAGCCTTCATGCAAATAATAGTACCTTAATAGAGCAAAACAATAGTCATTACTCAATAGAAACATGTGAATCTGAAGGCGCCCTAACAAATGGCCTTTCAGAGCGCCTAGTCAATAAAATTACAATTGAGAAAGAAACAGAAAACAATGATATTAAAACAATCAAATTTTCTAAAACCAACAGCCAAACAATGACCAGCTCAACTCAACTATCACCTGAAAATCTCCGTATTCTAGTCAATGCAACGGAACACATTCAACCTATAAAAAATAATTGTATACAGGATTGTGTAAACGACAATAGCGTAAACATCAGTGAACTTACCCTAAGCAATGCCAGCTTAAATTCTTCTCTTGAAGTTAATTTTCATGAATCAGCTCTATATTTGAACGAATCTAACATATCTGTTAGACCCGAAAACCATAAAGACAATAAACATCAAGAAGAATATGAGAACGAAAAAGAAATTTCAAATGCCAACCAAGTAGTTGTAAATGAAAATGGAACAATCATAGCGGTGAATGGATCCAATTCTATCTGCAACGCTACAGATGAGCATGAGCTCATTAGTTCTGACGATGTGATGTCATCATCTATTGACCTTGACATAACATTCGATGAAATTGAAGATGAAGTCTACGAAGATGTAATATTTATCAACAGCTCCCAGCAACGACCACGATAGTCATCTGTACGAGTTTGTCAACTTTGAAAAGTCCAAACCACCTGCACAGAGCTCAATAAATGTTTCCAATAACATCAAAAGATCTCCTGCCTTGTTGAGCCAAAGTTTGCCAAAACATCTTTCTAGATTTGAAAATGACTGTGATAATGTACAAAACGTTAACATTTGCAACACGGCCGAAACTAAATCTAACACTAGTGTAGTTCTCTTGCAGGATGTTGCTCACATCACCCAGTTAAACGTGAATCTTCTAACCGACATTCGTGAAGCACAACATATCAATCTCAAGTCCAAATGTTCTCAAGATGAAACAATACCCAAGTCATCAACAAAAAGGTTGTCACAAGAATCCCGCAGCTCTCACAAAAAAATCACTACTAAACGGACTTCTAAATCGAAAGTTGAGCCGAAATTAAACGATGAAAACCGAGAAGAACTAGCTCGGAAAATGATAAAAGCGGATTCCTTTGACCATTTCTCTCGAGGATCCCCGCTTCGAAGTTCTAGTCCAAACATTCCACGTAGAGTGAATGTTAATTCATTGGATCGCCGAACTCGGAAAAGTGTTCCTGGAAATCGTCGTGTGGTTCATGATCACGAAATGGGCGAAAAAGTGAACTGTGAAAACCATTTGCACAGTTCCAGATCTAGGAATCGGCATTCTTTAAATGTCATAGACAAGAGACGCGAGGTTGAAATGTCAGCGGCAACTGTTGCATTTCAAAACACCCCGGATAAACTTCAACAAAAACTGAAAGACCATGACATCGATTGCAATTCGACTGTTGAATGCGGTGGGAAGAGTAATTCTAAACTAGTCGAAATCAAACCCGTTTGTAAAAGTCAACTACAAACAGCACAAGAAACTAAAAACACTCAGCACAATACCCACAGTCATCAAGCAAAAACAGCAAACTTGTGTCAATCGGCGGCAACCCCTCCCACAGTGGCACACGATGTCGAGCTAAAAGCTTGTGAAACATCCGCCAACGCCCAGTCACCGTCGGATGCCAATACAATGGGAGGTTCAGTTCGAGCAGTTCTCACAACCAAAAGCGCCTTTGTCAAGCTCGCCAATGGTCGACCGTCGTCTGGTGTGTCCACCTTTGAACCGGTTATTCTGAAAGCAGTCTTCGAGAAAGGACCCGGCAAGAAGTCGCTTGGATTCAGCATAGTGGGCGGAGTAGATTCGCCGAAAGGAGAGATGGGCATCTTCGTCAAGACTATCTTTCCACATGGACAGGCTGCTGAAACAGGGACCCTCTTAGAAGGTAAGTTAGAGGATTTTTTACCTTACCTAATTTACTAGATAATCTTCTCTTGGTTGACAGGCAATTTCTTTGTACTCACAATAAATTCTTATTACAAATAGAACAAAAAGAATGACCACAATAACCTGTGTATGTGAAATCCTCAATTTGATCTTAACGGCCATGTTTCTGAAGGAGATAGAGGATGTTAGTCAATATCAAACCATTAACTTTAACATTAATAAGAAACGAGATTTTCACAGATATTTCAATTTAAATTAAAGCAATATTAAATTTTTAAATACAAATTAAGTTCTTTATCAATTTCCTCCAGGAATATGCTGCGAATTTCCAGCCAACGTTATATTTCCTTAATTTACATTACAGAATTGTGTGAACAGACATTGATGTGAACTGCAGTAGTTTAACTTACTAATTATTAACCAAGTTATTTATGCTTACTGGGTTTTTTTTCTATTACAGGCGACGAGATAGTGCTCTTCAACAATGAACCTTTGCAGGGGTTGACACATGCGCAAGCCATCCTAATCTTCAAGAAAATCAAACATGGCCGAGTAGAGCTGACGATAGCGCGGAGGAAAAAGAGTTAACAAGACTTAGAAGCCATGGAGGTGAAATATTCGACCATCGTGACAAGAAAACTACAAGAAGTTGAAAATGTTGTAAAGTTCCTAAAGTTAAGTTACGCCCCGGATAGCTCCTCGATAGATAGATAACCCTGACAGAACTGTTTATAAACGAAGTTAAGTGAAACCTGGACATAAGAGAACTCTTGGAACCGGAATGTCAACTCTTAGAGCACTGTTTATAAACATAATTCAGTTGAGCCTGGATATAAAAGAACTAGGGGGACTGGAATTATTTTCTTCTGATGTACCGGTTTAAGAGGTAAAATTGACCTGGAAATTGGTTTCTTATATTGAGGTTTCTCCTATACCTATCCAATTCTCTTATATCTAGGTTCCAATGAATTTGGCTTTTGACAAAATCTTTCAATCATGTTTTTAGACCTTGCTTTTACTGGCCAGACCGTTTTTGTTGTTGTTACTTAAAATGGACTTTTGTTGACGAATTTGGGAAAAGAGCTTATTTGTAAACAGAAATTACTAGGATCATTTACAATAATATCATTAGTACAAAACTTTATAACATGGAAGAGATCATTATGTTCACTAAATATTAATCATTTATTGTACTGTTTCCTGTAAAGGTAATAGGGATTCAAGAAAGTTACTTAAGACTGATAGCTCCTTTAGAAATTATAGGGCCCTTTCACATTATTGAGATTTTTATTATTGTGTCAAGATTTGACACCTATATTTTCAAATTAGCACAGTTAAAACAAATTACTAAAAAGATGTAAAAAAAAAAAAATGAATAATTTAACAAATAAAAGTAGATTCTCTTGTGCTTCCGAGAAGTTCTTTAGAACTTGGTGGAACAAAATCTACAATATTCACTTGTCTCGCTGTAGGACGTTAAACTGAGACATCGACAGCCCTGTCAAGCCACAGACAATAAAATGACACCTTGGCCAAACACACCAAAGTGGTAATTCATGGGCCACACACCACATCCGATTCTTTGATATTAGGCGTTTTTTTCGCCCAATTGTACGACTCCGTAAGTCACAGAATGAATTCTGTGTTACAATTTGTCCAGTAACAATAAAGTAGTTTTTTTCTGATGTCTGTGGATACTTCATATTTAATTCATTCATGTGACTTTATGTTCGAAATAACGTTCATCTGATTTGAGAACTCAAAGTCTCTCTGACCTGGAAAAATCACATCATATTGGTAGAGTTAACGAGCGGCGTATTTGTTGACTTTACTGACAACGCTGGTTTTCCCAGCATTTCTTCTACTTCTTCTTCGTCTTATAAATTGTTTGTTTCACTTTGGGTTCTTGGATACGGTGTTTTCGTCATGTTTAATGAATTGTTTCAGGTTCCTTTGAATGATAGTTTTTAGCTGTGTTCATGATAAACATCAGAAACTTGATGAAGCATCAGCAGACATTAGAAAGAAAGTCCTTTTTTGTTTCTTGAAGAGAATTTCTACAAACCCGACTTGCGAAATGCGTTACATAACAACTGTGTTACTGCATTGTTTTAGGAAATTTCTTTCTTGATCCTCTTCTAATTCTAAGAAGTTAATCTGTCTTAGAAAAATCATATCATTATTATATACTTTCATATTTCTCATTTAGGTGAAATTTTTTTGCTGTGTTGAGAAAAGCAACAAGAAAGTGTCTTCTTGTAATTCTTTTATATTTTCATGCTGCCAGTTGAGAGCAGCTCTGAGGACATCTCAGATGTATTTCTGGTGCACAAAACCAATCTGGTTTTGGAATGCCAGATCAGAGTACTGGTGAGGATGTCAATTTCAGGAGCTTCTACGAAAATCATCAAACTTCAGGTGTTTTATTGTGTTCTCCACATGTTCGTAAACACCTTGGTTTGGAAATATGGCAGGAAGTTTATTGATTCAGGTGGAATTATGTTAATGAAAATATGGTTAGTATCTTGTTCTCACAATGCCAAACCAGAGTACCCGTGAGAATGTCAATTTCAGGAGCTTCTACGAAAATCATCAAACTTCAGGTGTTTTATTGTGTTCTTCACATTTCGTAACACCTTGGCTCGAAATATGACAAGAAAGTCTATTGAATCTGAATTATGTTATGAAAGATATGTTATGTATCTGGTTCTCACCATGCAACCAAGTACGTGAGAATGTCAATTTCAGGAGTTCTACGAAAATCATCAAACTTCAGGTTTTTAATGGTCTCACATGTGTCACTTTTGAAATAGGAAGTTTTGCAATTTTTATAAATTAGTTCTTTTTACAAGTGACAGAACCAATTAGACTTTGAAAGTATTCAGAATGATGTGGTCCGCAGCCAATTAAAGTTGAAAATAACCAATGACCATTCTGAGTTAAAAATTTTTAAGTCAATTGTAATGGATTGAAGATATTTTGAAATGAAATTTGCATTTTTTTATTAGTTTTTTTTAGCAGTGAGCAGCAATGATGATTTTGAGGGTTTTTTTCCAGATGTGTGGTCCGCACCAACCAAGTTGAAAATACCATGCATTCTGAGTTAAGAAATTTTTAAGTCACACTGTAATGGATTTAAGATATTTTGAAATGAAATTTGCATTTTTTATTAGTTTTTTTAGCATGAGCAGCAATGATGATTTTGAGGGTTTTTTCCAGATGTGTGGTCCCGCACCAACCAAGTTGAATACCATGCATTCTGAGTTAAGAAATTTTCAAGTCACATTGTAATGGATTAAGTCTTTCACAAAACTTTCAAACTGTCATAGGAATCAAAATATTTTCCACGCAGCATCACCATGTGTATCAATACAGTACAGAATTCACAGATGAAAAAAAAAACACTTCACATCGACCAAGATAGTATTGTGTTGATATAGTAGGATGTCTTGAAAATTACTGTTTCAGTAGAGAGGATTATGATTTTCAATAGGAAAAGTAACAACTGGCACAGAACGAAAGCGAAAGCAGGATTAGCAGGTATGATAAAGATAATGAAAAATGAACAAAAGAAAAGATGTCATTTATTTGATTACCGCGGGTAAAAACTTTGAGAGGATGCTACACGAACGCTGCGTAGCGGTCAACCTCAGTTTCAATCGGCGGGCTTCTAGCAACGGCCTTAACATATTTTGAAATGAAATTTGCATTTTTTTATTAGTTTTTTTAGCAGTGAGCAGCAATGATGATTTTGAGGGTTTTTTCCAGATGTGTGGTCCGCACCAACCAAGTTGAAAATACCATGCATTCTGAGTTAAGAAATTTTCAAGTCACACTGTAATAGACGAAAGGTCTTTGGAAATGAACACTGCAGGTTTAATAAGTAAAAGTCAGAATATTTGTTTGACATGAGCTTTTGAAATTGTTTGACAAAGTGTGTCTAACATAGGTTTGACATGAAAACTTTCATTGAATTTGATATTTCCAATTCTCATTTCTCCATCTTCGCAAAATTTTGAGTTTTTCAATATAAATTCACAGTCACAGATTTTATCTAGTTGGATGATGATGATAATGTACGATAGTATCATCAGATCTATCTTGTACATTGTAAGTGAATCCTCAAGTGGTAATCAAAATGTGTTCTGTTTTGAGGCCCGCAAATCCAGCATCCTACGAACATTCGTTGTGTTGGATAACTCCAATTCTCATCCCTCCGTTTCCGCGATTCTTGTAGTGTGTCGTATGAAAAAAACACGTCTTCTTCCGAATCCCTGAAAATTATTTGACTTGAAAAAATCATATCATACTGTAAATCTTTGGAACCATCATTCACAAGTAATGTATTGTCACTGGACTTTTGGTTGTCCACTGATAGAAACGGTGGGCTTTTGGTTGTTCACTGAAATAAACGGTGGAATTTTGGTTGTCCACTGATTTAAATGGTGGACTTTTCGTACTTTTTACTATGATTCTCTTGCTACATGAAATTTTCGAGTTTTTTAAAATAAACTCACAGTCACATATATTATGAGTTTTAAAGAAACTCACAGTCACATATTTTATCTGGATGAATGATGATGATAACGCATGATGATATCATCAGATTTAAAAGTATCACTTCGACGTCTAAATCTGAAAAGAAATTTGACTTGGAAAAGTCACATCATATAGAAAGTTCTCTTGGGTAGAACTTTTTTGCAGTGTCAATTGAGGCAGCTGCAGAGTCAGTGAAATTACAATCACTATTTGGCCAAAATTACAAATGTCCACAATAGTCCTCTCACATAAAGTCGTGGATTTTGGACATAAAGTTATTCTCATTAATCAATACTTGAGACTGTGTTGTTCACAAGGAATGTAGCATCACTGTATTTCTTATTGTATACAGAGTAATAATGATAATAATAATAATTATAATGATGATGATCATTAAATTATTTAGTTAAGTCAATCGTTGACTTGATTTAAAAAAAACACGTCTTCTTCCGAATCGCTGAAAAAATTTTGACTTGAAAAAATCACTTCGTACTGTAAATCCTTGGAACTTTCATTCACAAGTAATGTAGTGTCACTGGACTTTTGGTTGTCAGTTGTCTACTGATAGAAACGGTGGACTTTTGGTTGTCTACTGATAGAAACGGTGGACTTTTGGTTGTCTACTGATATGAACGGTGGACTTTTGGTTGTCCACTGATTTAAATGGTGGGTTTTTGGTTGTCTACTGATATGATAGGTGGACTTTTGGTTGTCCACTGATTTAAATGGTGGGTTTTTGGTTGTCTACTGATATGATAGGTGGACTTTTGGTTGTACACTGATATGGACGGTGGACTTTTCGTACTTTTGACTATGATTCTCATCAACTCTTCCTGTATGTAGGTACGTTGTAAATGAAAGTTCCAATCATAGATTAGAGTTTTTTGTTTTGAAGTAAAAACCTTTCGTGTGTTTGATATGCCCAATTCTTATTTCTCGGTCTCCGCAGTTGTAGTACCTATAAGGTGTCAAACATGGATGCTTTCTAATGAACTGCATGGATATTTTCTGCAATATGAAACAGTTTAATATGTCCTGCTGATTTTTTTTACAATATGCAACAGTTTAATTAAGATGACCTGATGGATTATTTTTACCTATAGATATAAATAATGTAAAAGGGCCTTATAAATTAAGTATTTCTGTTCAATGAATTTACATATAATCATACTAATTCCCTTTTTGTATAACTTAAATAATGAATTTAGAAATGAAGCAATGAAACATCTGTATTGTAATCATAAATAAATGAATTCAGAATATTTTATCAAAATGTGAACTTGTCTGTTTTCGTTCTTTCTCCTTCTTCTTCTTTTACTCTGTCTTATCCCGCTTAAGCAGGGTCGACGTTGTCTAACCTCATGGTTGAGGTTGGTTGGTTTTGGCACATTTTTTTCCTATAGATTTGTAATAAAGGTTGTTCTTGTGTTGGTGTTCTAGCTAAGATGAATTTCGTTGACTGCACCAACTGGTCGTTGTGTGCTAAGGTGGGATTACTGAAGAATTAACCATGCAACATACAATGCATTTTATACCACCAGAGTATTTCAACCTCAACCATGAGTTTGAACAATGCCGACCCCAATAGCAACATAAGCTAATAAGTGTTAAAGGCATGGGAGATATACAGGGTGAGCATAAAGTCTCACCCCACCCCCCGTATCTCGAGAATGGCTGAAAATACAAGAAAACGCAAAAACCCGTATTCCTAAAGTTGGTCCATGCCCAGTCAGGCTGGGCATGGACCAACTTTAAAATCTTAAATAGAATGGTATGCCTTGTGACAATTGTGACATATTAATTTAAAGGTCTCATAGAAAGAATTTCATTACAACAAATTTCAGTGAGCTGCGACTTACTGTTCTCGAGATACAGGGTCGGACGTCCTGCGTAATATCCATATATTTTGACCTATAACTCGTTGACCGTAAATTCCAGAAAAATGAAATTTGTTGATAATAACTCCATGGCAAGAACTTTCGAAAAAAATAAAACTTGATTAAAAAAAAAAAAAAAAAAAAAAAGATTCCCCTTAAAAATTAAGGAATACGGGTTTTTGCGTTTTCTTGTATTTTCAGCCATTCTCGAGATACGGGGGGTGGGGTGAGACTTTATGCTCACCCTGTATACCTACCTATAGAGAATTATGTGGTGAGCGCGCGATTAACTCAGTGGTTAAGCACTCGCTTGCCATGCGGAAGATCCCGGGCTCGATGCCTCGAGTCGCCAAAAAATAATGTATTCTAAATTAAGTTACAGTTATCTGTAAGGGATACCTTCTAGTGCGTTCTTGTTGACCCAGCACCTAAGTTTAGGCGTCAACAAGGCGATATAGTTATAGATTGTTTAAATGTTTACATTACAAGTCTGTGACCTTATATACATCGACTACACCAATGCAGGATAATATACAGGGTGGGGCAAAAGTCTGGAAACCCCTGAATAACTTTCGAATGGCTTATTCGGTAAAATTAAAATTTTATATGGTAAACCGGGCTAATAAGACCTTCTTTTAGAGTGGGGTCGATTTTTGTTACCGGCCCCCATGTCGGGGCCAGGGGGGCCAACTTAATTATTTTAAATACGAACCCCCACCTTGCGATACATTTTTGGAAAGGTCTTTAAATAAGAAACACATTGGTGCAAATTTTATTTTTTTTAATATTAACTGTTTGCAAATGGCGTCCAACTTTGTGTATGCTGTAAAGTCTGGAAACCCCTGAATATCTTTCGAAAGGGCTTTCTCAGTAAATTTAAAATTGTGTACGGTAATCCTTGGTAATTAGACCTTATATTAGAATGGGACCGATTTTTTTTACCGGCCCCCATGTTGGGGCCAGGGAGGCCAACTTCATTTTTTTAAATACGAAACCCCACCTTGCGACACATTTTTGGAAAGGTCTAATTACCCCAATTTACCGTTCACAATTTTAAATTTACTGAGAAAGTCCTTTCACAAGATATTCAGGAGTTTCCAGACTTTACTGCATACACAAAGTTGGACGCCATTTGCAAAAAGTTAATATTAAAAAAATAAAATTTGCACCAATGTGTTTCTTATTTAAAGACCTTTCCAAAAATGTATCGCAAGGTGGGGGTTCGTATTTAAAAAAATTAAGTTGGCCCCCCTGGCCCCAACATGGGGCCGGTAACAAAAATCGGTCCCACTCTAAAAGAAGGTCTTATTAGCTTGGTTTACCATATAAAATTTTAGTTTTACCGAAGAAGCCATTCGAAAGTTATTCAGGGGTTTCCAGACTTTTGCCCCACCCTGTATATTATATTTAACTGAAGCATAATTATACATATCTCTTTGCTAGGCGTGCTATGTATACTATGTTAGGCGTGAATCGTGTTTATTTTCGTCTAGGTCGCCTCTACAGCCACCCGATGCACTCATAAATATCACGACTCCACATACACACAGCTGTAGGCAGCAGTCTGACGCTACCACTACGGTGTACGGTCAAGTAGCAGAGAATGCCTAAGGCATTAATTTCGCCCCGGATTACAAAAAAAAAAAAAAAAAAAAATACAGGTCAGCAATAATTTATATTGTTGTTTTGTATATTTTTTTTTTAAATTTATTGTTGGTAGTTTTGTATAAAAAATTAAGTGTAAATAAATAAATATGGTCCGTGAGAAACTGAAAATAACGTTATTCAAATTTCGATAATTTTTCACGATTATCCGGATTTTAATTCTCTATAAATTTGAGAAGTAACCACTTTACTGTGTAGCCATGTAGCTACTAATAGAATACCGAAAATTACCTTTTTAGTCATGAAGAAAAAGCTCCTTTAGACGCTGGTGGTCTGTGTCATATCTTTCTCATCCCGTGTTATGAAAATACGATCAGCGAGAAGTGACACAATACTTCACATTTAGGTGCCGGGTCAACAATTTAGGTTGGGTGGAAGAGATTGCCACAGGCAATAACCCCGCCCTTTAGGTAGGACATTATTGTTATTTTCTTTTCTTTTTTATTTTGTCATTTGTTTGTTCTTTTTTCTTCTGTCTTTTCTTAATTTTATAATGTTGCATGTTTGTCCTCCTAATAAAGCTTAATAAAAAAAAAAAAAAAAAAACAAATGCGCACCGAACGTTGTACCTTACAACCAAATTGCGACTAAAATTTTTAGATCTGGGATTCGAACCCGCGACCTTCCGCATGGTAAGCGAGGATCTACAGAAAACGAAAGTGAGTATCTAAGAGGTTAGTGAGCTAAACATTTCGATGTCCGGTTTTTAATTTTATACAATTAAAAATCGAAATCCACCATCACAAGACTCACGTACGTACAGCTTCTGGTTGAATGAAATTACTGAAAACAAGTCCTACCGTTACGTTTTGTTCGACAATTTTTGATTCGATAAACAACAGATCTAAGTTTGCAACGTTATTTACGAAACTGCAAATTGGTAACATTCTAACTGACAGTATAAACAAGGCAGTTCACGAATAAAAATAACCACCTATTACAATAAAAGTGACTAGTGATACCTACTTTTAGAATAACTACCTATAGATTATTTTAAAATATCAATAATTATAGTGTCCGACCCATAACGCCAATAGTCTATTTTTTTTAAATAAAAAAAGTCCTTAAAATTTTATTTTAATTCAGAAAAACTAACTACTGTAATGTAGCAGAAATTAAACCGACCGAAAACAATACCTCATATACCTTAGAGTCAATAGAAAGTAACAAAATAAAGAAGTGTTGATAGTAAAATGTACCTTTACCTATTACACAAAAAAAAATTAAATATAAATAAACATAATATTATCAATAACGTGTTTACAGAATAAATACGAGGTAAGATAAACTTTTAAACCAGAAGTGTGAAAGGAAAAACAAAAACAAACTGATAAAATTTCAGCAAAAGTAGAAGTAGTATTATGCCTGCGCAGAGAAATTGGAGTCATGTGAAAGTCTCAAGCAAGCTCTTCCTCAATCACAAATAAGTTTTATCAATAATTACAATTGACTACAAAGAACTACATAAAAAATCAATATATGTCTCAAAGAACTTGTACATCACATATGGACCTATAATTATGTTCCATTAAAGAAAGTGTTTTCTGAATCACAAAGAGGACATACTTTCCATTTATTTGCAAGTTTTTGGTAAGTTTTCTTCTAAAATGAGTTTCTTTGACACAAAGTTCTTCAACCAACTAATCACCGACAACAATGTCCTCCGAAGTTTTGAGACAGCTCAGTCCAACCTCGAAAGGTTGGAAATCCTGCATGTCCACTTTAGGAATGAGCCAAGCTTCTACGAAAGTCTTCAAAAAATTGCCAATGAGGACACAAAAAACCTCGAGCGATCACTTGAAGCAAAGAACTTGGGCGTACAATATTTCGCTTCCAAACATTGCCATGCTGCGCTGATGAAAACCAACGAAAGCCTTTCACTGGCCCCTCCGGAATGCGAATTTCTTCCCCATTTATTTGGGAACCGCTCGGCCATTTGTTACGATCTAAGGAACTATGAAGACGCTCTCGTCAACATTGAACTTGCCTTGACGCACAAAATGCCAGAGCTTTTGAAGATCAAACTTCTGTTTCGAAAAGCAAAATGTTTGCAGAACTTGAAAGACACTGAAGGGGAAAATGTTTACGAGGATTGCATAGGAAGAATGTCTGTTCTGTTGGCCTGTCTCAAAAAAGATGCTCCAGAGCTAAAGCAATGTGAGGATATGAAGAGGAAAATGCAAGAAAGTTGGAGGGACTTGAAAGTAAAAGGTTCTTTAGCAGGAATTGAGGACTATAAGAAAACTGAAATACTCACATCAGGAAGTTCTAAGCATTCGGAAGAGATTGACAATGATCAAGATTTTAAACCCCAGACTACTGAACAAGAACAAGCATTTTCCAGTTGCGTCGGCCAAAATAATCTTATCAGAAACGCCTCAATTCGGTCGCGGTGTTTTTGCAGTCGAAGACATTTCCCCAGGACAGATCGTTGTATTGGAGGAAGCAACTGTTTCCGTTCTTCGTCCGTCCGATCAGTTTCGTCTCACCCACTGCCACCACTGTCTCAAACGCAACCCGTCGCGTCTCGTTCCTTGCGACAGATGTGACGTACTCTTCTGTAATGAACAATGCAGAAACGCATGTGACGAGTCGACCCATGATGCCGAATGTCGCGTTCTAACCATTGATCAAGCAAATGTCAATCTTCGGTATTGTCGAGATGGTAGCGCTACGATTCGTTCTTCTTGAAATCCGACAAGGCTCGAGTGTTAACGATTTGTGTCAAAAGCTTTCCGCGTCTGAAAACTCCTCTGCAGTTTTTGCGTCTCTCGCTTATCAGCTGGAGACAAACGAGAATAGTAGAGAATCAACAGATAT
Source organism: Bactericera cockerelli (assembly GCA_024516035.1). Taxonomy (NCBI): domain Eukaryota; kingdom Metazoa; phylum Arthropoda; class Insecta; order Hemiptera; family Triozidae; genus Bactericera; species Bactericera cockerelli. Next base: position 7,668,881 of record CM044966.1, read on the forward strand.
GATGACGAGAGTGTTCAAATCTCTCGTCCTCTGCCAACTGTTAACGACTACCAACTTCTTTGCAAACACCGACAGCTCCAACAGCATCATTCTCAACAACTATGACAGCAAAAACAACAACAACAACGTTCACATAAACGAACTGTCCTCACCTTTAAATCCTCACACCCTCCAGTTTGGAGCCCTCTTGGTGCACTACTTTCAAGTGGTCGCTTGCAACGCCCACGACATCAACACATTTTTCGCCGCACCACCAAATGGAAGAGTCACGGACAGTGATCAAGTTCAAATCGGCAGTGGCTTGTATCCTTTCTGCTCGATGTTCAACCACTCGTGTGATCCCAATGTCGTGAGGCATTCCGTCCACGGATCCACGGTTCTGGTGAGTTCCCTCAAAGGGATTCGGAAAGGAGCTCAGTTGTTCGACAACTACGGATGCCACTACGCAACGATGACGAAACCTCAACGCCAGAACTATCTGTGGCAGCAGTACAGGTTTCGCTGTGGTTGTCATGCATGTCTAGAAGACTATCCACTCTATCAGCCAGATCGAGACGAGCCAATGACTTTTATTGAACATTATGACAATGATCGTAACACGAAGAACAATAATGATAACAATAATAACACTAGCATCACAATCGACTGTAAGAGTAATACCAACAAAAATAAGAAAAACAATAGAAATACTCCACCCAAAAGCAACAACAGACATAGCACCACCAACAACAACACTACAAACACCTATTATATCAACAACGACAACAATATAGGTGACCCAACTGCTGACCATCTTGTTCTCAAAAACACAATTCAAAACTCCGTCCACGAATCAATCGAAGTCTTCAACTCCATCCTCTCGGGGATCGTCGACCATGGACATCGGGCGACCGAACTTGGCCGGAAACTCACGATTGTGATTCGTCATCTGGAGCTGATGGACAGATGTGTCGGGCGACCTCACCAGGAGTTTGAGAAGGCGCAGGAGACCTACAAGAGAATCCTGGCGTATCTGACCAACTGCGAGGCGCTGGCAGATGGTGAAGAGATTCCTCAATGACTTTGAGTTACTCTTTAGGTCAATATTGAAGAACTTATAATTTATTAATCATAGATAAATAAATAAATGGAGAACTCAAACCTGTCCCGTGCACTGGTAGTCTAGTAGTCCGTTGGTTCGAATCCCACCCAGTACATGAATTATTTTATTGGACCACAAAATCCCGATATCTTGAAAATGGTAAAATAATAATATCGCCTTATTTATACTGCCCGATTAGGACTATTAAAGTCCAATTACTCCAGCAGTCCCAAGACATACCGTTTGGACTGAGGTATTGTAAACAAACAACCCTTGAGAGGACATAGTCAGCCAGTCAGACACGCACCGATGTGAGTTTCATATACATACGCTAGGCATTGCACGCACGGTGACCTGGGTTCGATACCCAGCGGGGCAGAAATTCTTCTGTTCTGTACTTGGATGTTTGGTGACCACTCATAACTCGTGAGGAAAAATTAGTGGCTGCTTTGATGTGAGCAGCGACCAGTGGCGGAATTAGGGAAAAAAATATGGTGTTGATATATAGGAAATAGTCCTGTAAACTTGCACTACCCACTAAAATTGTGTTTTTTAAAACGACCTTGACGGCAGGATCCTCACACTGTGAACTCTTCCACCCAACTGATACAAAAAGAGAAAAGGCTACCTCTTCACTTTGAATTTGCCCAACTTTATTCCGTAACCTAGTTCAAATCCCTGTCTAGACAATTTTTTAAAGAAAATTTCTATATCCATCCAATGTAAATTAGAAAAACGGCTTTCCCTCGCTATTCAACGGGGGAATGCTACATTAATTTTGTATACTCTGTCTAGTGGAAGATCATTGGAAGAGATTATTTTTATTGAATAAAGGAAATACTATATTGGTTTCAGTATAGTTATTTTATATTTACAACAATTAGAAGTAAATTTGCCATTTCCAGATTAACCTACTTTGGAGAGGGTTAGTGTAACTATGTAGCTGTGTAGTAAGTTTCCAGAGCATGGAGGGTAAAACCTCTTATGATTGACCCTAATGTCATAGCGACGGACGTGAAAAATAATAAATGGTTGTTATAATTTTTCTTACGTTAATCATGACATGTAACTATTTTTTATTTTAGTTGTACTTTCAAGATTAAATTAATATAAATGTTGCTACGTATGTTTTTAATTTTCCAACATTTTACTTCCGAGATTTTTCTAATATTAGAAATCGGAAGTATTGTGTTCGTTATTGTAAAAAAAAAAAAAAAAAAAAAAAAAAAAAAAAAAAAAAATGCTGCAGAAGAGGCGAGTCAGAGAAAGAGAAGCAAGTATGGAAACATCTCGATGCAGAATTTCCTTTTTATTCCCCTGGCCTTCGAAACCGTCGGCCCGTGGGGAGCATCCGTAGAACTCTTTGTCAAAGATGTGGGACGACGCTTGATTGAAGTAACAGGCGACATCAAATTAGCATTTTATTTTAATCAAAGACTCGCTATGGCCGTCCAAAGAGGCAGTGCGGCGGCCATACTTGGTACGTTGCCTGTCAACCAAGGGCTCAATAAGGCTTTTGTATACTATGATTTAATTTAATAAATTTATTTGCATTAGATACGAGCCTTCAGTAGACTACTCTCTGATGAATACCAGAGTATCTTGCGTGTACTTCATCAGCTCCGTTCATATTGACCTCTAAAATTTGAAAAGATTATCGAACAAATTCCAATATGTTAAGGCCAATTTAACGGACCTTCTACTCAAAGAAAAGTGTCTGGCCCATGAATTTTACCAGACCAACTAGTTGCATCATTCCGTCCAGTCTCTTCTATCGTTCAGTTTAAAATCATTTTACCCCACAGGGCTTGAAATTCTTGTAGAAAAAGTTTTATTTAGCATGAATTTACTTCAGATACTTCTGCTCGGCTTGGTGCTCTTGCTCCGTGATGCTGCCCCCCAGCCATTTCCCTACACACAAGCTCCTCCTGCAGGCACTGTAAAACCCTTCCGGGAGGATGATATGGTTTTTTGGAAGAAGTATTTGACGTGCTACGATTGTTCAGAGGATTACATAGGGGACGAATGCCATGTCATCACTCGTCTCACCCCCCGAAAAACATTGATGTCTTCTGAAGGAAATTGCTGTTACGACCAATGGAGACCACACAATACGTGTCGTTACCTTTCGGTCTGCTTGTACTTTACCACACCCGTATACCATGCAGGCCCCAAACAAATTAACCGAAGAATCATGAATAATTGTCGGTATGTTAATTGGATCCGTATCGGAGGTTATTATGCATATTCACAATATATGAAAATTTGCGAAAACAAAAACGGACAATTATTGCCAAACTGCTTCTATTGCAATGAAGATCTTTGCAATGATATCGTCTCAGAATCGGACATTCCTGACAGGATTGAGGTGAAGAACAGCATCGAGTGGAGGCAGTCCTCCCCCGCTCCGGCTACGATTGATGTGGCCTCCCTGTGGCAGTCCGTGAAAAAGACGTTCCACAATGCGATAGGTGAAGCACTGGACTGGCTGAGAGACAAGTCCGGTGCTCGTGGGCCGCTTCATTGAGAATTTCTGTCGAAATCATGATTTTTAGTGGAAATATAATCACATCAATTTAATTATAGTGCCAGATTTTTTTTTTAAACATACTCAAATATTTATTTAGTTTTAAATCAAACACCTCGGCCGAGGTGTGAAAAACGAATATACAAAGAAAGAGACAGCCCGGCAGAGTGTAAGGTTACGGAAAACGTAGTTCCCATGCATTTCATGTACTTTCAGCCAACGAAACGTGCAACATGAATTTCAAAAAAATCGATTTTAATTGCAGAAATGGACTCTACGTTGAAAAATAAATTGATTTGACTTTTTGTTTGACTTCCTAGGCCAACGGGAACCCTATTTTCGAGACCCCCCCCCCCCCCCCCCCCCCCCAACAATCATGAAAGACATGAAAAGATTCATATTACTTCCGAGAAATTTCTAATATTAGAAATCGGAAGTATTGTGTTCGTTTTTGTAAAAAAAAAATATTTTTTTGCTCCGATTTCAATTTTTTTTCATATTTCTGGACATTTTATAACCTACTGAGTAAATTTGGTTTTGTGTCCGTCTGTCGGTCCGTCGGTCTGTTAAAACGATTCCTTGTAACGCGCAAATCTCGGAAACTACTCAACCGATTTTGATGAAATTTTGCATACATCTAGGAGACATTCTGTAGATGGTCCCATTTTAAATTCATTGAATTCATACGAGCGGTTCTGGGTGAAAGAGACCATGCGCCTGACCACTAACTTTTTACTTAAACGCTTATATCTCGTGAACGGTACACCCGATTTCGATGAAATTTTGTAAAAATATGCATATTATTGTTTTACATAGGTTATTTATATTTATTTTTAAATTATTTATAATTTACCATTTGTTCTGTGCCGGTGTTACCATTTGGTAACACTATTTGTTAACTGGTGTTACCAAAAGGTAACACCGGGGTCGAGAAGTAGATGTCTTCTTGAAAAATGGTGTTACCAAATGGTAACACCATTTTTCTGAACAGGTGTTACCAAACGGTAACACCGGCACGGAAAGTGTTAATATTGAGAACTTTCTAAGTAGTTTGACGATGATTTGGGGGGATCAACTCTCATGAAAATTTCAATATCTGTTACCTGGGCTGTGGTATTGTAAACAAACTTATGTAAACCACTAAGAGGAAATAGTCAGTCAGTCAGACACGCACAGATTTGAATCTATACTTATAAAAGAGAGTTTCACTGACTGACTGACTCACTGTTTCTCCGAACTGGTAAGTCCTAGGAAGCTGAAATTTGGTAGGTAGCTTTGTCTTATAGTCTAGATGTGCTATAAGACGGGATTTTTCGAAATTCCCACTACAACAACTGCCATTGGCGAAAAAGGATTTTTTGCTTTCACGGCCATGCCTCGGCCCGCAAAGCAGGCGACAGCCCACTAGTTTTATATAATAGAGATGTAAGAAAAAAAAAAAAAAAAAAAAAACCCGAGCGCGTTTTCTCTTATCAGAGTTATCCATAGTCCATTGCGATTAATGTGTCTGCCCTTTTGGCTTATCTATCTGAATGTCAGTTTTTATCTAACAATTTGAGAATAGTAAGTTCTCTCTTCGATTTTATTTTGAAAATTAAAAAATATCAATTAAAATTTAATGAACATCGCATTCAAAAATAGTAAAATCTCTAGGTACCTTTATTTTTAATCAATACCTACATTTTCTCTCAATTTTTATTCATATTTCTTTTAATTAATTCAAAAACTTCAGAGAGGAACTCACAATAATTTCTACTAAATATTTTTTAATCATCAACATCCATTATTCAGTATTCATCTTCTTCCCGAAATCTCAGATTTTCATAACGTCAGTTGAGTAGGTACCTACGTCACAACTGACAGTTGATGAAAATTTAAATTTAGCTTGCAGTTTCTGTGTCTTTTCAAAGAGAGTGTGTGCGGTTGCAATTTTTTTTTTTGCAAAATATAAAAACGTGTTTTTTTCCGAGTTTGAAAATATTTTAATTTTTGTTGATAAATATTTAAATTAATTTAAAAAAAAATAAAAAAAAATTCTGACACGGTTTGACTTGACTTCATTATCTCTTTAAATAAATATTTTTTTTAATAATTAAAAAAAAAACTACATAAAAATAAATGATGTGGGCGAAAAATCCCTCTTGGCTGCTAAAATAAACTCACATCTCAGTTTGCTAGAAAAGGTAAGATAAATTTAACTTCGTACCCCTCTCATCTAAATTTATCTGCCCAACTTTACTTGCCCGAAAGCAGCGGGTTCGAGTCCCGGAAAGAACAAAAAAATTGAGTAACAGGCAATTCCAATACCTATATGCAGTATGCACTTTTGTGATCAGCGGTAATATGGTAACAATGATTTTTTTTTTTTTTTTTGAGAAAAAATTGTACAGTCTGTCAAAGTAGCTCAGCGGTCAAGGCGTATGACTGGTAATCCAGTGGTCGCGGGTTCAAAAACCAGCCGGGCCAGGACGAGTTACCCTCTCATTTAGGATTTTGACATAATAAAACATCTTGGGCTTACCGCTGGAATAATGGGACTCATTAGTCCTAATCGGGCAGTATAAAAAAGGTCCTATAATTATTATTATTATTGCTATACACACATCACCCTCAAAGTGATTGATTTCTTTTGCTTCTTTTTCCTCTTATTTATATTTTCCTTTTCCCAAACCTTGGTGTCGACAATGGTCAATTGCATTCAATGGAATCTCGGCCTCAGGATAACATAATAATAAATCTCTTTAGTGGAAGGTAACCACCAGGCGAGGTTAATGCTCAAAGCATTTCCTACCACCTAACCCTCAGAGTCTTACTATTATGTGGTCACAAACTCAAATTATTGAGGAAAAAATCATGCACTGGGTGGGATTCGAACCAACGTATCCCTACGCTACCTGGATTGCCAGACTAGGGCGTTAACCTGCACTTGACTACCACTGCACTTCTTATGACTCGAACCACCCATCACCAGATTGCAAGTCCATTGTGCTAATGACGAGTTACTGAGTTCGGTGAATGCACTGTCATTGAAGGTGTTAATTTGATAAGTATTATAATACCTACCTAACATAGAGTAGTTTAGTAGGTAGCTAACTACTTCAAATTAAAGCACCTTTTATCTGACGTAGTAGTCACTTGGCCCAGCGGTAGCATACTCGGCTTGCACTCCAGGTGACCCGGGTTCGAATCCTGGCGGAATCGGAATTTTTTCGGCTCTGTACTTTGGATGTCGGGGCCTACCCTAGCCTCGTGAGGACAATTGGGGTAGTTGTATACTAGGCAACGACCAGTGGCGGCATTACGAAATAGATTTGTGAATATATGATGGTTGGTTGGAGATATGATGCATTAGCATTAGTTCTCGTAATATGTATGTTACCCACTAAAAATTGTGACATAATAACACAAATAACTAGCTCTTTATCTTTTATATGACGTTATACACATTTTAATGGTATATAACATCACTTTTAATGTTTTTTTTTTATGAAGTTTGGACATAGACGTCATACGCTCATATTAGTCATATAACGAATTCACGACGGGAGTTCATGCAAAAGTTGCTGTGCAAACAACCCACCGGCTACTCAAATTAACCTCACCCAGCCTGAGTGGGGTCTGGAATAGACAACAGAAAGTGGATTGCCAAGATTGCCATGAAGATCATGCATGGGTGGATTCAAAACCAGCACGGTCACCCCACCATGTCTTCACCATTTATTTATTTTCACTTGATTTTTTTTGATTCAAGACAAACAACAATAAATTATTAACAGAGATAATAAAAAATTAACAATATTTACAAAATAAGGTATAAAAAAATATTTAAATTTAAATGTGCCATTGTCTTGTAATACACTAAAAAAATACCCGAGCGCGTTTTCTCTTATCAGAATTATAGCTAGATCATTGCTGTGTCTGCCCTTTTGCCTTATCTATCTGAATTTCATTTTTTATCTAACAATTCGAGACTCGTAAGTTCTCGGGTATTTCGATTTCTAATGTCTTAGGCATTCTCTGCCACTCTCCCACCACGCTGGACGACGCTTAACTTCTGTGTTCAAATGATAACTATAGTGTATTCAACGTGTCCTTGGCAGACATCCTTTGCTTGTGTGTCTGTTTTTTTTTTTTTTTTTTTTAATTTGGGTTCTACGTCCCTTTCAACTGCATGGTCATGTCATGACGGGGGTTTTACCCTCCATTCGCAGGAAACTATTATTATTAGGTATTATTATTTAACACATTATTGGTCAACTACATGATACATTCAACAAATTATAAAATGAAAAAAAGAACACAATAGAATATGAAGTGAACCAAGGGGCGAGGTTAAAGCCTATGGCTTTCTCTTCCACCGAAACTCACAAACCATGCAGCTACTTAAATTAACCTCACTCAGGCTGATTGGGACCGGGAATAGTGAATATCACGAAGTTTCGAATTTGACTGGTTACCAAACCAAGTCCTAACTTCGCTTGACGTTACTTAATAGTCTAGTAATCCTGGCTTTTAAAAATGCAAGTTTTGGTGTAGTTTTGATTTTTTGTACCATAGTGTATTTTGAGCTGCTGAACACGAATCTGAGGTTTGCCACACAAAAATTTTACCGGCAAATTTTTTTACAGGCAAAAAACAGGCAAAATATTGGACTATTTTTAGTTTTTCTGAAATATCTCCCAAGTGATTTAATTAACGCCAACACTAACTCTATACAAAGTTGTTCACAACTGAATTCCCTACATTTTATGTTCTACAAAAAAATTTGTGCGACCAACCTTTGAGCTTAGAGGGCGCCCTCAAAATGCAGGCAAAAAATCAAAAGTGGCCAAATTTGCGATTTTTTAAAATTTTACTTCAAAATAACGCTCCTGACAATATTTTTGACAGTTAAAGACGTCATTGATGGCTTATAGGCTAAAGTTTCAGACTTTTTCAGCCTTTTAGAAGGACCTTTGCAGCCTTTTGGAGTGACACAGAGATCACAGTCACCTGTGTCTATTTAGAACCCTGGTTTTAAAACAAAAAAGTTTTGCTGTACTTGTGATTTTTGGTAATATAGTGTATTTATAGCTGCAAAGTATGAATTTGATGTTTGCCAACAAAAAAATTGCCGTCATTTTTTTAACAGGCAAAAACGGCCTGAATGGAGCTTTTTTTCAGTTTTTAACAATATCTCCGAAACTATGCATTTCAAAGCAACGTTAGGTGAATACTAAGTTCAACATAACTGAATTTTCTACATATTATGTTCCCAATATTTTTTTGTACAACCAACCTTTGAGCTTTGAGTGCGTCCTCAAAGCCCAGGCAAAAAGTCAGAAAAGGCAAAATTTGAAATTTTTGAAGTGTGAATGATATTAATAATGGTTTAAAGGCTAAATTTTTTGACCTTTGCAGTACATCTTTGTGAGGGACTTGAATCAGGGTCCTCCATTGATGGCATGATATCGCAAACCAAGCATAGAGCGGAGCAGGAGAGTCCTGCTTTCCTGCAGCCATATTTTCCCGTAAATTTGCAGGAAACGAGCTTCAGCAATTCGGGGGGAGAGGGGGAGAGAGATTTAATATAGGTTCTTGATCTGTTTGAGTTTGCTTCCATCCCCATTTTTCAGGAGCTTTACTTACTTTCAACCATTGTTGCACTTGATGGTACAGGGTATGAGGGTACACCCTGAGGGAGTGCACACGGTGGTAACGCAGCAATGTTGAAGTTGGTTATTGCCATAGGCAATAACCCCGCCCTTTAGTTAGGACATATGTTTTCAAATATTTTCTATTCTTTTTCATTTTATTGTATATATTGTTTTTTTCATCTTTTCACTGTTAAAATTATTATTTATACAGGGTGGACCAAAAAAACGTTTACACCCGTTAATGGTAGATTACTGACGACATTTCCAGCCCGGATCTGCGATCCGTTTTTTCGGATTCGCCTTTATAACTGCACAAAGTGATTTTTTGCAACTTTCTGAAAAAGTCCGACTTTGGCTTATTCTTCAGGTCAGAACTTTTTTCCTGTTTAAGATGAGTTGATTATGAACAATTCTGCAGAAAGCCAACAAAATTTTGATGTTTCTAGCTACACTACTTTGTTTTTTACGGTTTGGTTTGGCATCTTTTTTGACACCTGAATAGAAAAAAAATTCTCATGTAAGTTTTTTACACTTTGAAACACTCAAGATTTGCCCGAGAAAATTTTGGCACAGACACGGGCAAGTTTGATAAAAGTTGGCGGCCAACCCAAGGATGCTAAAAAATAATTTTACGATTTTTTATCACGTGATCTTATGGGAAAACAAACCAGGTAAGTCCCAAAAAATGATGTTCAAAATCATAAAAGTGTTGACCGTGTAGGGTCGCCTTGTACTCAAAGAGTAATTAGCTATTTATGTCTGATAATTATTTTCCTTGGAATTAATTAAAGGCCAGTCAAATGAATGATTGTTTGTTTCTCGATGATAGTTTGCAAGCATATTTTTCTGTATTCTATGAAATATTATCTTTAAACTTCTTGAGTTTTTTTAGTAGAAGTTACATAATAATTATTATTATTCGGATGCTGCAATGGCAGATATGCATTTAGCATATGGAGCTGCCAACAGGAACATTTGGGATTACGTGAAAAACATAGTTTACGAAATACCAGTGGAGACGCAAGAGTAGCAGAATCTGGTAGCAAGAATCATAACATGTATAATAAAAACCTGGAATCTTCCGCAACATTCGACGGAACATTATGAAGAGGTTCAATCTTTGCATCCAGGAAGGTGGACGCCACTTCCAACAGTTCCTCTGAAGGAATTGAGAAGAGAGAGAGAGAGAGAGAGAGAGAGAGAGAGAGAGAGAGAGAGAGAGAGAGAGAGAGAAAGGCAAAAAGGTAGAGGGACAGTTCTGAGTTAGAACTAAGGTACTAAAGTCACCATTGGTTTCAAAAATTTGTGTGAGGAGAATCCATAGTGTGTACTATGGCAAATAAAAAATGGCAACAGTCTTTTTTATTTTGTAGTCATGAATTTTTGGCTGGCTCTGGCATTAGGATCGGGGTGGGATCTTCCGCATAGCAAGTGACTAGCTTACCACTGAGCTAATCGTGCGCTTCTAATCGTTTCTCATTGAACTACACACAAATGGTTTTTTTAAATACCTTTTTGTTTATATCAAAATAGTATAAAACATAATAAAGACTGCAAAATTTTAATAATTTTACAAAATATTATGTTGTTTTTTTTTTCAAAAGATTTCTATTAAGAGTTGGCACTCGGTAAATATTTGTTATTTAATTAGTATTGTTTATGATAGAAGAACCTACCTACATATTTACCTGGCTTCATTTCATAAACTCTATTTTCGTTATGAAAATTCGCTAGTTTTTTTCTCTCGTAGGGAAGCATAAGAAAAACCATCCTTACATTATCGAGGCAGTCTCTCAGGGGCTTACATGAATAATAATTAGTGTATTGTGATACCAATAGTATCTGATATAACTCAATTTACAGATGGTATTACCCCCAAAAAAACCATAAGTTGTTGGTGTTACAATAGGTCAGATACAGGTATGAATAAAATATTTCATCAGATTTTTTTGATAATTAAAATAATATTGACCGCCGAGAATTGAACCTCGGTCATGCTACTAACAATCTTAGCTCTACCACATCTAGCTAACACCACTGACAATCTGTAAAGCACGAAAAATTATCACTTGAATTTTCCTAAACTGGCTGATGAAGGCATGTAAGACCGCGGTATTCAAAAAAAGCAATGTAAACAATTTTTGTAAACAATACAAGACGCCCTTACACAGTCTACAGCTAGAAAACTCTTAGGATTTTTGAAGTGTTTTTGGCAAACATCTAATAATTTTTCCCAGAAGATCATGTGATAAAAAATCGTAAAATTATTTTTTAGCATCCTCGGGACGGCCGCCAACTTTTATCAAACTTGCCCATGTCTGTGCCAAAATTTGTTCGGACAAATGTCGAGTGTTTTCTGTAGTAAAAAAGTTTTTTCGTGTGTTTTTTTCTGTTCGGGTGTAAAAAAATATGACAAACCAAACCGTAAAGAACAAAGTAGTGTAACTAGAAACATCGAAATTTTGTTGGCTTTCTGCAGAATTGTTCAGAATCAACTCATCTTAAACAGGAAAAAAGTACTGACCTGAAGAATAAGCCAAAGTCGGACTTTTTCGGAAAGTTGCTAAAAATCACTTTGTGCAGTTATAAAGGCGAATCCGAAAAAACGGATTACAGATCCGGGCTGGAAATGTCGTCAGTTATCTATCATTAACGGGTGTAAACGTTTTTTTGGTCCACCCTGTATGTACATATTGTCCTTTTGTATCTAATAAATAATTATATAATAATAATAATAATAATAATAATTCTAAAGGCTACCTTGGTATAACATATGTATCGCAGATGGTTAAGTGAAGACGGACTTTTTTCACTGGACGCATACAAATGTATTAAGAGGCGTTCTCCTGCTGCCGCTACAGAGTCTTGGGACGCATTAGAGTCTTTGAAGACGTCTATAACTTTTCCAAGACTAGGACTTTTTACAAGGGTTTTTAAAAATTTCCTTTTTCCTTGTTTAAAGAGAGCCGACGTCTTATCACACCTGCTCATTGCATGTAGAAAGAGGATGTGTTCTTTCACGCATGAGAAATTTGCAGCTTCAAGGGGTGAATACAAAGCTGGACAAATGGTCTGCTTTCCAGGTTTTAAATAGAAGACATTGTCAACTTCACAGAGCCCAATCAAGATTACTAATATTCCCCTACTATAGCAACAGTCTCATTTGAGTGCGGTCGTAACAATCAGTACGCCTGCATCTTCTTCTGCCTGCTTATATTGCAAACCTGCTTCTGAAAATTTGGTAGCAAGTAAGTCAATGAGACGACTATTATTTCTTGGATTTGCTAGAAAATTATCTTTTGACATTGTTGGTGTCATGGTGTCATCAAAAAAATGAGAGAGTCCTAGTTCTCCTCATACGCTCAGCTGTCTTTGTTCCTCTTTGAATATCTTAAGGCTAGCCATCGAAGACAACTACTGCCCCAGGATATTTGGCGATGACATACTGCATGTATCTGTCACAGTTTGAAGAGAATGATGCATTTGTAGGCCAGACAACTCTGTGTTACAGGAATCCCCCATCAATTACATATTGCACCTGACCAGTAAAATGCTTGTTCGTCAGGGGCTTAAGATCTTTGTATAGAGTGGACTTTGTTCCTTTTCTCATGCATCCCTTGTCAAAAAGTGACAAAGAATAAGGTCCTAGATCATAGCTCAAAAAGTTTTCGAGTTCTTCGTTGGAATGCTTAGCAAATGAAATCCGTTGGAATAAAGTTGTGGAATTCACGGGGACCATTCGAACATCTCCATTCTATTTTTGCTGTCTCTTTTTACTGCTGCATCTTTCAAAGCAACGTGTTGATCAGAGCTAGAAAGCGAAACACCACAGAAATGTTCGATTTGTTCTGACACATGCCGAATGGATGTCATTCCCATTGTCCATCTTATGAGAACGCTTTCTCCAACACCACGACCATGAGTAAGGCGTCAACCATTAGAAACATCAAACCTTTAAAATCAGGTGCCCAATATATAAATTGAAAATGAACTGCTCATAATGTAGAAATATAGGAAAGTGGAATAGATAGGCGTTGCCATCACAAACTAATCTCACATCGACCTCACCTAGCCTGATTGGAACCGGCAAAATTTAGCAATACTCACTTAGGATGACATTTGAAAGAATAGTAGGAAATAGTTTGTTGGCCGGCAACTTATTTTTTTGCTAACACAATATTCGGGACTCAGCAGTCCAAATACTCTAGTGTACCAAAAATTAAAACTACCACAAAACTCTTTGTTTAAAAACAAGGAAAGGTCCTAGATTGATACAAGTGATCCTGATCTAGATCCAGGTAAAAAAGCTGCAAAGGTCACGAAATTTAGCTTCTAAAGTTTAGACCTTTAGAGTCTAAACTAAACAATATCATTCACACTGCCAAGAACGTTATGTCGAGGTAAAACTTCAAAAAGTCCAAATTTTGCCTTTTCTGACTTTTTGCCTAAGCTTTAAGGGCGCCCTCAAAGCTCAAAGGTTGGTTGCACAAAAAAATATTTGGAACATAATATGTAGGAAATTCAGTTATGTTGAACTTAGTATTCACCTAACGTTGCTTTGAAATGCACAGTTTCGGAGATATTGTTAAAAACTGAAAAAAGCTCCATTCAGGCCGTTTTTGCCTGTTATCAAATGACGGCAATTTTTTTGTTGGCAAACGTCAAATTCATACTTTGCAGCTATAAATACACTATATTACCAAAAATCACAAGTACAGCAAAACTTTTTTGTTTTAAAACCAGGGTTCTAGATAGACACAGGTGACTGTGATCTCTATGTCACTCCAAAAGGCTGCAAAGGTCCTTCTAAAAGGCTGAAAAAGTCTGAAACTTTAGCCTATAAGCCATCAATGACGTCTTTAACTGTCAAAAATATTGTCAGGAGCGTTATTTTGAAGTAAAATTTTAAAAAATCGCAAATTTGGCCACTTTTGATTTTTTGCCTGCATTTTGAGGGCGCCCTCAAAGCTCAAAGGTTGGTCGCACAATTTTTTTTGTAGAACATAAAATGTAGGGAATTTAGTTGTGAACAACTTTGTATAGAGTTAGTGTTGGCGTTAATTAAATCACTTGGGAGATATTTCAGAAAAACTAAAAATAGTCCAATATTTTACCTGTTTTTTGCCTGTAAAAAAATTTGCCGGTAAAATTTTTGTTGGCAAACCTCAGATTCGTGTTCAGCAGCTCAAAATACACTATGGCACAAAAAATCAAAACTACACCAAAACTTGCATTTATTTCGCTATTTTTGCGCTTGCGGTACTAGACTATAACTTCAGTGACTAATTGAGAACTGGTTTAGCCAGCATCACGTGGGTGCGAATTTGAATGGTCATCCATCCAAGTCCTCAACTCGCTAGACGTTGCTTATCTTCAGTAACAGATCGAGAATGTATTAAAAAATGTTGGGTGGAAGAGATTGTCAAAGGCAATAACCCCTATGCCGTTATGACAATAACCATCGGAAGAGAAAGTCGTTGGCATCAGCACCGCCCTTCATCAAGTTTTGTTTTCTTAATTTCATTATCTATGTACGTATATTTGTATATGTATAGTCTATGTCATTTGTAAATAAAACTTGATCCAACATGTTTAATAATAACCCCGCCCTTTAGTTAGAACAAATATTATGTATAATATCTATATATTTATTTTTCATTTTTTCTCTTTTTGCTTCTTCTTATATTGTACTAGCCGTTTGCCCGTGCTTTGCAACGGGACTAAATTTAAAATTTACTAAGGCATGGCCGTACTGCTGGACAGCAATGCCTTTTTGAACTTTTTATAATGTTTCTGGACAAAACGATAATGGTTTTGGGGGGGTCTATTCTGAGACATTTTTCGTTTTGGTTCTCTTACCGTTTTGGTTAAACAACTCCGGACAAACAAACATAGGTAGGTAGGTAGGTAGTCCTTTTTTCTGTTTTATATATTATAGAGATAGAGATATTAATTTGTACTCGTAATTATCCGTGTTGTAGGTATATATGTCCATATTAATAATGTGTTAAATAATAATAACGTGCCAATGACGCTGGTGGCTACATCATTTGTTTGTTTAGTGTTGTGTTTTTATTTATGTGTTTTTCTTTTTCAATATCATTTGCTGTTTTTTTTTATTTGTGTTCTCTGAAACGCGATACACTTGGGGTATGAATACGATCATACGATTAGTGTTACTAGCCACGTGATTGTGGCTATCACACGATGTATTGTTATCATTTGAAAATTCCTCAGTGAAGTGTAGTAACGTTACAGTAGGTACCTATAATTATTATAATTACTGTAGTGGGGCTGTCAGTATAAAATTGTTCTCGCATCTGTGCAGACACCATTAATTCCTGTGCACTAAATGAAGTAGTGCTGGGTTAAACTTTTGGCATAATAGGACTGCGCTGATAGTCTAAGGGCAAAATTAATAGACAAAATCGATAACTTATATCATTGCTTAGCATCGGTTTTCCCCATCTAACGAAGTACGCAATCCGAGACTTAGCGCCACAGAGGTATTACAAAAAAATTGTAAGAACTACTTAAGCCAGCGTCAATGGCATGTTGCATACACCAGATCTCATTGAGTCTCTGAAGTTAAGGAAAGTCCAGCGAGGTAAGGACTTGGATGGGCGACCATTCAAATTAGAACCCTCGTGATGCTGGTTATTCCTGGGCCCAGTCAGGCTGGGTGAGGGTAATTTGAGTCGCTGGTTTGTGAGTTTGAAAGCGACGTTCAACGAACAAAAAAAAAAAGCATACTCAGAGACCTCACAGCTTAAGTTAACTACAGCTTCAGGAATCTAACTGAACTAGATGTAGTGTAGGTAATAACAATTATAACAGTTTTTAGTAGAAGGTAACCGTCAGGCGAGGTTAGTGCTCAAAGCATTTTCTACCGACTAACCTTTAGAGTCTTATTATTATGTGGTGACAAACTCAAATGAATGCGGAAAAATTCATGCATGCACTGTGTGGGATTCGAACCAACGGATCCCTACGCTCCCTGGATTACCAGACTAGCGCGTTAACCAATTGAATACCAGTGCTATAATGACTACCACTGACTACCAGTAGATAGCTTACAACGTGTTGTTTTGCTTACATTTGTTATTTTTAGTTTACGCATAACTCTGAAACTGAAACAATACCCCTGCTAGAAACAATGATAAATCTTAATGAATAGGTACCTACTACCTACTTTTATTGATACGGAAACTCTTAGCAATGGAATTATTGAGCTTCCATTGTTCTATTCTAGTCATCTAGGTAGCATACCTTGCATACATTAATCCAACTAACCAGGCACGGTCTGTGTTAACTAAACTCTGCTACGAACAATGATAAATCTTAATGAATCGCAGGCTTGTGTAAGATAGGATGATTCTATTACAATAAAATCCTCAAAACTTCCGATACCAAAAAAAACACTCATCTCTGAAACACTCATCTTTCTTTTTTAAATATAGATAAAAAAAAATCAAATGGCTAATGGCCGTCCTTAATCAGGCTGTTAGTGACTGACTAATGCACTCCGCCACTAGTAAAATTATTACATTTTATCATTAGGTATGTAGGAGTTTTCAAGAACAGGAACTCAAATAAGTTCCGGTCTTTCCCAAAATAAATTCCGGTTTTGAGAATTTTTGTGAATCATTTCTGTAAGTAGAATTATTAGAATCCAACAAGATGATTTTTTTTCGGTGATACCTTCAGAAAGAATAATGTAATTACACATATTCGGAAATCTGAAGCAATAAAATGAATTGAAACTCCCAAGGACAATATACTCTGTAGCAATTTTATAAAAATAAATATGTTCTTTTTATCGATACGGGAAACATGACAATTTGGACAAAAAAAAGACAAACAAGTCTAATTACAGAAAAAATACAGGGTGGAACTATATTCCGTCGCGTCGTGGTAAGTTCAAGTTTGATAGCTACATTTGAAATGTTCTCCAGTGGATAAACTTTTACAGTGAAATTAATAAACATTTTTGAAATACCTCTGTAGCACTAAGTCTCGATTTGCGTACTATGTTAGATGGGGAAAACCGATGCTAAGCAATAACTTAAGTTACCTATCGATTTTGTCTATTCATTTCGCCCTTAGAATCGGAGTACCTTATAATAACCAAATTCACCAAATGCCCACCAGCTGACTGCCAGAGACAAATTATTTCACCGACCTGAGTAGCTTGATGTATAAGGCGGCGGACTTGTAACCTGGAGGTCGGTGGTTCAAGTTGTTGTGATACCACGAAACGAAAATGATAAACACAAATATGATAACTTTTCAACTTTGGTTATTTCTTTATCTGCTTACATATTTTTGCATTAACTCTTGGGTACATGAAAAAGATACATCTTCTTCTTTTACTCTGTCTTATCCCGCTCAAGCAGGGTCGACGTTGTTCAACCTCATGGTTGAGGTTGATTGGTTTTGGCACATTTTTTACGGCTGGATGCCCTTCCTAACGCCAACGATTCTATTTGATTTATCGTCCTGGATTAGGACGGGGGTTTTACCTTCCATTCGCTGGGAATCGTACCAGCTACCCACATCAACCTCACCCAGCCTGGGTAGGGCCGGATTTATCATAATATAGATATACATAACAGAAATACATAATATAGAAATTTACCTTACCAAGAATTTCAGCAACGCATTTTAGTTACATCCTCTATATTTCTATGTCCTAGTGAGCGTAGAAATACCAAGCTTCAATGCTTTTTAATAAAAAAATTTCATCAAGAGCCTGTGAGTCTGTGGAGCTCCACTGGTTCCAGTGGTCAAGGTGCTAGTCTGGTAATCCAGGTAGCGTCTGGTTCTGGTTTCCGTTGGTTCGCATCCCACCCAGTGCATGAATTTGTCCTATAAAAATAGGACAAATTCATGCACTGGGTGTCCCCCAGCTAGACTTAATTATTATTTTAATTTAAAAAAATATGCACCATTTTCTTTTAATCTTGAAATAATTATTTCAAATTTTATATTTGAGACGTCCATTTCGTTTGTATTGAGTATTTTTAATTTGTTTGTATCTGTAATTTTTTTGTTTTTTTGTATTTGTTGTTGTAAATCGGTCCTAATGAAGAGACTCTTGTTTATTCCTGCTGATTTCAGGTCTTCTCCCCAACTGTCTTCAGCCTCCACAAAGTCTCCAACGTAATTCAACCGCGTCCTCACATAGTCAACCCAATTACATCAATGATCAAAAGCTAATCCATATTATATCATTTGAAAAAATTAAAAAAAAAAATACTTCCAAAAAAAAATATCCATCCTGTGAACTTGAGAAGATTACACCACCGGCCCCAACCTCGAAGCTTATTTACAGCAACAGTAGGTAACTGGTATACAATTAAAAAATACCACTCTAAAACAATCGAATAAGTAATACAAGTAATTTTCGTAAAACAATTTGTTGGATTTTTTTACATAAATTAAAAAGAAATACAATAATAGCGTCTTCAACAAACAAGGATAAGCTTTCAACAAACGAGATAAAATTATCCACGCATTCACAACTACATTCAAACAGAATGCTCCAAAGAAGTCGATTTGTCGACCCAGCGCTCAATTTGAGTGGACTAATTGAGATAGTAGCTGATGAAGATGCTAGAAGATTCTAGAGAAAATTGAAGGCGCAGTTTTTGAAGGGGTATTTATTAGAGAAGGAGACAAAAAATATTCCAATTAAAATTGAAGCTAATAAGAATATTAAAATTAAAATTGAAGCTAATAAGAATGTTCCAATGAAAATTGAAGCTAATAAGAATATTCCAATTAAAATTGAAGCTAGTAAGAACATTCCAATTAAAATTCAAGCTAATAAGAACAGCAAGGTATATAAAAAACACGATATTAACAGAAGATCTACCAGTACTTTTTCGCTGGGGAAGAAAGAGAAATGAAGGTGGTATAATCAAGTTCCCGGCAGTCACATGAAGGTGTAATAATTATTTACCTGTTGTTACTCAAACCAAAAAGACCAAATATATATTCCGGTTAATTGTTTTGCTCGTCAATATTGTCATAATTTTTCCAAATAACAGAACTTTAACGAGTCAATAAGCCTTGTTTTAGTCTCACATTAAAGTTAAAAGATTCTAGAGAAAATTCAAGGTGCAGTTTTTGAAGGGGCATTTAAAGAAGAAGAAAAATATTAAAATTCAAATTGAAGCTAAGAAGCTAAAGTTGCCTACCAAGTGGCACTACAGCCCGATTTAAACATTGTGCATCTTGGCTTCCCCGACAGTCCCCCCTCCAAGCAGATCCGCCCTCCACCACAGCGGATCCTCTCACTTTCATAGATCAATTGAACTTGATCTATCAATCCAATAATAATAAAAATAATAATAACTCTCTTTAGTGGAAGGTAAACACACCAGGCGAGGTTAATGCTCAAAACATTTTCTACCACCTAACATTCCAAGACACTCATCCGCTCATCCCGCTTTCTCAAGCCACACTCCACACTCCTTTCTTCCCGCCTCTTTTCATCGCCGAAAATGTCGGCCCCCGACTACGCAGGCGTACAAACCAAAGAGGGCACCGTGACCCCGCCCATTCCCACTCACCAGCAGGTCGAGTGCCGTCTGTACGCCCGTCGCTACGCCATTCTGGCGTTGTTTGTGGTGTACTCCGCCTCCAACTCTCTCCAGTGGATTCAGTACTCCATCGTCAGCGACCAGGTGATGAAGTTCTATGGCGTCAGCTCCTTCTATGTGGACTGCACGTCCATGATCTATATGTTCACGTACATTCCTCTGATCACGCCCGGCACGTGGTTTCTAGACAAATACGTGAGTATAAAGACGGGTGTAAAAAAAAAAAAAATATTATCCGTCCCGGTAGCTCAGTGGTAAAGGCGGCACTCTGTGAATCCACAGGTTCCAGAGGTCGTGGGTTCGAAACCCAGCCGGGACATGACAAGTTATCCTCCCATTTGGGATATTTATCACATAATAATATGTCTTGGGCTTACTGCTGGAATAATGGTACTTTAATAGTCCTTATCGGGCAGTATAAATGAGGCGATATTATTATTATTATTATTTAAGATGAGTGTTTCACAGCTATTTTTATTTCGTAACCATGAAACAGGAGCTACTGTAGACGCTTGTGGTCTGTGTTGTAGCCTCCCATCCCGTAGTATGCCTCCCATCTGATGGGCGAGAAGTGACACAATACTTCCCAATTAGGTGCTGGGTCAACACGAGCGCACCGGAAGGTATCCCTTACAAACAATTGTAAGCAAATTATGAATACAAATTTTTGTTGGCACTGCGGATCGAACCCGGGACCTTCCACATGGCAAGCGAGTGCTTAACCGATTAGGACTATTAAGTCCCATTACTCCAGCAGTAAGCCCAAAACGTATTATTATGTGGTAAAAATCCCGAATGGGAGGAAAACTTGTAATGTGTTTCGAACCCACGACCTCTGGAACCTCTGGATTCACAGAGTACCGCCTTTACCACTCAGCTACCGGGACATGTTAATACTTCCTCTGAGCGTAACATTTTGTAGCGGCAAAACCTTGCGACGCGTTTCGCAACGTCTTAGGGTCGAATTATGAAACATGATTAGATTTAGGGCCGAATTATGAACAAGGATTAGATTCAGGGTGAAATTAATAGACTTTTTTGTAGTACCTCTGTGATGTCGTATTTCCAGCCACTCATTATTTCACCAGGCTTTCGCCTGACTTTGTGCTCTCTCTCCCCAGTCTTTTATTTTCTGTATTCAAATATAAAATGTATATTTCCGTTTCTTTCTAATTAATTATTTGGTTTTCCTTTGTATTTCTTAAATCGATATAACAACCTCTGTGGCGCTAAGTCTCGGATTGCGTACTGTGTAAGATAGGGAAATCCGACGCTTAGCAATGACTTAAGTTACTGGTGTTGCCAATAGTTGTGCCCTTAATAATATTTGTACTGTTTTTTCATACCTATTTGTGTATTAATTACTTTTTACCACTTGTGATATTACTTTTTTTTTACTCCCGTAAATATACTCCCGTACACCGGGTATTTATTATTATTATTATTATTAATCTAAATGGACACTTCAGCTGACTTTAATATTTGCCGGTATATGATTAACCTTGACTTTTGCCTTGAAAAAGAAAAACAAATTCGATTCGTTTCCCAGGGCATCCGGAAATCCGTCGTCATTGGTGCGCTCGGCACGTGTCTGGGGGCGTGGATCAAGACGGCCTCGCTAAGCCCCGCCTACTTCTGGGTGACCTTGGTGGGCCAGGCGGTGGTGGCCTGCAGTCAGATCTTCATCCTCAACATTCCGGCCCAACTTGCGGCCACCTGGTTCGGCCGGGCCGAGGTGTCGACTGCCTGCTCGGTGGGCGTGTTTGGAAACCAGGTGAGAAGAAAAGCTCGGTGGGCGTGTTTGGAAACCAGGTGAGAAGAAAAGCTCGGTGGGCGTGTTTGGAAACCAGGTGAGAAGAAAAGCTCGTGGGGTGTTTGGAAACCAGGTGAGAAGAAAAGCTCAGTGGAGGGGTGTTTGGAAACCAGGTGAGAAGAAAAGCTCAGTGGGAGGGGTGTTTGGAAACCAGGTGAGAAGAAAAGCTCGGGGGGAGGGGTGTTTGGAAACCAGGTGAGAAGAAAAGCTCGGTGGGAGGGGTGTTTGGAAACCAGGTGAGAAGAAAAGCTCGGTGGGAGGGGTGTTTGGAAACCAGGTGAGAAGAAAAGCTCGGTGGGGGGGTGTTTGGAAACCAGGTGAGAAGAAAAGCTCGGTGGGGGTGTTTGGAAACCAGGTGAGAAGAAAAGCTCGGTGGGAGGGGTGTTTGGAAACCAGGTGAGAAGAAAAGCTCGGTGGGAGGGGTGTTTGGAAACCAGGTGAGAAGAAAAGCTCGGTGGGCGTGTTTTTAAACCAGGTGAGTAGGTGGGGGTGTTTGGAAACCAGGTGAGTAGGTGGGTGTGTTTGGAAACCAGGTGAGTAGGTGGGGGTGTTTTTGGAAACCAGGTGAGTAGGTGGGGGTGTTTGGAAACCAGGTGAGTAGGTGGGGGTGTTTGGAAACCAGGTGAGAAGAAAAGCTCGGTGGGGGTGTTTGGAAACCAGGTGAGAAGAAAAGCTCGGTGGGCGTGTTTTTAAACCAGGTGAGTAGGTGGGGGTGTTTGGAAACCAGGTGAATAGGTGGGGGTGTTTGGAAACCAGGTGAATAGGTGGGGGTGTTTGGAAAGCAGGTGAGAAGAAAAGCTCAATGGGGGCGTTTGGAAACCAGGTGAGTAGTTGGGCGGTTTGGAAACCAGGTGAGTAGGTGGGGGTGTTTGGAAACCAGGTGAGTAGGTGGGGGTGTTTGGAAACCAGGTGAGAAGGTGGGGGTGTTTGGAAACCAGGTGAGTAGGTGGGGGTGTTTGGAACCCAGGTGAGTAGGTGGGGGTGTTTGGAAACCAGGTGAGTAGGTGGGCGTGTTTGGAAACCAGGTGAGTAGGTGGGGGTGTTTGGAAACCAGGTGAGTAGGTGGGGGTGTTTGGAAACCAGGTGAGTTGGTGGGGGTGTTTGGAAACCAGGTGAGTAGGTGGGCGTGTTTGGAAACCAGGTGAGTAGGTGGGGGTGTTTGGAAACCAGTAGGTGGGGGTGTTTGGAAACCAGGTGAGTAGGTGGGGGTGTTTGGAAACCAGGTGAGTAGGTGGGCGTGTTTGGAAACCAGGTGAGTAGGTGGGGGTGTTTGGAAACCAGGTGAGTAGGTGGGCGTGTTTGGAAACCAGTTGAGTAGGTGGGGGGGTTTGGAAACTAGGTGAGTACTTGGGGAAACCAGGCGAGAAGAAAAAACCAGGTCGCTCCGAAGAGTGACCTTGACGGGATAAGGGTGACGTTGCCGGTGGCAACACCAAGTCTAGTAAGATTTGTTCTGCGAGGACTTTTCCCTTATCCTTGAACAACATCTTGTTTTGGGCAATCATTCCGTCACTTCTCGCTGCTCACATCAAAGCAGTTACTCATTTTACATCACGAAGTATGATTGGATATCCATTTCCACACTGGCTATTGTCACTACGACAGTATTCGTCCTAATCTCAGCATTAGTACTCACATTCCAATAAGAGTGGGAGTTTTAATGTTGGGAGTAAGAGAGGATTTTACTTCTCGGGCATCCGCACCAAAAAAAGTACAGAGTAGAAAATTTCCTACTCCGCTGGGAATCGAATCAAGTTTATTGTGCATACAAATTTTCCAATGTCCTGATGGCTTGATTAAATAAAAAATGTTGTACAATAACAGAGATATACCACGTATACAAACAGTCCGGCGGATAAATGTCAGTGTATTAGAGAGTAGGTAATAGTACCTTTGTCTTTTGCGTCATTGATATCAATTGAGTTTGTGAAGATAATAGGAAGGGAGAGAGAGAGAGAGAGAGTAAAGAGAAGAAAGGAGTGAGAGTGAGAGGAGAAAATAGAGAGAGGAGTGGAAGTGAGAAAAGGAGAGATTGAATGAAAGAGATTGAAGAGAGAGAAAGAGGAAGATAGAGTGAAAGAGAGGAGAGAGAGAGTGAGAGAGAGAAAGAGAGAGAGAGTAAAGAGCAGAAAGGAGTGAAAGAGAGGGGAGAGAAAGAGAAAGAGCAAGAGAATGTGACAGGACAGTTAGAGAGAGAGACTTGACTAATCCTTTTTTATAACTTAATCTACATTCTACCACATTCTACAGGATGTCTCATAACTTCACGGACAAAAAAGCTAATTTGAATCTTGATAACGAATGAAATATAAAATAACTATGTAATAATAATAATTATGTTATCCGTGATGCGCTGGAGTTACCTTCCACTAAAAAGTTATCATAATTATGTGTGAAAACATTTAATAATTGTTATCATATTTGTGTTAGTCACTTTCGTGATATCACAACTACTCAAACTCGCTTTACTAAATTTACGCTGAAACCGGGACTTGAACCACCGACCTCCAGGTTACAAGTCTGCCGCCTAATCGATGAAGCTACTGAGGTCGATAACATTTAATAATAATAATGATTACGCCGCCCAATGATGATGAGACTATTACAGTGATACACCCCGTATTTTGTCCAGGACATCACATACTAAGCACTAATCAGGAAGAGTCATATTATATCACGGACCCATTCTGAATCCTTAATGGATTGGATCTAGCCAGGACATGTCGGGAGAAATGACTATTCAAAATTCGGTTTGTCAAACTGCAAATCTTCTTTATTTAACAAATCTCAACTTCTTACCCTGAAAAAAAAAGACATCCTTGTTAGCTAGTAAGTTATCCTTAAACGAGGATGCAATCGGGATTACTTTAAGAAAAGATTATTTGTCCTTGCACACTAAGACAACGATACAAGTTACATTGTAATAATGAAGTGAGTAATATACTAATTTAAGTATCTATCATCCTTATATTTTAACAATTTTTCAAGGATGAATGTCCAGGATAATTTTTTTTCTCAGTGTACAAATAGAATATCTCTTCCATTGGGTCGGTGGAAGGTAAAGAGCCTAATACACTCGCACTCCTCGCTGAATGGCTTAGGATAACCTTTCAACCAGGAAACAACGCGAGCGTGGCTCTTTACTATTTTTTTAGAAGACCCTCTTTGACAAAACACTTGGTCAAGAAACCAAAAGCTAAAAAAGAAGAATAATAACATGAATAAAAAATAAATATATTTCGAGCTAAAGAAAAAAAAAGAATAATAAAATAACATGAACAACATTAAGATTAGCTCAGTGGTAAGATAACCGCTTGACATGCGGACTGCGGAAGGTCCCAAATTCGATCCCCCGAGCCGACAAAAAATATGTTTTCTAAAAATGTTTTACAGTTGTTTGTAAGGGATACCTTCCGATGCACTCGTGTTGATCCAGTACCTAAACTAGGAAGTATTGTGTCACAACTGTCACATGTGTAACTTCTCACCGATTCGCCGATCAGAGGCGATAGAAAACATAAACAAATTAATTAATAAAAAAATTGAAAAACAGAAAGTAATTGGATAAATTATCAGTCATGAAGGGCGGGGTTATTGCCTTCGGCAATCTCTTCCACCCAACCCACATGCCCACATCAGGCGCGTGCAAGCCGCGTGTGCACTACCCACTGGACCAATTTGACTAATGGCTGTTTCAACAGGAGAAATCAGGACATGATGGATTAAGGGTCTGTTGTAAAATGTATAGTATTAAGTAGGTAATTCAGTACATGTCCCGGTAGCTCAGTGGTAAAGGCGGCACTCTGTGAATCCAGAGGTCGCGGGTTCGAAACCCAGCCGGGACATGACAAGTTTTCCTCCCATTAAGGATTTTTACCACATAATAATTCGTCTTGGGCTTATACTGCTGGAATATTGGGACTTTAGTAGTCTTAATTGGGCAGTATAAATAAGGCGATATTATTATTATTATCCAACAAACATCACGGACGTGGCTTATTAGAGCTCCGGTGTGAATTTATTAACACGACTCACTAATCTATATTATCACCAGGACTGTTAATAGATTGTGCTCTACACATTACTATGTGTAGCACAATCTATTAACATCGGTAACTTCATTGGATAATTGTGCATGTGCGTTATTTACAGGGAAATAAACGAGATTAATATTGTGTGATATATACCTACTTACGTAGAATATACCTCGTTCATACTGCCGAGATAAGACTGAAAAGTCCCTTTACTGCAGCAGTCAAACAGGTCTTATTTATTTTATAGGATAAAAAATTCCTGCCCCGCTGGGAATCGAACCCAGGTCACCATGCGTACATCGTACAATGCCTAGCGCGCTAACTCACTCTGCCACGGTAACTACTGATATGATCATGCAGTTGAAAGCGATGTTAAATTTTTGTTTAAAAAAACGCTTGCATACGAGTCTGCAACCATTTCGACATTTTCATCTTTACTATTCAAGGTCCAAAACCCAACTGACCAAATTTCGTATTGTGCGCATGACACATACCTTCTCTCTTCTCTTAGGGTTGCAATATCGAAACGAAAATATCGATATTAGGTATATCGATAATATCGAAACCATAATATCGATATCCGATATTAGAAGACTTCTCTCCCTTTACAATTCGATATTTCGTTACATAATATCGTTACATAATATCGTTACATAATATCGTTACATAATATCGTTACATAATTTCGTCACATAATTTTGGTTATGTGCCAGAGCAAAGACATGAAAATGTCAAAAACAGAAACGTCGGTTGATCAATAAGGCGGCGGACTTGTAACCTGGAGGTCGGTGGTTCAAGTCCGGGTTTCAGCGT
Source organism: Bactericera cockerelli (assembly GCA_024516035.1). Lineage (NCBI taxonomy): Eukaryota > Metazoa > Arthropoda > Insecta > Hemiptera > Triozidae > Bactericera > Bactericera cockerelli. The sequence goes on from CM044966.1 coordinate 7,695,392, forward strand.
AAATTTAGTAAAGCAAGTTTGAGTAGTTGTGACATCACGAAAGCGATAAACACATATTATATGATAACTTAAAACTTAACTTAGCATAGGATAAAAACAGGTCTTATATATTTTATAGGATTACGTAGGCATTGTTATGTAGTTAACTACGTAAATACAAATTAACTACATAAAATTACAAATTTATTCTCAGGTCAGTAAGAAATCTACTTCTTACTTGTCTGAGAACTTGCTAACTTTTTGAAAGAAAAAAGAATAATTTCTAATAATTTATATCAGAGTCATCAGAGAAATAAAATGTATATCAGAAAAATAAAATTTTAAATGTTCTTATTGATGAAAACAAATTAGTTTGACAGTGGAAATTTTAACCCGCGTGATGCTGGCGATTCCCGGCCCCGCTCAGGCTGGGTGAGGTTAATTCGAGTAGCTGGTTTCTGAGTTTCCAGCGAATGCAGGGTAAAAACTTCCATTGTGAGCATGCAGTTGAAAGCGACGTTGAAAAATGTAAATTAATTGACTGTAAATAATTTATCCACTTGTTCCCTAGCTTGGCATCGCCGTTGGCTTTCTGGTGCCCCCCATTCTCCTACAAAATGGCGTTGACGAGGTTTCCATCCGAGCCGGTTTGGCGATCATGTATTACAGTGTTGCCGTGTTGACATCTGCCATACTCTTCCTTGTCCTTGTGTGTAAGTATGGCATAAACAAATAATCGGCGCAGGATGATTGCGCACATGACGGAAAACAAACAAACACATTATTAGCGCACAAAAAAAAAAAAAAACAATGCCAATTATGGACACAATACTTCCTCGTGATTGTATACACGTGCCAATTTTGAGATTTTATACTAAATCACTTGTATCTCCAAAACCACTTACCCGATTTTCTTCAAATATGTTTTTTATGGTACCTAGAATATTTATTTTCCTACATTGTAAATTCTACAAAAAAATCTGTATCGGCAAGTCGTGCGCACAGATTGCTCAGTCGTAAGATACTCGATTTCTATGTGGAAGGTCCTGGGTTCGAACACCACAGCCAACGAAAAATGTTCATTTGGTCACATTTTTTTGTAAGAGACATTTTCTGGTATCAAAATTTGGTTACAGTTGTTTGTAAAGGATACACCTTCCGGTGAGCTCGTGTTGACCCAGCACTTAAATGGGAATTATTGTGTCACTTCTCTCTCATCAGAGGGGAGGCATACTACGGGATGGGCACTATGGGCAGGGTACAACACAGACCACAAGCGTCTACAGTAGCTCCTGTTTCATGGCTACAATAAAACGGCTGTGAAACACTCATCTTGAGGGGTGGAAAAATACTATCATAATAGCATGAATTTTTCCTCATTTTTTTGTGTATGTGACCACATAATAATAAGACTCTGAAGGTTAGGTAGGTGGTAGAAAATACTTTAAGCATTAACCTCGCCTGGAGGTTACTTTCCACTAAAGAGTATTATTATTTTTTTTTTATATACGAGGTGACGCAAGGAACTGAGATTTTCTCTATTATAAAGAGCTTCTATTATATCCGAGTCCATTATAACCAGGTTCGACAAGTAGCAAATAAGTTATCAAATTTGTGTTGATCACTTTCGTGATATCACAACTAGTCAAACTCGCTTTACTAAATCTACACTGAAACCGGGACTTGAACCACTGACCTCCAGGTTACAAGTCCGCCGCCTTATCGATCAAGCTACTGAGGTCGGTGACTAGTAGAAAATAATAATAATAATATCGCCTTATTTATACTGCCCGATTAAGACTATTAAAGTCTTATTATTCTAGCAGTAAGCCCAAGACTTATTATTATGTGGTAAAAATCCCATATGGGATGATAACTCGTTATGTCCCGGCTGGGTTTCGAACCCACGACATCTGGATATTTTATTTTTTATTTATTTATTTAGAAACTGTTTATTAGCAGAACATACGAGTATATACAAACAAACAATGGTAAAAATTAAATACAAAATTGACAGTATTAACAATATAAAAAATAAATATAATATACAGATTTATGCCCTAACTAAAGGGCGGGGTTATTGCATAAGGCAATCTCTTCCACCCAAACCTTTGGATAATCTGGATTCACAGAGTGCCGCCTTTACCACTGAGCTACCGGGACAGACTGAGCTACCGGGACAGAAATACTTATTATTATTATTATTCCAGTTTTCCAAGACGCCCCCTTATTATTATTATTATTCCAGTTTTCCAGGACGCCCCGCCCCTACCCCCCTCCCCCGCGCAGGCGGTCCAGAGATCCACAACCCACGACGACGGCCATTTTGTCGCCTCGATGCTCCGCCTCCTCAGTAACCCCGGCTTCCTCTATCTCCTGGAACCTTCACGCTTACCTGCTCACAACGTGTGCTTCCCTACCTATCTCTCCGTATGCTCAACACCGGTGAGTTGCTTCCTATACTACCCGGTGAGTTTGCTTTCCTATACTACCGGTGAGTTTGCTTTCCTATACTACCCGGTGAGTTTGCTTTTCCTATACCCGGTGAGTTGTTTTCTATATACCCGGTGAGTTTGCTTTCCTATACTACCCGGTGAGTTTGCTTTCCTATCTACCCGGTGAGTTTGCTTTCCTATACTACCCGGTGAGTTTGCTTTCCTATACTACCCGGTGAGTTTGCTTTCCTATACTACCCGGTGAGTTTGCTTTCCTATACTACCCGGTGAGTTTGCTTTCCTATACTACCCGGTGAGTTGCTTTCCTATTACGTGAGTTGCTTTCTATATACCGGTGAGTTTGCTTTCCTTACTCGTGTTCTTTCTATACTACCGGTGAGTTTGCTTTCCTATACTACCCGGTGAGTTTGCTTTCCTATACTACCCGGTGAGTTTGCTTTCCTATACTACCCGGTGAGTTTGCTTTCCTATACTACCCGGTGAGTTTGCTTTCCTATACTACCCGGTGAGTTTGCTTTCCTATACTACCCGGTGAGTTTGCTTTCCTATACTCACTACCCGGTGAGTTTGCTTTCCTATACTACCCGGTGAGTTTGCTTTCCTATACTACCCGGTGAGTTTGCTTTCCTATACTACCCGGTGAGTTTGCTTTCCTACTACCCGGTGAGTTTGCTTTCCTACTACCCGGTGAGTTTGCTTTCCTATACTACCCGGTGAGTTTGCTTTCCTATACTACCCGGTGAGTTTGCTTTCTTACTACCCGTTGAGTTTTTTTGCATTGGTAGGTAAGGCATTTCCTATACAGCTATGTGAGTTTGTTTCACTAAAATTCGTGTTTCAAATTTCCAACAACCATTTCTTTTATATGATTGATTTTATTTATTTGTTTTATTATTTTACATTTCTTTTGGAGGTTGCAATTCATATAAAACCAGGTGAAAAATCAAAAACAGATTAAAGTAGTTAGAATTATCAAACACCTGGGCCGAGGTGTGAAGAACGCCTATACAAAGAAAGAGACAGCCCGACAGAGTGTAAGGTTACGGAAAACATAGTTCCCATGCATTTCATGTACTTTCAGCCAGCGAAAAGTGCAACATGAATTTGAAAAATTGCGATTCTTATTGCAGAAATGGACTCTACGTCTACGTTGAAAAATAAATTTATTGATTTGTTATCTGATCTGGTTGCAGGGTTTTCAGTGAAACCCTAACAATTAACACTGCGATCTAATTAGATCAATGGTGACCAGTTGATTCTATTTAGTTTTAACGTCCTGATTGAGATACATAGTCAGGACGGGGATTTTACCCTCCATTCGCTAGGAATCGTACCAGCTACCCACATTAACCTTACCCAGTCTGGGTAGGGCTAGCTTCACGTGTTCGGAGGGAACAGAATTTTCTTCGAAAAGTCTGCTCCAACCGGGGATCGAACTCGGGATCTCTGGACTACGGGCAGTAGTCACAACCATTACGCCACGGAGGCTGGCTGGGTGAGTTTAGTGACAACAAAAAATTGTATTCAAAATTTGGCAACAACCATTTGTGAAGGATACCTTCCGGTGCGCTCGTGTTGACTCAGCACCTAAATGGGAAGTGTCTCGTATCGCCCACCAGAGGGGAGACATTATAGGCATACTTACTACAGGTTGAAATGAGGAATTTAGTGTAACGAAATACGTATCTGTTTTTTTTTCTTTTCTTTTTTTAAAATCATTGATCACTTAAATGGGTAGGTATCATGTCACATCTTGCCCATCAGAGAGGAGGAATACTACGGAATGGGCAGGCTGCTGTTTCATTGCCACAAAATAATATAAAAAAAAACAGTGAAATACCTACTCATTTAAAAAAAAAAATGTTGACGCAGTACCTAAATGGGAAGTCACATCTCGCCCATCAGAAGGGTTACAGGATGGGCAAGCTATTACACAGACCAGAAGCGTCTGCATAAGGCCATCAATAATCAGTTTATTATTATTATTAAAATAAACTAAAGATAAGTGTTTCACAGCTTTTTTTTTCGTAGCCATGTAACAGTATACGTACATGGCTACGAAATAAAAAAAAGGCTGTGAAACACTCATCTTTAGTTTATTTTAATAATAATAAGCTCATTATTGATGGCCACTGCCTGTTCAAGTGTTCTTGCATGTGCTGGTGTGGCCGGATAAAGG
>CM044966.1:7705005-7834811 GCA_024516035.1 Bactericera cockerelli
TATGAAAAAGTCCTATAATTCTGCGCTACGCTCTAAAATTGTGATAATAACACAAGGAAATACATTATTATTATTATGGTTCTAGGTTAAGGTTAATGAATTTGAAAGTAGATCATCTAGAATAAAAGCCGTATTAATGAACAGAAAGCGTCGCCTGAGCAATGTCTCAAGCATGATTTCCTTAAATATTATTGGCCAATACCTTCCTGAGACATCGCTCAGACAAAATTATCCTATTCATAAATACGGCTGTTGGTCTCCAATGTGTACAAAAAACCGTTAAAATCCTCACTCATTTCACTTTTGCCACCTAGTGTATACGTTGGACACCTTTAACCCTTATACTACTATGGTCACGGACAGCCAAAATTGTCCTGTCTTACCTTTACTACTCACTGGTCACGGAACCAGCCCAGAATATTGCTCCTGTTTACTTTTACCACTCACTGGTACGGAACCAGCCAGATATTGCTCTGTCTTAACCTTTACCACTCACTGGTCACGGAACCAGCCAGAATATTGCTCCTGTCTTAACCTTTTACACTCACTGGTCACGGAACCAGCCCAGAATATTGCTCCTGTCTTAACCTTTTACCACTCACTGGTCACGGAACCAGCCCAGAATATTGTCTGTTTTACCCTTACTTCATGTCACGGTACACCCAGATATTGCTCCAGAGCGTTCAAGGGTTGGATACCCCAAATAAGCTTCCTCCTAGGGTGCAACCCATGGCCCACGGAATTGGAAGTGGGCTATCAACGAAGAAAAACAGGGCCAGAACATAATTATCAGCCGCCATGTTGAATCTTTTCCATTCGCTGCCGTTTTACTCCCAATTCTCTTCTAAATCTACTTGATTCCGTATATTTACTTTATTATTTGAACAGTCACTCTTGGAATATCACCTTTCAAATAGAAAGTTTCATCCAAATTCATAGGGTTCCGGAATTAAAGCTTCAAATTATTGGTCCACAATGAGAAAGAAAATAAACACAAGTGGACTAAACTAGGAATATCGACGAGGTGACTGTGGGCTCCTTAATGCACATTTCAGCATCCTGCTGATTTAATGTGCTGATTCACTACGTTTTTCATCAAATCATAGGTTCTCTTATTAAAAGGCTTAAAATTATTGTCCATATGAGATTAATAAACACATTGACTAATAGAATACGACGAGGTGTCTGTGAGTTTCTCAATGACGAATTCGCTCCTGCTGATTCAACGTGCTGATTCATGTTTTCATCAAAATAATAGGTTCCGTATTAGAAGGCTTAAAATTATTGGTCCCATCAAGTGAGAAGAAAAAAAAACGAACTAGAATACTCGACGAGGTACTACTGTGAGCTTCCTTAATGACGACATTCAGCACCCTGCTGATTCTAATCGTGCTGATTCACTACCCCACCAGCATCTGCTCGACAGACCTGAAACCTCGCAAGCGAGCGTGCTACGAGTGTCGTCACCCGGATGAAGACAAGGCGATGGAAATAGATTCGGAATCCTATAATTGCGAGGACGTTGACGCACTACAGGGCGCCTGCTTTGGGACATGGGTGAGTACTACTGCCTGCAATTCTTGCGCTACAAAGATTCGCAATATTGGTTCTTCCGCGGAAAGATTAGAAAGTCTTCGTATGGAGATGACTGGTGCGGCACCCATTCGAATTACCTGTACTGCTTCCAGTGTGACTCCGACCTTTGCAACAACGCCAACGCGTGGCGGCCCACAGAGCGCTGGTACTGGGACTACCCGGACCATCATATACAGGGGACGGGGGCGGCGGGGGCGCAGCAAGGGCGGTGGGCGGCTGCCATGGGCGGGTTCCTTCTGCTGAGATGCTTCTCAAGTCTTGGAGTTTTGCATTAAAAGTGATACAATGTTGGGCGGCTTCCTTTTGCTGAGATGCTTCTCAAGTCTCGGAGTTTTGCATTAAAAGTGATACCATGTTCCTAACTGAAAAAAAAATCACGTTGTAGTTTTAGCTCAGTCTGTCTGTCCCGTTCCGGTAGCTCAGTGGTAAAGGCGGCACTCTGTGAATCCAAGATTCCAGAGGTCGTGGGTTCGAAACCCAGCCGGGACATGACAAGTTATCCTCCCATTACCACATAATAATATGTCTTGGGCTTACTGCTGGAATAATGGGTCTTTAATATCTTAATCGGGCGGTACAAATATAAGGCGATATTATTATTATTACCTTTAGGTCCGAATTATGAAACAGGCTTAGATTTACTCTTAGTGGACACTGTCCCTTAACTCGCCCTCTAGTGGGAATTTAGTGTGGTTATGATTGGTTGAATTTCTCACTAAAATCAGGACGGGGGAAGGGTAAATTCCGAAGGAGGGTAAATTTGCTCGGAGGTTTACCCTCCAATGCCTCAGGTGTTCGGGGTTATCATATTTGTGTTAATCACTATCGTAATATGACAACTACTATAGTAATAATTCCGTCCGTGAGATAGGTACTTTATATCTAAATCAAGGTGGTGACAGGATTATATGGACAACTACTCAAACTTAGCGCGCGATTAGCTCAGTGGTTAAGCACTCGCTTGCCATGCGGAAGGGTTCCGGGTTCGATCCCCGTGCCGACAAAAATTTGTATTCTTAATTTGGTTACAATTATTCGTAAGGGACACCTTCCGGTGCGCTCGTGTTGACCCAGCAACTAAATGGGAAGTATTATGTCACTTCTCGCCCATCAGAGGGGGGCATACTACGGGATGGGCAGGCTACAACATAGACCACAAGCGTCTACAGTAGCTCCTGTTTCATGGCTACGAAATAAAAAAGGCTGTGAATCACTCATCTTTAGAAAAAAACTTGCTTTACTAAATCTACGCTGAAACCGGGACTTGAACCACCGACCTCCAGGTTCCAGGTTACAAGTCCGCTGCCTTGTCGATCAAGCTGAGGTCGGAAGTTCGGGGTAAATAGAATTTTCTGTTAGAAAAGTCTGCTTCAGCACAAAACTTATCGCCAGCGTCGATGGCGCGTTGACTGTACGGGTAATTGTTGGATCACCGAAGTTGAGCAACGTCCAGAGAGGTGAAGACTTCATGATGCTGACATCCCGGCCCAACTCCACGCTGGGTGAGGTCAATGTGGGTAGCAGGTTTGTAAATTTCCTGCGAATGGAGGGTAACACCCTCGTCGTGATATGACCATGCAGTTGAAAGCGACGTTAAACCCAATTAAAAAACAACAAAACATACCTCATAGAGTACAAAAACTTTGAGGTTTAGTGAAGACAATCAGACAACCTGAGTCTTCGGAGGAGCCGGGCCAAAATCTGAAAAAGGACCAAAAATTTAGCTCAAGATTACCTCATATGGCTGGAACCAGTGAAAAAAGATCCGGAAGAGTGTCAGGACTTTATAGCCAAATAACACGAAATTAGTGAAATATTATTACGCATATGAATTAGTTTGGCTGGGGGACTATAAACAGGGAGTAGACCAGCATTGGCTTGGTTCTAGGGGCCCTTGTCAATTATTAGCCTCCTTGTAAATACAGTGGTAGAAGGACTGAGTCATTCCTCCACTGTCTGGCTACCATCGTTCACGATGACGCCACCCTATGATGAAATGATGATATTATGAAATTAGAGGATCCCCAACACATGGGATTGGGACATCCGTAGGTAACTAATATATATTTATTTTAACTATGATTTTTACTTTCCTTATCCTATAATAAGGAAAGTATTGTATTCGTCGAAAATTTGACCTACCCAGTTTTTCACATTTCTGGACAAATCATAGCCTCAGGACACCAATAAAGTTGTTTTCAGCCATTGGTCCGTGCGTCTGTCTGTCTGTGTGTGTGTGTGTCTGCGAAAAGGATATCTCGAGAACGGTAAGAGCTAGAGACTTGAAATTTGGTGTGGAAATTAATTTTATACACCAGACAAACCACAAAACTTTTGGTTAACCCGGGATGAGTAGGGTTCGGTTTTGTAACGTATCCAGTACGGTGTGAGACATTTCTCTCACGCTCACGTTTTTGCTTGTTTGCAAATTAATTGCATCGTGTGTGTATTATTTTAAGAAAATCTGTTTGTGTAGAAATAAAGTAAACCTAATTATGATTCAAACAGTAACAAATTAAATTTTTATTATTTATGTATAATTAATAATATAATATTTAAAAAAAAAACTCAAAAGGAACATTTCTGGTAATATTATATCTAGTATCACATTCGGAGGTATGCGAGATATCTCTCACATTCGCGAGGTATGCGACTTCTACAATTGCTTGATCGGTACAACAGATAAAAAATCAAAACATAAGGCACAACATATCTTATCTATCATAAAGGCAATGAAGTAACTAACATGAATCCGATAAGATAGTTTTTATACATACAGGAATTACAGGGTGCAAAAAACGAAGAGAGTTTTCTCTCACAACCGTACTGATTGAGGGTTAAAATCGGCCGCAGGGCCGAAAATATTAGTCGCAAGCGCCGCAAATATTAGCCGCAAGCGTCGCTTGCTTGAATGGGTAAAGATACAAAAAAAGTTGGAGAACAACATTTTATTAAAATAAAAAAAATAATAGGGGTTTAATCTGATCATTTTTTTGATATCTTGAACTTTTCAGACCACATTAAAAAAATTGAAGAAAATCGGTAAAGCCGTTTTGGAGATGTATCACTTGTAAGTGATTTAGTAGAAAAAATCAAAATTGGCACGTGTATACAATGTGAAACAATCACAAGGAAGTATTGTGTCCATAATTGGCAGTGTTTTTTTTCTGTAACTGTAAATACCTACCTATTTCTTGTATAGTCTTAATGTAGTTAAGTAAAACTTGATCGAATTTGTATAGTACTTAGTCGTATTTTTCTTTGTAACTAAAAAAAAATTCCTGGTTAGGTTTTTTCCAAATATTTCCATTTTATTCCAAGGTCATTCGTGAAAGAAAAATGCGTTTGGTTACTTTTAAAGATAAACAATGGACAATCGATAAAAGAACTGGAAGCAAGAATTTTCTACTTCCACTTTGGTTAACTTTGGAAGTGGAAATTTTTCCTCTTCCAAAAGAAAAATGACTTGCTTCCAGTTTGGTTCATTTTATTCCCGTTTGGTTAACTTTGGTTAGAAAGAAAAATACGGCACTTGATTAAATCATTATTTTCTAATTACAGGGGCATGGTCAAGATGCGGGCAGAATTGGGCTGGTCATAGTTCTGGCAGGAACCCTGGGTTCCGTCATCAGCGGAATAGTGCTGGATAAAAGTGGAAAATACAAGTAAGATTACCGTATGGTATGTTTCTATTGCGATGTCGCCCAATAAGTGTTTCCATGCCAACTCATGTTTTTAACCCTACAATGCATGAATTTTTTGATTTCGATGAAATTTTGAGATTTGTTAGCTTTTAGGTCGTACATAACGGGAAAAATAGTGAAAAAAAATCAATTCGACTGTTTTCGACCGTTCTTCGCCAAAAAAATCTTGTTACACTGGTGTAACAGCATCGTGAGGTAATTTTAATCATGTACCTACTTGAATTTTTTTTTGTTGAAAATGTACCTTTTTGAGCAATAAATACGCAATAAATAGTTTTTTTTTTATTCATTTTAAACAGGCAAAAAACAGGCATTTGAAAACTCCACTTTCATTAGAATGCAGTACACACAGAAATCTCGACTAGAATGAGTGATAACAATATTTGTAAACAATATTTTAAAAAAGAAATCTTCAGAGCTCACTTCTCAAACATATATTATCAACAATGTGTGTGAACACAGCCAACACTAAAAAAAAAAAATCGCAGTTCATGCTAGTGTTGTAAAAGTAACTTGTTACGTAGGTGTAACATTATGCACTGTAGGGTTAAAATCACAAAGAAAAAATATTCTGGTAGTCAAGTGCAGATTAACGCCCTAGTCTGGTAATCCAGGTAGCGTAGGGATCCGTTGGTTCGAATCCCACCCAGTGCATGAATTTTTCCTCATTGATATGAGTATGTGGCTACTTAATAATAAGATTCTCAGGGATAGGTGGTAGAAAATGCTTTGAGCATTAACCTTGCCTGCTGGTTACCTTCTACTAAAGAGTGTTATTATTATTATAAGTAACCAGTTAGTGATTTTTTCCATGGGAAACCTGTATTTTAATGAATCACACTATGTTGAACAATATTATTTTCATAAATCTCGATAGCAATCAATATTTTATCAGTTTATCACCATGACAACCATTATTATTGGAAGCCAATATTTTTTGTCTGAAAAATGTCAAACTTGGCTTTATACTTTTGCCATTATAATAGTAATATCGTTTATTTGTAATATTATTTTACAATAATTGACTTTGCCTTTATTAGATTTAATATTACTATCTTGTTGTTGTTGTTGTTGTTGTAACCAGCATGGCTTCAGCTGGGGGGAGTGATGGTCTCCAGCCAAACTCCAAGAGATAAGTTGGCTCGTTCTAAACCACATATTTCTTTGTGCGATCAACCATCGTGAGGCTTTTTCTCCATAAGCCAGTAAACCCTGCAAGCTAGCCTGGCTTGTAAGGGTTGGCTAGTCAGTTCCCTGTTCATAGTTCCCTAACGTCTTCTCCCTATTTAACATCCCCCAGCCAGACATTATTATTATTATTATTATTTTCTAGCTCATTTATGGTACATACATTATCGATGGGCTAATATAGCAAACATAGATTTATATTTATTATCATGTAGGTATTATTTGTTCACAATATTTGTGGGTAGCGCAGCATTACTAAGAGCCTCCTGTACTTTTCGAATTCTATTACATTAATTTCTTTTTATTCTGGTAATGCCGCCACTGGTCGTTAGTCATACAAGTAACTAATCATTTTTCCTCACGATGTATGAGTGGACCCCGAACATCCAATTACAGAGCAGAAAAATTCCTGCCCTGCTGGGAATCGAACCCAGGTCACCATGCGTGCAATGCCTGGCGCGCTAACTTACTCTACCACGGTTATAATTATTATTATTATTATTATATAACACTTTATTGGTTAACTACATACAATCATCAAATAGGACATGAAAAATAAAAGAACACGTAGTAAACCAAGGGGCGAGGTTAAAGCCTGTGGCTTTCTCTTTATTAGGTATTATCTTCTGCTTGTAATGTTCCAGGGAAACCACGTTGGCAATCTACGCTTTCTCCCTCATCGGAATGGTGGTCTATACCTTGACTCTGAGTACTGGCGTTATTCTGCTTGTGTATTTCTCTGCAGGCTTCCTAGGGTAAGTTGTAGCTATACCTTGACTCTGAGTACTGGCGTTATACTGCTTGTGTATTTCTCTGCAGGCTTCCTGTATACGAGTATATCTCATTAAAATATAAATAAAGCCTGATCTGAATTGTTTATAAATGAAAATCTCTCTATTTCCCTCTCAGCTTCTTCATGACAGGTTACCTCCCGGTGGGGTTTGAGTTGGCTGCCGAGCTCACATATCCAGAGCCGGAGGGAACATCCTCGGGATTCCTCAACGCTTCCGCTCAAGTATTCGGCATTCTCTTCACCGTGCTGTATGGACAGCTGTTCAATTCCTTTGGTGAGAATTCTTTTTTCTTATTGCAAAAATCAGTATGAACAATATGGGTCAGAGTGAGGCTTGTCATTTTTGCATTGGTATTCCCTAGCTTAGACAGTACGCAATCCGAGACTTAGCGCCACAGAGGTATTATTATTATTATTATTATACAACGCTTTATTAGGTATAAATGGACATTATGTGCATACAAATAATTATTTTAACAATGAAAAAAATGGAAACAATAAATACAATAAATATGAAAAATAATAGAAAATATAATAAAAACATAAGTCCTAACTAAAGGGCTGGGTTATATCTGACCTGGTTGCAGGGTTTTCAGTGAAACCCCTTCAGTGAAACCCTGACCAGTTGATTCTACTCGGTTTTAACGTCCTGATTTGAGATAGATAGTCAGGACGGGAGTTTTAAAACCCTCCATTCGCCGGGAGTTATACCAGCTACCCACACTGACCTCACCAAGCCTGGGTAGGGCCGGAATTGCCAGCTTCACATGTTCGGAGGGAACAGAATTTTCTGTGCGAAAAGTCTTCTCCAACCGGGAATCGAACTCAGGATCTCTGGACTATAGGCAGTAGTCACAAACGTTACGCCACGGAGTCTGGCAAAACGTCTATTTTGCCAGTCCCGGTAGTTCAGTGGTAAAGGCGGCACTCTGTGAATCCAGAGATTCCAGAGGTCGTGGGTTCGAAACCCAGCCGGGACATGACAATAAGTTATCCTCCCATTTGGGATTTTTACCACATAATAATATGTCTTTTGCTTACCGCTGGAATAATGGGACTTAAATAGTCCTAATCGGGCAGTATAAATAAGGCGACATTATTATTAACATGAACATTTATTTTTGTTTTCACAGTTGACACATTAGAAGGGACAATTCAGTCCTATTCGTTAATTTTGAAATCATATGACCTACACAAGTAGGTCATATGACTTATGTGTTGAGGAAACTTCTGACTAGCTGACAGGTTTGTAATATGATGGATTTCTGAATGAGGACACTTCTTGAATGATGAACATTGATCATTTTAAGATAATTCAAGAAGTTCTTGGTTACTACTCCTTCTGTGGACATGACTATAGGGATTATTGTGACAGCTTTCAATTTCCATATTTTTAAGATCTCAGTTTTTAATTCTTGGTATTTTGAAATTTTCTCATTTTCAGTTTTTTGGATGTTGTGACTGAGTGGTACTGCGATGTCAATGATTTTTGCTGTTTTTGATATTTTGTTAAGAATAATGATGTCTGGTCTATTGCAAGTGATGGATCGATCTGTTTGGATAGGTTGATCCCAGTATAAAATAGACGTTTCATTTTCTAATACTTGTTCTGGTGAATATTTGTAAAAGGGAATAGTATTTTTCACAAGTTTATGTTCTAAAGCCAAATTTTGGTGAATTATTTTTGCGACTTGGTTATGGCGGCTTAGGTATTTATTATTTGCCAGTTCTGAACATCCTCCCATGATGTGTTCTATAGTCTCGCCCTGTTGTTGACATTTTCTACATTTATCTATGATATCTTTTTTCAAAATATATTTTTCATAATTTCTTGTTACTATTATCTTGTCTTGTATTGCTGTATAAAATCCTTCTGTTTCAGGGTGTAGGTATCCAATTCTTAACCAATTAAATGATTCATTTTTATTGATGTTTTCATTATGAACAAGATTTATGTATCTACCATGTAGACTTTTTCCTTTCCAATCTGAAATTAGTTTTTCCTTGGTTTGTGGATTGTTTCCCGGTCTCATGTTCTCTGATAGGTTTAAAGGAGTGTATTTTTTGTCAACTTGAACTATTTTTCTCATAATTTCATCTTCACATTTTTGAATTGTATCTTTGATTTGAAGTTCTTGTTTCATGCACAGAAGTTTTATTTTTATTAGACCTCTTCCGCCTTCTTTCCGTGGGAGATATAATCTTTCTATACTGGCTCTGGGATGTAACATTCTAAATTTACACATTAGTGTTCTTGTTAGAAAGTCGAGCTCTTCTAGTTCAGATTCATTCCATTTTAAAATTCCAAAAGAATAGGTCAAGGATGGCACCGCCCATGTGTTTATTGCATCAATTATATTTCTGCCATTGAGGTAAGTGTTAATTTTGTCAGTCTTTTTCTGTATTCTTCTGTGAAGGTAGATTTGAGCGTTTTATGCTCAATGCTTTCATTTTCCATGAATCCAAGATATTTATATTGTACCTCAGGTTGAAGAGGGATAATGTTATTGATAGGAGTGTCATCTTGTATAACTTTACCACGTTTTATATTAATTATGGCACATTTGTTCATTCCAAATTTCATTTTAATATCATCACTGAATTGTTGAGCGATATTAATTAATGATGATAAATTATCTTTTGATTCAGTGAATAATTTAATATCATCTACATAGGAGAGGTGAGATATTCTTGTGGATTCTTTTATTTTAGGTCGGTATCCAATATTTGATTTTTTTTTAATATTGTTGACAATGGATTGAGGGCAAGACAAAACCAAAGACTACTGTATGTATCACCTTGAAAAATTCCTTGGCGAATGTTCACATGACCAATGTTTCTTTTTTCGTGGTAAATATCAAGTGTCCAAAGTGACATGAGGTATTGTAACATGGTAATGATTTTTGGACAAACTTTGTAGAGTTTTAATACTTCTATTAACCAATTGTGAGGTATAGCCAGCGTCGATGGCATGTTGAATACACCGGTTCCCTTCAGAACACCGAAGTTAAGCGACATCCAGCGAGGTTAAGACTTGGATGGGTGACCATTCAAATTCTAATTCTCGTGACGCTGGCTTTTCCCGGCCCCACTCAGGCTGGGTGAGGTCAATGTGAGTAGCAGGTTTGTGAGTTTCCTGCGAATGGAGGGTAAAACCCCCGTCGTGATATGACCATGGCAGTTGAAAGCGACGTTAAACCCCAATAAAAAAAAAAAAAAAAAAAAAAAAAAAAAATTGTGAGGTATACTATCATACGCTTTAACATAGTCAATGTAACATATGTTTAAATTCCTTTTCATTGTTTGTGCTTGTTTCAGTATTACTGCATCAATCGTCATTTGATGTTTACAACCCAAAAAACCTTTGGCACAACCTTTTTGGGCTTCATCAATAATGTTGTTTTCATCACAATAATTATAAATTTTGTTCGATATGATGTTCGTGAACAATTTGTATAATGTTGATAAACAGCTGATTGGTCGGAAATTCTTGGGGTCAGATCTATTACCCTTCTTATGAATTAATGTTGTTTTCCCTTTAATAAGGAATTCGGGAAATTCAACATTGTTTTCCAAACATCTTTTGAAACAACGGGTGATGTGGCGATGTGTTGATGAAAAATATTTTATCCAGAAGTTATGAACTTTCTCCGGACCTGGTGCCTTCCAATTAGATGATTTTTTTATTGATTGAGATATTTCATTAATATGTATTTCGTTATAGTCAAATCCAGGTAAATTATTTGTCTCTTCTTTAATTAAAGAAATCCAGTTGTCTCTGAGACATGCATCATCTTTTTTACTCCAAATATTTCTCCAATAATCAAGAAATTCTTTTTCTTCTGCTTCAGTGAGGTTATTATTTGTTTTGTTATTTGTGTCTATTAATTGACTGAAAAATCTCTTTTTGTCTCGAATGTAATTTCTATTTTGTATTTTTCTTTTCTCATTCTTGTTATATCTCGATAATCTCGAACCTTTGTACTTGATCTTTTGTCTTAAATTGTCTTTTAAAGCTATTAATGTGTTTGTTCGGTAGATATTTACTTTGTACTTTTTACATATGATATTCATTCTTTTTTCAATTTTATATATTCTATTACCTTTGAAGTATTCCGAAATGGAGTCAAATTCGGATCTCATTTGTTGTATAGATTTTTCAAGTCTTGCTTTCCAGGCAGGTTCCGTTTTCGTTATTTGATTAATCTGATCATCACCACTGTTTGATTGTATGAGTTTCAAATTTTCATTTTCAATATAAGTGACAGCAGCAGAATATATAGCTAAATGTATTTTAGTCAAATCGCTGGAATCATTTAGATAATTGTCTATACATTTATTTAAATCTTCAATTTTAGTGTTGTTTATTTTTCGTCTATCCAATTTTGGAATTCCTGGACGATATGTAGGCTGAACATTTTCATATTTTGAAAGATTGTTTACAAATATTTCATTTATGTCTGGGACATTTGTTAGTGTAATTGCATCACTGGTAGAAAGGATATTTTCACTAACATCCAGAGTAATAGTTGGAATATTAGTTAAATTGTTGTCTTCAGATAGATTGTTGTGTATTTGATTTCTTATATTCAAACAAATGTTAGTTTCGGAATTGAATTGTTTCTTTGCTTCATTTCTTATGTCTTCGACAAATGGTAATTTTTTTCTCAGAAGGTAATTTTTTCGATCTATACAATTCTGTTCTGTGAGATCAAGATGAGGATATTTATCTAAAAAATGATTTTTCAACATTATTCGTACTCCTAGTATGTTTTTATCTTGACCTTTGTTGACATAAAAGAACGATTTTAAAATCTCACGGTTCATTTCATCTGTCCATTTTAATCTTGGTTTATTTTCATTTCTAGTGACAGCTTTCCATGTATTGGCTCTAGACTTTTTCTGTCTTCCACTTGTAGTTTGAAGTTCATGATCACTGTTGATGTTATTTATATCATCATGGGACGAAGAGCTCGTATTTTGATTTTGAGAGGATCTTGGTGAATTAAATGAATTACGTGATTCTTTTCTGTTTGAATTGTATATTATTCTTGTTTTGTAGCGGTTTTTATCATTTATGTCTGAAATATTATCATCACTGGATGATGATGTTAATATTTGAGCATTGTGTTGTTGCTTTTGTCTTCTTAGATATATCTGTTCAAGTATTTCCGTTGATGAATCAAGATCTTGAGAATGTGTCTGTTCAGGTATTTCAGTAGATAAATCAAGATTTTCAGGAGTATTTGTTCTAACATTATTTCTTCTACTTCGTAAGTTATAACGACTTTGTGTGGATTGAGACATATCATTGCGGAAGTCAGGAGCAGGGTATTGATATATGTCTATATCATTTGTCAGAAATATGTGAATAAAAAGAATTATGTAAAAGTGTTGGACTTTCATCAGTTTGAAAGTCAAAAATTTTACGGAAAATATTTCACTCGCGGAGCGATCGAGAATTTTGCACAGTCTAACTTTAGTGACTGGTCACTATTATTATTATTATTATTCATACCATCCTAAACTTCTTTACTTCTCCAGGTGACTTCGTGGCTAACGTCGCCATGAGCTCCACTCTGGTCTTGGGTACCCTCCTCACCCTCATCATTCCTCCAGATCTCAGACGTCAGGCCGCCCACTCCAAGAACCACAACATGAAGCCCATTGTCTAGCTCCATTTTCAGAATCAAACCCATCGTGGAGACTAGCTGCATTCCCAACATCAAGCCCATTGTCTAGCTTCATTGCCATCGTGTAGACTAGCTGCATTTCCAACATCAAGCCCATTGTCTAGCTCCATTGCCATCGTGTAGTCTAGCTACATTTCCAGAATCAAACCCATCAAGCCCATTGTCTGCATTTCCAACATCAAACCCATTGTCTAGCTCCATTTCCAGAATCAAACCCATCGTGTAGACTAGCTCCGTTTCCAACATCAAGCCCATTGTCTAGCTTCATTGCCATCGTGTAGACTAGCTCCATTTCCAACATCAAGCCCATTGTCTAGCTCCATTGCCATCGTGTAGACTAGCTGGATTTCCAGAATCAAACCCATCGTGTAGACTAGCTGCATTTCCAGAATCAAACCCATCGTGTAGACTAGCTCCATTTCCAGAATCAAACCCATCGTGTAGACTAGCTGCATTTCCAGAATCAAACCCATCGTGTAGACTAGCTCCATTTCCAGAATCAAACCCATCGTGTAGACTAGCTCCATTTCCAGAATCAAACCCATCGTGGAGACTAGCTGAATTTCCAACATCAAGCCCATAGTCTAGCTTCTTGCCATCGTGTAGACTAGCTCCATTTCCAAAATCAAACCCATTGTCTCGCTCCATTTCTATAGTGTAGAATAGCACCATTTCCAGAATCAAACTCATCTTGTAGACTAGCACTATTTCCAAAATCAAACCCATTGTCTAGCTCCATTTCTATAGTGTAGACCAGCACCATTTCCAGAATCAAACTCATCTTGTAGACTAGCACTTTTTCTAAAATCAAATCTAGTTCCATTGCCACCGTGTAGACTAGCTCCATTTACCAAAATGAAACCCACGATTAGCTCAGTGGTAAGATACTCGCTTGCCATGCGCTCAGATCCCAGAATCAACAAAAAGATGGTATTTAAAAATTTAATTAAAGTTGTTGGTAAAAGCGATACCTTGCGGTGCACTTATGCTGACCAAGCACCTAAAGTATTGTGTAACTTCTCGCCCATCAGAGGGGAGGCATACTACGGTGTGGGCAAGCAACAGCACAGACCACAAACAGGAGCTACTGTTTCATAGCTACGAAAAAAAAGGCTGTGAAACACGCATCTGTTTTCAATAGATTTTGGCTGTTTTTCGTGTGATTGGCTCAATGCTCAATGTGATGCAGAAAATTACTGTAGATAGTTCCGTTACCTTACACTCTGCCGCGCTGTCTCTTTCTTTGTATAGGCGTTCTTCACACCTCGGCCGAAGTGTTTGATTTTTCAGAGGTATTTATAATACATACACTCCCCAGCAGAATTAACCGGACACTTGTTTATGCATTTGACTCCATGTATTTCCTGATGGACTAAATTTGACACAACTTTTTTTGTGATTAAATTTTTTTTGGTTTTTTTGGTTGCTAGAAAAGTAACAGTATGGAGATTAATATTAAACAGCAGAAACCTTTTTTAACTTATTTGGTAATTTTTTTCTTGATATAAAACAAAATGTGTGATTTTTTTTAAATCCATACTGTTAACCAACAGTATGGATTTTACTTAACCCAGATAACGCGGTGAATTTTTTGGTTTTATTTTTTTGGAGTGATATAAATTGAGTCCTGAATCAAAATAAGTGCTGTCAACTTATCACTCGGACTCAAAACAAAGAGCTTAAGGTGTCGCCAACTAACCTCAACAAGCTGAGTTAATTAGAAAAATCCACAACGTAGTACCTTTCACCAGATGGGGCTGACGTCCTTCCAGAAAGACGTCCTTCTGGAAGGACGTCAGCCCCATCTGGGTTAACAGAAGAAACCTTTTTTCACTTATTCGGTTTATTTTTTATGCATAGAAAACCATATATTTTAAAAAAAATTATACACTTTGATTTGTATCAATAAAAATATTACCGAATAAGTTAAAAAGGTTTCTTCTATTTAGTATTAAAATCCATACTGTTACTTTCCTATCAAAACAAACCTTAAAAAATTGAATCACAAAAAAGTTATGTCAAATTGTATTTCCATCAGGAAATACAAAGAGTCAAATGCAAACAAAACAAGTGTCCGCTTATTTCTGCTGGGGAGTGTAGTTTGATAATGAGTCTGTGGTATTAAATATTCAAAGTTTATATTAAATATTTCTAAGGTATTATTCTAGCATATAAATATAGGTAGATATTATCCCCAAAAAATGTTTTAAATATATTTAAATGCATTCACAATATATTATTTCTAAAATATTTTATACATATCTACAAAGGCTTTGTTTGCAATGCTCAAAGACAAACATATCATGGTTAAGCATATAGTAACATTACAATTATAAGTTAAGTGTTTTTTTTATTTTAATTATCAATTAATATAGCATTTGATTTTGACAATATATGTTTTTTATATTCTTGTTACAGGCTTTTAAAATGTTCAAAAGTTATATTGTTTATTTCTTCTTTATTATTAGTAAAGTATTTATTTTTAATTAATATTTATTTGATCAATAATGAATAGTTTAATGTAACTCTTCTTTTTTTTATAATACACCGTTATTTATAATGAATTATAAATTAATTTAGGGCAATAAGTCCTACGCTGAATAAAGTATTTAAAATTTTAAACAAATATTATGTATCTATTTTACAATAGAATTAAAATTGAAGGGAAAATTATGTATTATTTTACTACATTTTGATTTTAATTATTATAATATACACTTTTATACACAAAAATAGATATATATTATAATAAAACAGGTACCAACACTGGTTTATACTAAAATAAAAAAAATACTATCAAAAAAACATATCAGAGCCAGCGTCGATGGCATGTTGAATACACCGGTTCCCTTCAGAACACCGAAGTTAAGCGACATCCAGCGAGGTTAAGACTTGGATGGGTGACCATTCAAATTCTAATTCTCGTGACGCTGGCTTTTCCCGGCCCCACTCAGGCTGGGTGAGGTCAATGTGAGTAGCAGGTTTGTGAGTTTCCTGCGAATGGAGGGTAAAACCCCCGTCGTGATATGACCATGGCAGTTGAAAGCGACGTTAAACCCACTTAAAAAAAAAAAAAAAAAAAAAAAACATATCAGAAAGTGTCTTGATTATTTTTCCGATTTCTTTCCTCCTTTCAATTATAATAAAATTTAAATTACATTACCTAATAGAAGAAAATCAGGCATTAAACATAATTAATCTTTTATTTTATTTTTGGGTTACTTTTCAATTAAAGGAGACGTTTATCATATCAAATCTAGGGTCTTCTTATTTGATAAGACCTTTACATTGAATTGACGAAAAAAATATATTAAAATTTACTAGAGTAAAAAACAAAAATTTGACCATTTTTTCTAAAAAATATTTTTACAAATGATATTTTTTTCTTTTCTTTTTCACATAATTTAAAACAAATGTAATCTATATTGGCCAAAATTACATTTATTTACAGCTAGTGATGATACCTTATACAAACTTAATTTTTAACTTATTTCATAACCTTTGTATTTTATTTTATAAACCTATTTTTAAAACTAAATTCTACATGCTGTATACAATAATTTATAATAATTAGTTACCACGTAATATGTTAGTTTTAAAAGAATTTTTCTCTACCAGAATAGTAGTGCTGTATGTAGACTGTCGGCTCGAGACTGAGGAGAGTCCCATTACGCTGACAGTTAAAAAATCTACAAGATCACCCAGGCGACGACAGGTCTGGCTAGGGGACGTTTAACAGAGAACATAATATATATTAACCAACCAACAAAAGTGAGGCTTGCAGTTTTCCAAGGGTTTTTTAGGGGGGGGGGGTTACATGTCGCTTCCAACTGCAAGGTTATATCACGACGCCGACAGGGGTGTTACCCTCCATTCGCAGGAAACTCACAAACCTGCCCCACCCACATTAACCTCACCCAGCCTGGGTTGGTCTTCACCTCGCTGGACGTTGCTTAACTTCGGCGATCCTACTAGAACCTTTCAACGCGCCATCGACGCTGGTTTTCCAAGGGTTTAATGGCTTAGAATAGAAAAAAGTAATTTGTTAGTTTATTGTTTTTTTTTATGAACATTTATTTAAAGAGAGGCCTATAACAATCGAAGTCCTTGCCTCTGGAGTTGTTTTTTTAACCGTGTGTTACATATTATTAGGAATATAAATCTATTGATAGAATAGGAAATGGTATTTTGTTTTTATGATTATTATTATGTTACCCAACTTTGTTTCATTAAAAATATGTTTTGATAGTCGATAGAGTAAAATAAAACTGTGCACAAAATTAAAAAAAAAAAAAAAAAAAATATATTGCATTCTTTTTCTTTCTCTCATTGTAACTGTTGAAAAAAATAATTATTAGGGTTGTGGCCGCCTACTTAAGAGCGTGGACACAACGGAGGCCTATATCCTGGACCCTGGGGTAGAGGCAGTAGCACGTAAAATAACCTAGCCATGCTATTGAATGTAAGCGGCCACAACGGAGTCCCAAAAATTCGCCTCTGACAACACACAGAGGCGTAAACCACAAATTTTTGAAATCGTTTTTATTGCTTAGATTGAGTCTACTTGTGCTATATTTTGTTCTCACAAATAGACGTAACCCAATTATAATCCAAAGAAAAGATACAACAAAAATTATAATCAGGCGTATCCCTCATTTTCTCTTTTTCAGACAAATCAAATAGGCGTAAATCGATAGTCACAGTTAAATAATCAAATTTGGCAACAGAAAAAGTTCGTAAGGTCATTCACGGGTACAGGGAAGTGTTAATGTTCCTACCGTGAACAGAAAATTTATGCACAAGAAAACTCATTTTGGCTCTCCTGTGAAATTTCGAAAATGTTGTTTACGCCTCTTTGTGTTGTCAGAGGCGAATTGTCTATATCAAGCTATAAGAAAATGGTCTCTGCTTTGGTGTAGGAGGTAGGGCGTCATCTTCTCTTGTTAATTTATTCAAGAAACACAACATCAAGAAATAATAATAATAATAATAATAGAAAATCTTACAAGGGCAAAGTTTTATAAGTAAAGCTATTAAGCCCAGAACTCTTACAAGGGCAAATTTTTTCCAAGAAAAAGCAGATCCAAGAATTATGCATAACAATTCTCAGGGATACACTCAACAATATCCATCGCCATATGTACTCATAAGAGCTGTCCCCAAAGATGCTGCTGAAATAATTTCATCCTTAAAAATGTTCATTCTACCCTGAAATGTTTAAATAACTAATGACAAGAATGTTTGAATTGTATACTGTGTCAGTTGGCAACTTTTTGTTTAGTGCAGTTCAAAATAAAAATTTATTTTGTTAATAAAAAAATACCAGGTCTGGTTATGTTATAGGCCAGGGTCTATATCAAGCTGTAGGTACTCAGGGTTAATAGGCCAGGGTCATATAAAACTGTAGGTACCAGGGTCGAGGGTGTAGGGTATAGGCCAGGGTCTATATCAAGCTGTAGGTACCAGGGTCACTAGGTAGGGACGTGAGGGTGGTATAGGCCAGGGTCTATATCAAGCTGTAGGTACCAGGGTCTAGGGTGGTATAGGAGGGTATTAGTAGGTCCAGGGTCTTAATAATCAAGCTGTAGGTACCAGGGCCTAGGGTGTAGGGTATAGGCCAGGGTCTATATCAAGCTGTAGGTACCAGGGTCTAGGGTGTAGGGTATAGGCCAGGGTCTATATCAAGCTGTAGGTACCAGGGTCTAGGGTGTAGGGTGTAGGCCAGGGTCCTCGTTGTGGCCGCCTACTTAGTCTCACTATTGGTATTGGTAAAGGTAGGGCTATCGGCTACGAAAGCCCTTTGTCACTGCGACCTTAGATAGATTTGTTTTGTTTTGTTAATTTTAATTTCTATGTATGTATATATTCTATGTTATTTGTAAATAAAACTTGATCCAAAAAATGTTTAATAATAATAATAGATCTTTTGTGACATGCCCATGTTATTCTAAAAGAAATCTAAGCTTTTAATATAGCTGAAGATTCTTTTAGGACTGATTTCATTAACTTCTTTAGGTGTTAAAATCAGCCTTGAGAAGTGTTTTAGTCGGGTGTGAGAGGCTGCTCAACATTCACAGAGAATGTGTTTTGCTGTCTTTGGGGCCTCTTCACAGAGACGGCACTTTGCGTCTTGAGCAATACCAATCTTGTTCAGATGGTAGTTGAGGCTACAATGGCCTGTTAGAAAGCCAGTAAGGATTCTTAATTTCTCAGATAGAGTCTCACTATGATTTTTAAAACTCCCAACTGGGACGCGAAGTGAGGGGAGCAAAGCCAATTTACCTTCCATCTCTGTTTCTACATTTTGTATATTGGTGCGTTGTTATGTTCTAGATGTGCAGTACAAGACCGACCTAAGTACCTAGATCGATAAGGCGGCGGACTTGTAGCCTGGAGGTCGGTGGTTCAAGTCCCGGTTTCAGCGTAGATTTAGTAAAGCGATTTGAGTAGTTATGATATCACGAAAGTGATTAACAAATTAATATTGATAAAAAAAGAGAAAAATAGAACAAAAGAAATATAATTATATAACTGGTTTCAATATTTATTAAATAAATATTTTATATAACTTTTTAGTTAACTCAAATGAAACACAATGTCTTTGTAGAATTTTATAAATATATTTTATACAAATTCGTACGAATTACGAATTTCGCAACAAATAATGGCGATCTCCGGTTTATGTAAGATGTGGTTTCGACCGTTTATTTTTTCAAGTGACACCACATAACAAATAATTCAGAAATTCGATGAAATTCCACTTCCAACAGAAGAACAAAAACTCATCCATACCTATCTAGATTGGGGATCCGGGGAATAGCCATCATTACAAGGATGCGAATTTCAGTGCTCACCAACCAATTCCTCACCTCCCTAGACGTTTTATGAATCTATTTATATAAATATAAAAATATAGAGCGCACGAAGAGCTCAGTGGTTAAGCACTCGCTTGCCATGCGGAAGGTCCCGGGTTCGAGCCCCCGCGCCGATAAAAAATTGCATTCAAAATTTGGTTACAGTTGTTTGTAAGGGATACCGTCCGGTGCGCTCGTGTTGACCCAGCACCAAAATGTGAAGTATTGTGTCACTTCTCGCCCATCAGAGGGGAGGCATACTACGGGATGGGCAAGCTACATCGCAGACCACAAGCATCTACAGTAGCTCCTGTTTCATGGCTACGAAATAAAAAAGGCTGTGAAACACTCATAATAAAAATAAAAAAGGCTGTCAAACACAAGAAAAGATCAAAAAAATTGAAATTTTTTCAACTAAGCAACGAAAATTTAAATTCCAATGCTTGAGTAGAAGTTTAGTTGGTTAATTAACATTTATGAGACCATTAAATCTGACTACTCACTAGGGCCTTATTATTATAAATGGGTGTTGTAATTCTTCAGTCACTAAGGAGATAGGCTATTATCTCATTGACAAATGGTAACGTATAATATTATATGCTGCAATTATGTTGAATAGTCACTATAAAATTATATACGAATGCTGTTTATTACCAAAGTCAGATGTTGCATATTTACGAGTCATACAGCAGATAGGACATCAGCTTGTTGTGTAGTGTTGCATATTTACGAGTCATACAGCAGATAGGGATATCAGCTTGTTGGGTAGTGTTGCATATTTACGAGTCATATCATACAGCAGATAGGATATCAGCTTGTTGGGTAGTGTTGCATATTTACGAGTCATACAGCAGATAGGATATCAGCTTGTTGGGTAGGGGTAGGAGGTGAATATTGTTTGTGTTGTTGTTGACTTTAGATAAAATCACGTCTCGACACATGGATTGCAGGTTGGTAATGTTGTACAGTTGCACAATGCGTACCTGAGAAGTTTAATAAAATTAGATGGGTAAATTAAAAGAAGAAAAATTAACAAAATTAAATATTAGAAGAATTGAAGTACTCTTAGCAATGACTAATAAATATCTAGATGGTTCTCAGTTTGTTCGGTGCCCCTGGAGGCCGACCTCCGTGGATCAGTGGTTGCTGACCCGGAGGTTGCGTGTTCGAATCCCGGCCGGAGCAGAAAAATCTGACCGGGATTTTCCGTTCATGGAATGGCATAGGTGTAGAGGTAAAGTGCCCTGAAGTAGCAAAAAAACGGTTCCAGGGCACAATATGCTTTTTTTTTTAAAAAAAAAGTTTATTCAAATAGGCCTGAACATTCTTTTCTTCAGGCTTAGACCTGACTGACAATGCTTGGTTCTGAATTTAATTGTTCAGAAAATAATACAGGGTGTCCCACCAAGGTTGAACACCTCAAATTACTCTGCCCCTGATGGAGCTTTTAAAAAATAAAAATTCCAAGGATACATGCCCTAATCATGTGCTTTCAGTCATGATTTTTTTTATTTATTATTATATAGGTAGAGGGTGGTTTCAAAGTCAGAAATCCAGGTGTCAACTTTCGATTTTAATATGGGTCGACCTGAATTTTATTTGATACTTTTAATTCTAAATGATTTCTGAGTACTTTTTTTTTCTAAATTACTACTAAATTTATCTTATAAAATATAAGACCTGTTTGACTGCTGGAGTAAAGGGACTTTTCAGTCTTACCTCGGCAGTATAAACAAGGTATATTCTATTCTAAATTGTTTACCTGTTTTGTAGTTCCGTACACATCCACTACAGCATAGAGGGGTTTGTCTTTGTAAGGAATATTCTTGCAGCACGGGCCCTGGTCCTCTCCGTTGATGATGAAGTGCATGTCAGCCAGGTGCTGTTCCTGAGGTATGTACACGAACCTGGAATGTAAACAGAAAATAAGTTAAATAGCTACTCTCTTACGGGGAAAAGAGGATTAGGTGGTAGAAAATGCTTTGAGCATTAACCTCGCCTGGTGGTTACCTTCCCCAAAACAGTGTTATTATTATATAAAGTCGACGATCTCTGTGGCTCAGTGGTTAATAGTATTGGTAACTTACCCGGAGGTTGCGGGTTCGAATCCCGGCCGGAGCGGAAAATTCTGACCGGAGCGGAAAATTCTGACTGATTTTTTCCGTTTTCGGAATGGCATGGATGCAAAGTTAAAGTGATACAAAAGTGGTTCCAGGGCACAATTACTTTCTTAAAAGAAAAAAAATCAAACTCAATCAACAGGACTTGTGTAAGCAGGAAACCTGCATAAACTGTAAAATTACAATTTTTTTACCTTGTTTAAGCAAGAAACCTCTAGGAGCAGTAAAATTTCTATATATTTTTTATAAAAAAAATCTATTTTCTTTTAATTTCTATTAATTTAGGTTTGACTGTATTTTAACATGGTAATTACCTTCTTGAATATTAAATTAATTTAAAATAAATTAATACTGTGTAAATTAAAGAGGTTGTGATAGTGAATGAGAAAGAAAGGTTTTGAGAGAAAAAGAGAAGAGTCTCAGAAGAATTGGGTTTATGACTACAAAATCACATGCAAATTTAAAAAATAAGTTGTGACATACAAAAAAATTCCATACATAATAATATCAAATTGTGCATAGTACTATTCAGTAGACAGTAAGCCAAATGGGATGAAAACTTGTCATGTCCTGGCTGGGTTTCAAACCTGCAATCTCTGAATTACCTTGACTACTAAGGGTTTTTTGTTTTTTTTTTTATATTTTTCACCAAAATAATGTTTTTATCAAATCACAAAAAGAATAGACCCACTTTATTATTTTATTGTCACATTCAACTACAAGGTCACATTACAATGGGGGTTTTTTACCTCCATTCACTGGAAACTCACAAACCAACTACTCAAATTAACCTCACCCAGCCTGAGTAGGTCCTGGAAATGAAAGCATCACAAATGATTGCATGTGAATAGCTGGATTTTGCTTAACTGCAGTGGCTGAAAAAGAACTGGTGTATTAAATGTGTCAATGATGCTGGCTAAACCATCTTTACAATATTTAAATCTAGTACTGAATATGGAGTGAATATGATATCAATAACTCAAAACATTACTCTCACCTATTCTGCTTCCCACTTCCGTAGCCAGCACATGCTGCTTGCATTTCTCCGGCTTCAGCAAATACCTTGGTATGGAACCTCGTGGTGTTTTCACATTGAACTCATCACCTGGGGAGGATTAAAGAAATTTAAAGTAATATGTTTTCATAAAACATTTTCAATTGATACACAAGTGTTTCTTTTTTTTTTTTTTTTCCTTCTTTAAAAATAATAATAAAATATGTAACCAAGTAATAATGGCACCATAACAGCTATAAACTAAAGGTATTTAAAAGTTTTAAGCATAGTCTTATGGTCATTCATTCAAACCTACTCATTTTTCTTTATAGGGTATGAATGGACCTCAGACAACTTAAGCCCAGGTTATCATGCATGCAACCCTAGAGTGCTAAACCACTTTGCCACTGGGAGTACTTAAATTTTGTAAATATTGATGTCTGTTTCCACATATTTTAGTAATATTCTTATGTTAGGAGATACTCAAGAAACAGTCCATGCTTGTGAAAAAATACACAACAGCATTGTAATTATCAAAAATTAGTTAAGTTTAGATTTTATTAGTATTGTGGATATTAGAGTTTGCCACAGAGATATTACCCACCATTTGTTGGGCAATCAAATCAATATAGTTGAGACAGTAAATTACACTTTACTGAGATTTTGGAATAGTGGAAAAGTGCAAATAATTCAACATCTCACCTAGAAAATACTTGGGAGCAGCATTTCCTTGCACAGAACTATACACAACAGAACCCGTTCCATCTTGACCAATAGAGTCAAAATATACACTGTTCTGATGCCTTGATATCGCAAATATCCATGAGGACTGACTAGCATTGTTGTAACCAAGAGTGTTCAAGTCTGGTAGTGCATATTGGGGAAGTGACCCTGAGTACATTGCAGGGTCGACTTGTGTTAATCCTGGGAATTAGAAATAAGGAGATGTAATATTTCTAAACTAAATTTGGATTCCAGTGTCAATTGAATGAGCAGGTTATTGAAATACCAAAGTTCAGCAATGTTCACCAAGGTGAAGTCTTCATGATGCTGCATTCAAACCCAATCCAGTAGGTTTGAAAGTTTCCTCTAACATTAAATATAGAATTTTGCTAGTAAAGGGCTTCTAAAGAAGGACTTGATAGACAACATCAATAACTTAAGTCATTGCTAAGTGCCAGTTATTCCAATCTTACCCAGTATAAGATCCATGACTTAGTGCCACAGAGGTATTACAAAAATGTCTATTAAATTTGCCCTTATATATTATTATTTTACCTACCTATATTTACATTTAAGTTATTCAAATGGCTAGTTATACTGAAGTTAAAATTTGTAATACATTGTTAACTATGCAAAGCTTACCTAATCTCATATATCCAGACCAGCCTCTCTCATTCTTTTCAATCTCAATCATAAATATCTCCCCAGGAAGCAATGGCTTCTCACTGAACACAAGCGCATTTGCAAAGCTGGATCTACGATGGGCAACAGAACTTTCATCAAGAAGAACTATATTGTCTCCATGCAGAGACGAGTGGAATTTGTTGACTATGTTGGAGTTGTTTGAGTTTTTACACTCAGTCTGTGTGTTTCTTTCATTGTCCATTAGGATGGTGTCTTCTGGGTCTTCTATTTCTTCATCTTCTTGATGAATATCAAAATCGTCAGACATTTTGAAATCTAACTAGAGGTAACAGTTGTTTTAATCTTTATTATTCTACTAACTTTACTGTTGCTAATATAGTTGTAGAAGAACACTCAGCTGTAACTACAAGATATTAGGTACTTGTATTGAAACACTCTGGTTGACTATCTTGATTACAAAAAACCTAGATTTGGTAAATGGGAATGAGGTTAACCAGAAATACAATTGATTAAAACACTTCATAAAATGATCAACTATGTTAAATGCACAACACTGCGAACACTCAAAATATGATAGTACACTTAAATACTATTGATAACGAGTGAAAATAGTTTTAATAAGAAAAATCTACAGTTTATTAACACTTGGCACAGGATTCTTCAAATTCCTTTAGATTTAGGTGGCTATGATTGTGAAACAGACTTCTTGAAACGCAAAAGTCTTGGATTTCCAAACAGACGCGTCACTGTGTGTTTTCAAGCTATAAATTACACAAATGTATCACTTCAAATTGATATGAAACGTGTTAAAAACTTGGAAAACTCAACAGTTTCCCCGCTAATCGGAAAATTTTGGTGAAAAAGCGGGCAGGAAAAAGCTTTTTGGTGTCTGGAAATGATCAGCTGATAAAATTGTTTTGAATTCGATGAGTTCAAATTTCAAGGACGTCCGTTGCTATGGAGACAAGGAGGTACGTTTGGAGAGGAGACTGTTCTTTCTTTTATGATAGGTGCAGCCCCTTTATTTTGAATATAAATTAAAGTGAAGCCATTTGTGTGTGCCCACTAGGGTGGAGCGATGTTTCTACTTTTTAATGGAATAGTGAAAAAAAGTTGTCTATTGGCGAGAAACTTCCAAATCTGTCATTAATTTTTTTCTAAAAAATCGGGAAGATGCGCCCCGAGCCCCGCCCACTTTTGCAAAATTGTCATTTATAGACACTTTTCCTATGAATTTTCTAATTTTTTTAGTAATACTTTTTGAAATGGAATAGTTGTAAATGTTTACTTAATAGAATGATCCATCATTATAAAAATAAAAAATAGTCAATTTTAAATGGTAAGTCCCGCCCCAAATTTGTCCAAATCCAACAAAATTTTCTAAAATCAGCAAAAAAGACACATATCTGCCGAATTTTCTAATTTTTCTGGGACATTTTTCCGGAACAGAATAGTATTTAAATACAAAAACATACTATCCTTGTTTACTTGGATTAAAAAGTTTTATAAAATTTACACGTTAAGTACCGCCCCGAGCTGCACCAAGACCGCCTAATATTCTAGTAATAAATAGCTCTCTACTAAGAGGATGGGCTCATGTACTGTGGTACACTCAAGTATACTATCCTCTGTTTCTTATAATGACTCATCATAGAAATAGAATCCTTTACAAATATGATGATTCATCTCCATCAATGCCACAAAAAGGTCTTAAATATTAGAAACAAAGAAAACAAGATTTTGGTAGAAATCCGTGGGTTTTATGCCTACCACAACTCAGTCGACAGAAAGCAGGGAGTGTTATCTGATAAACGATTTGTACAATTTTTTTTCTCTCTTTATTAATATCAGTGTATTAAGATTCGAAAATGTTATCACGTTTAACAAGAAACAGTTCGTAGTACATTGACATTGACTACATTCATATTAAAGGTGTATGGTCCAATGTGGTTTTCAATTAAAAATAGATCATCTTGTTTCGATGGACCCAAACATTCAACGAAGAAAGTATCTTGATGAAAGTGTAAAGAAAATAGTAGATCCTGTTGTTCAGAGAAACACCTTCTACGCGCATCCTGAAAACTTGCTGTTGATTATGCTGGCAGATAACAGCAAAGTTCAAAGGGAAATTGCATACAGAATAATTAAAAAATCACGTGAAGAAAACAGGTTCCCTGATGTTAGAAAAGTCACTGTAGCAACATCCTACAGCAGTTTAATATAGTGGCACGAAGTTCCTGTGACTGAGCCCCCTTATAAGAGACATCAGTATCGAAGATCTGGCCAACATTGTTGAAAACAACAACATCAAAAACTTTATTCCAGATGTGCCCTGCCACACACAGTGCGTCGCAAGGTACATCAAACTTGTGACAAATGCATCAAGCACTGTGATTGGTTATGAAGCCAGAGATGGTTTGATAAGGAATCAAATTGGATCCAGAAGAATGATTCCAGTGTATCGTACAAAACAGGACTTTGCCTGAATAATAAATAAAATTAGCAAATTTTGAGTTAGAAATGTCCGAATCGGTTTTGAAAAATTGAAGTTTTTTTTAAAAAAAAGAAAGGTACTTTCCAATGTCAATACGTAATTTGTAATCTTTCAAATTTACTTTGTATAACTTTATACCTCCTACCTACCTTTATTAACTATTTATGTTTCATTTTAATTATACATAATATGAAGAAAATGTTCCGTTCATCAATATATTGTTCTTATTCATTGTAATAACTTGGGTGTTTTACCCATGTAGCATATAAAAATATACTAATGAATTTACCAACTTGGGGCGACACTAAGAATGTGATATATGAGTCAATTTTTGTTACAAGTGTACGAAAAGAGTATAAAGTAGTACTTCAGTAATATTGTGTCCTGTAAAAGTACCCTGGAAAAATGAAAAAAAATCTGTGTGTACCACAGTACATGAGCCCATCCTCTTAGTAGAGAGCCTAGAGATACCTATTTATTACTAGAATATTAGGCGGCCTTGGTGCAGCTCGGGGCGGTACTTAACGTGTAAATTTTATAAAACTTTTTAATCTAAGTAAACGAGGATAGTATGTTTTTGTATTTAAATACTATTCTGTTCCGGAAAAATGTCCCAGAAAAATTAGAAAATTCGGCAGATATGTGTCTTTTTTGCTGATTTTAGAAAATTTTGTTGGATTTGGACAAATTTGGGGCGGGACTTACCATTTAAAATTGACTATTTTTTATTTTTATAATGATGGATCATTCTATTAAGTAAACACTTACAACTATTCCATTTCAAAAAGTATTACTAAAAAAATTAGAAAATTCATAGGAAAAGTGTCTATAAATGACAATTTTCCAAAAGTGGGCGGGGCTCGGGGCGCATCTTCCCGATTTTTTAGAAAAAAATTAATGACAGATTTGGAAGTTTCTCGCCAATAGACAACTTTTTTTCACTATTCCATTAAAAAATAAAAATAAAAGTGCGATTTCGCTCCACCCTAGTGCCCACGGCCATTTTAGTATGTTGTTTGAATATTTTTGACGGGAATATTCAAATCAAGTAGAAGATTTTTCATCTTTGTAACCCTTTTTTTGACATTTTCATGTCTTTGCTCTGGCACATAATCAAAATTATGTGACGAAATTATGTAACGATATTATGTAACGAAATATTGAATTGTAAAGGGAGAGAAGAGGGAAAGTGTGTGTCATGCGCACAATGGCGAAGTATTGAATTGTAGAGGGAGAGAAGAGAGAAGGTATGTGTCATGCGCACAATACGAAATTTGGTCAGTTGGGTTTTGGACCTTGAATAGTAAAGATGAAAATGTCCCAATGGTTGCAGACTCGTATGCAAGCGTTTTTTTTAACAAAAATTTAACATCGCTTTCAACTGCATGGTCATATTATTATTGAAATGGATTTTATGGTTTGATTTGGTGAAAGCATACATTGTGGCACTAGTCTGGTAATCCAGTGTGCGTGGCAGTCCCTGTATTTAGAATCCAGCAAAATAATACATCATTAGTATGTCCTCATAATTACCAATACTACATATTACTACATAGGTACATAATAATAGAACCACAATATCTTCTGGAATTAAGGGACTAGCTAGTTCTATTTCGACAGTTTAATTAAGACCTATTTCGACAGTACAATGAATAAGCATCAATTATTAATTGTTATTGTTCTAGCTTGGTAGAAGAGAGTTGGTTTACTTACACTTTATACCTACAAGGGGACTACACAGGGAAGGGTAATTCTGCAACATAGACCACAAACGTGACTCAAGTCTTATTGTTGTTGTTTTGCAGGCTAAACAAGGGTTGGGAAGAAGAGATTGCCAATGCCAATAACCCCGCCTTTTAGTTAGGACATATTATAATGTCCCTTGTCCAATTAATAAAGTGTAAAAAAAAAGGACCAATCTAGCATACCCAAACCGGTTTCGGTGGGACCGATTAATAAATATTTAAATTTGTTTCAAAAAGGAGAAGCTAGTCTTCAAAAGGGCCTATCCTTTATCAAATCATACAGGATAGAAATTTGTGGACCTGATCAGAACGAGTAGAGAAGAGTCTTTATTTTTCTAAATATTTTCTTTTCTATTCACCGTAGTCACCTTGACCTGGGTTCAAATCCCAGCGGAGTTGGAATTTTGCGACTCTGTAGGCTGTAGGTACTTTGGATGTTTTATACCTGTTGGAAAAATGAGTTCATCTGCTCGGATGTGAGCACTGTGAGCGAAATTATGGCAAAAACAAGATACCTAAAAGAACCAAAATATATACCTATACAGAAATATACTACAATTCTACGTGTTTCACTGATTTTGTGATATGATAACACATTTAAAAAAAAAACCTATTTAGGTACCCATTAATTTTTTTAGGTATTTTTCGGTTATCTAAAATGATAAATGCCAGACGACACAGTCATAACAAAACCTAAAAAAAAAAAAAAAAAAAAAAAAAACAGAAAAAATTAAACACGTAATTTAACTTGAGTATAAGTTAGGACCATTGTAAAAATGGGGGATAACCTCGTGAATTCAAGAGTCTATTACTGACAAAGAGAGATGAAGTGCAATGTTGGTGTTGACAATCAAACGTTTTTTGGAAAAGAAAAAAACATTTTTATTTTTATTATTTCGCTCCCCTTAAAATATTAATATTGAGTATGTTACTTTTACGAATTATAGAATAAGAGAATAAATTTCGATAAAAATATATACCTACAAGACGAAAGTAGGTACCTCACCTACAAATTTATCAAACGAAACGGGCGTTTCGCGGGATAACGCCTCCCAGAAACTACAACGCTTATAAATTTGGTAAATATATGCCGTATTTTTCTTTCTAACCAATGCTAATCAAACGGGAATAAAATGAACCAAACTGGAAGCAAGTCATTTTTCTTTTGGAAGAGGAAAAATTTCCACTTCCAAAGTTAACCAAAGTGGAAGTAGAAAATTCTTGCTTCCAGTTCTATTATGGGTTAAGTCTATTGTTTATCTTTAAAAGTAACCAAACGCATTTTTCTTTCACGAATGACCTTGGAATAAAATGGAAATATTTAGAAAAAACCTAACCAGGAAATTTTTTTTAGTTAGAAAGAAAAATACGACTATAGTTTGTATGTACGAGTATTTTGTCGTCTTGAAAAGTCAATGTTACAACGAACAAGAGTCACATATTTTTTTTTTTTTTTAGTAATGATTTCGTGACAAAAGAATATTATGATTTCATAGGAATTTTTATAATATGCACATAGAAAAATAAAACAAAAACAAAGACTCTTTTATAATTGAAAACATTTTATTGCAAAGTAAAGAAAAGGTAACCGATGAACGACTAGTTTCTGCAACAAGAAAAAATCCCGTTACAACAAGAGGCATTCGATAATTAATAATAATAATAGAACCAACACAACATAACTTCCAAAATATTATTTCGAAATTAAAATACCTACTGTTTCAAATACCTAACGTACGTACCTAATAGATAAAAAATCTATTGAGTGTTCAAGTTTCAAACTTTTTAACCAATTCAAATAAATAATTCAAAATGTCAGCATCACGAAGTCTTCACCTCGCTCGACGTTAGTTAACTTCGGTGATCCTACGAGAACCGATACATTCAACGTGCCATTGACGCTGGCTGAATTAACATTATTTACTATCTTTGCAGTTCAAGTTTTTGTTTTGATGGGAAAATTTCTTGATTCATCCACACACAAATTTTTGAATGCCATCTTGAAATATTATTCATGTGAGGAAAACGGTGCAGTGAGGAAAAAACCACCACCTCTACATTTCGACTACGTTAGATTTGAGAAGATAGAAGTTTTGTTTTTCATAAAATTCAAATAACCTAATTGCTAATACTTTCTAGAGTCGAAGATATCTTAATAATGAAACTAGGTATGTAAATAAAAGAGGAAATACATTTGGTATACTGACATTATTTTCTTTCATAGCTAACTTTAGAAAACTTATCATTACCTATCATAACTGTGTTATCATTACCCGTCCTGACTATGTCAAGTCAGGACGTTAAAACCAAAATAATAGAATCAATGGACATGAAAGGAGCCTAGACATTGGATCTGGGCGTCCATATAATCCTCTCACCACCGTGATTTAGGTATCTGTCATATTTGTGTTAATGACAAACGTGATACTCACAATTACCCCAAACTAGCTTTACTATTTTGGCCAAATTTGAGAACCGAACCACTAACATCCAGGTTACAAATCTGCTGCCTTGTCGATACAGCTACTGAGGTCGGTCCTTTGATTAATTATTTTACAAAATCAGAGAAATTCATGTCTAAACGCCGCACCTGCGCCATTACAATGGATATCACATACAATTTCCAGGCGGAAGATGAATAATCTTACAAATTAAAGGGGTTACTTGAAAAATTACTTGAAATTTTATGTAGCAAGAAGGCGGTAAAGTATTATTTTTACAATTTGAAGGGATAAGGATACAGATTGAAGGAGCAACAAGATGTTTCTTTTATAAATTAGAGGAGAAACAAGATGATTATTTTACGAATTCAAAAGACGCAACAAGTTGTTTCTTTTACAAATTCAAGGCGCAACAAGTTGTTCCTTTTACAAATTAAAGGCGCAACAAGATGTTTCTTTTACAAATTGAAGACGCAACAAGTTGTTTCTTCTACAAATTGAAGACGCAACAAGTTGTTTCTTCTACAAATTGAAGACGCAACAAGTTGTTTCTTTTACAAATTAAAGGCGCAACAAGATGTTACTTTTACGAATTGAAGACGCAACAAGTTCTTTCTTTTACAAATTAAAGGCGCAACAAAAAACAAGATGTTTATTTTACGAATTGAAGGCGCAACAAGTTGTTTCTTTTACAAATTGAAGGCGCAACAAGTTGTTTCTTTTACAAATTGAAGGCGCAGATTGTGCACCCCATATAGCCGTGCTGGTAACAGGGGACGGAGGGTTGGCTCGGATGACTGGGGGCGCCCGTCCAAGACTGAGGTGCAGCTACGGCGAGCCGGGTGAAGGATTGGATGGGTGACTGTTGGTTCCGATTGTGCGAGGAGGAGGGCTGGAGACAGCGGCGGGGTGCCGACGTGCCCTCCACTCACATGACCTTGAAATTGATAAATTATAATAAAAATAATAATAATAATAGTCTCCCCTGCACCTCCACGACCTCTTCCTCATCATCGCGTATCGTCACTATCTCACTATGTCGCAACTACAAATTTTCATCAATCAACAGTAATACATTGTCAGCTAGACCTGTAGTATCTGTATATACCTAATAAAGTGAATGTCCTTATAATAATAATAGATAATTAAGAGAAATTATCATATTAGTGTTAATCGCAATCGAGCAAAACTAGCCTATAATAACGGATTAACTCATGCCTCATTACCGAATAAGTGGCGAAAATTCAAATTTTAACTGCCAGATATAAGGTTAATCGTTTAATTAATGTAAAAAAAAAAGAAAAAAAAAATGAGTGTTTCACAGCCTTTTTTATTTCGTAGCCATGAAACATGAGCTGCTGTAAACACTAACTTGTGGTCTGTGTTGTAGCCTACCAATCCCGTAGTATGCCTTTCCTCTGTTGGACGAGAAGTGACACAATACTTACCATTTTTTATTATTATGTGATCCTAACTTTACGAGACCATTACACATTTTTTTTTTCTTCTCTAACAGGGAGTAGACCAGCAGTCTAACTGGGGGACTTAAAACAGGGAGTAGACCAGCAGTCTAGCTGGGGGACTATAAACAGGGAGTGGACCAGCATTGGCTTGGTTCTGGGGCCCTTGTCAATTATTAGCCTCCTTGTCTCTCTCTGTATCTATATTCTATTAATATTAAAGTGGTGTTTTTCAACTTTTTAGTTATATACACCACTTGTAAAGACAGTGGTAGCCTCCTTGTAAAGACAGTAGTAGAAGTGCTGAGTCATTCCTCCACTGTCTGGCTACCATCGTTCACGATGACGCCACCCTATGATGATGATATTATTATTCCTCTCACCTGGAGTATCTGACTGGCCTCGAACGTGGTCCCGGGGTGCAGCAGGACTGGGCTGGTCACGTGACCCGCCTCCACGCAGATCATGTTGGGGAACTCGTCGTCTCCGAAGTCCTTCATCTCACGGACCGTGTCCCACGGATTCCAGATAACTGAGGGAAGATAGCAACAAATATTACAGTTTTACTACCCACGGGTTCCAGATAACTGAGGGAAGATAGCAACAAATATTACAGTTTTACTACCCACGGGTTCCAGATAACTGAGGGAAGATAGCAACAAATATTACAGTTTTACTACCCACGGGTTCCAGATAACTGAGGGAAGATAGCAACAAATATTATAGTTTTACTACCCACGGGTTCCAGATAACTGAGGGAAGATAGCAACAAATATTACAGTTTTACTACCCACGGGTTCCAGATGACTGAGGGAAGATAGCAA
This sequence comes from Bactericera cockerelli, assembly GCA_024516035.1. Lineage (NCBI taxonomy): Eukaryota > Metazoa > Arthropoda > Insecta > Hemiptera > Triozidae > Bactericera > Bactericera cockerelli. The sequence goes on from CM044966.1 coordinate 7,738,280, forward strand.
CAAATATTATAGTTTTACTACCCACGGGTTCCAGATAACTGAGGGAAGATAGCAACAAATATTACAGTTTTACTACCCACGGGTTCCAGATAACTGAGGGAAGATAGCAACAAATATTACAGTTTTACTACCCACGGGTTCCAGATAACTGAGGGAAGATAGCAACAAATATTACAGTTTTACTACCCACGGGTTCCAGATAACTGAGGGAAGATAGCAACAAATATTACAGTTTTACTACCCACGGGTTCCAGATAACTGAGGGAAGATAGCAACAAATATTACAGTTTTACTACCCACGGGTTCCAGATAACTGAGGGAAGATAGCAACAAATATTACAGTTTTACTACCCACGGGTTCCAGATAACTGAGGGAAGATAGCAACAAATATTACAGTTTTACTACCCACGGGTTCCAGATAACTGAGGGAAGATAGCAACAAATATTACAGTTTTACTACCCACGGGTTCCAGATAACTGAGGGAAGATAGCAACAAATATTACAGTTTTACTACCCACGGGTTCCAGATAACTGAGGGAAGATAGCAACAAATATTACAGTTTTACTACCATTTATGAGTGGAAAAGAGTAAGTACATGAGTATTATATCGAAATTAAGAGTAGGGGAAGGTTTGCTAAAACCGGGTAGTCTGCTAATACCGGGTTGACAGAACCGGGTACTTTGACTTTTTTTGAAAAAAATAAATTTAACAAAAAATGGTAATACACAGTGACGTATCGTTTTCAAATTTAGATAGCCAACAAAGTTGTGAATGTTTTACAGTTTAATTTGCTTAGCTGATAATAATGGCTTTTCCGCCAGATGGCCTAGAAAACTAAGTACCCGTTTTTGGGAGACCTTCCCCTAAGTAAGTATGTATGTATATAATTATTATAGTGTTCAAGACCTTTCATTTGATACCCTTTTAGTTTGTCCTACGGGTTTCACATTGGCAACTGAAATGTCTAATATTAGAAATCGGAAGAATTGTGTTCGTTTTTGTAAAAAAAATATTTTTTTGCTCCGATTTCAATTTTTTTTTTTTTTTTTTTTTTCAAAAGGAGCAAAGTTCGACAGGGACCGAAGAATTCTTTCGTGTTCACAGAATTTTCGACGTATCGGGGACTTCAAGTTCTTAAAAGAAAAAAAAGATGAGTGTTTTCACAGCCTTCTTTATTTCGTAGCCATGAAACAGGAGCTACTGATGTAGACGCTTGTGGTCTGTGTTGTAGCCTGCCCATCCCGTAGTATGCCTCCCCTCTGATGGGCGAGAAATGACACAATACTTCCATTTTGGTGCTGGATCAACACGAGCACATCGGAAGGTATCCCTTACAAACAACTGTAACCAAATTATGAATACAAATTTTTGTCGGCGCGGAGGTTCGAATCCGGGACCTTCCGCATGGGAAGCGAGTGCTTAACCACAGAGCCGTTCGTGCGCTCTATATTATTATATTTATATAAATGTATTTATAAAACGTCTAGGGAGGTGAGGACTTGGTTGGTGAGCACTGAAATTCGCATCCTTGTAATTCCCCAGAATCTTGAAATCAAGACCTTTCATTTGATACCCCACTCGATGGGTTTCAAAATCAAATCACCCATCGGCCCATTATTTGTCGGCCCTTCGGCCGGCGCTCAGCTTTACCTGTGTCGGGGAAGTTGTACTTCTGCAGTCTCATCTTGCGGCCGGACACCACGTTGGTGACCACGTGCTCCTGACACGTGTTCTGATAGATGCGATCCGTGAATTCGGCCACTGCTACCGCCTCGCGGCCCTCACGAAACAGTTGGCCGTCCAGCACCTGAGATGAGGGACGGAGAATATCACTGAGATCATATATATATAATTATATATTATATAATAATGCTTTTTCTTTGTGTTATTATGTCACAACTTTAGTGGGTAGCGCAGAATCATAGGACTTTACCACTTTAATTTACAATATCTTGTATTATTTTTTTTTTTGCCTATGATCCTGCCACTGGTCGCTGCTTCACATAAAAGCAGCTACTCATTTTTCCTCACGAGGTATGAGTGGACCCCGAACATCCAAGTACAGAGCAGAAAAAATCCTCCTCCGCTGGGAATCGAACCCAGGTCACCGTGTGTGCAATGCCTAGCGCGCTAACTCACTCTGCCACGGTGACTACTTATCATTGAGATCATACAGGGTGGACCAAAAAAAACGTTTACACCCGTTAATGGTAGATTACTGACGACATTTCCAGGCCGGATCTGCAATCCGTTTTTTCGGATTCGCCTTCGTAACTGCACAAAGTGATTTTTTGCAACTTTCTGAAAAAGTCCGACTTTGGCTTATTCTTCAGGTCAGATCTTTTTTCCTGTTTTAGATGAGTTGGTTCTGAACATTTCTGCAGAAAGCCAACAAAGTTTCAATGTTTCTAGCTACACTACTTTGTTTTTTATCGATTTGGTTTGTCATATTTTTTTACACCTGAACAGAAAAAAACACCCAAAAAAAACTTTTTTACTAAATAAAACACTCGACATTTGTCCGAACAAATTTTGGCACAGACATGGGCAAGTTTGATAAAAGTTGGCGGCCGCCCCGAGGATGCTAAAAAATAATTTTACGATTTTTTATCAGGTGATCTTCTGGGAAAAATTATTAGATGTTTACCAAAAACTCTTCAAAAATCCTAAGAGTTTTCTAGCTGTAGACTGTGTAAGGGCGTCTTGTATTGTTTACAAAAATTGTTTACATTGCTTTTTTTGAATACCGCGGTCTCACATGCTTTCAACAGCCAGTTTAGGAAAATTCAAATGATAAATTTCGTGCCTCTCAGATTGTCAGTGGTGTTAGCTAGATGTGGTTGTGCTGAGAGTGTTAGTCGCATGACCGAGGTTCAATTCTCGACGGTCAATATTATTTTAATTATCAAAAAAATCTGATGGAATATTTTATTCATACCTGTATCTGACCTGTTGTAACACCAACAACTTATGGTTTTTTTGGGGGTAATACCATCTGTAAATTAAGTTATATCTGATACTATTGGTATCACAATACACATAATGTAAGGATGGTTTTTCTTATGCTTCCTTACGAGAGAAAAAAAAACTAGCGAATTTTCCAAACGAGAATAGAGCTTATGAAATAAATCCAGGTAAATTTGTAGGTAGGTTCTTCTATCATAAACAATACTAATTAAATAACAAATATTTACCGATTGCCAACTCTTAATAGAAGTCTTGAAAAAAACAAGATAATATTTTGTAAAATTAATAAACTTTTGCAGTCTTTATTATGTTTTATACTATTTTGATATAAACAAAAAGGTATTTCAAAAAAACATTTTGTGTTAGTATGTTCAATGAGAAACGATTAGACGCGCACGATTAGCTCAGTGGTAAGCTAGTCCACCCGGTCCGAACGCCAGAGCCAGCAAAAAATTCATGACTTCAAAATAAAAAAGACTATTGCCATTTTTTATTTAGCCATAGTACACACTATGGATTCTCCTCACACAAATTTTTGAAACCAATGGTGACTTTAGTACCTTAGTTCTAACTCAGAACTGTCCCTCTACTTTTTTGCCTTTCTCTCTCTCTCTTTCGCTCTTTGCCTCTCTTTCTCTCTCTCTCTCTCTCTCTCTCTCTCTCTCTCTCTCTCCCTTCTCAATTCCCTTAGAGGAACTGTTGGAAGTGGCGTCCACCTTCCTGGATGCAAAGGTTGAACCTCTTCATCATGTTCCGTCGAATGTTGCGGAAGATTCCAGGTTTTTTTTGTCAGGTCATCGAATGCCAACAGGATTCTTGCTATCAGATTTCGTAAACTATGTTTTTCACGTGATCCTAAATGTTCCTGTTGGCAACTCCATATGCTAAATGCGTATCTGCCATTTCAGCATCCGAATTATAATAATGTAACTTGTACTAAAAAAACTCAAGAAGTTTAAAGATAATATTTCATAGAATGCAGAAAAATATGCTTGAAAACTATCATCGAGAAACAAACAATCATTCATTTGACTGGCCTTTAATTAATTCCAAGGAAAATAATTATCTGACATAAATAGCTAATTACTCTTTGAGTACAAGACGACCCTACACGGTCTACACTTTTAAGATTTTGAACATCATTTTTTGAGACTTACCTGGTTTGTTTACCCAGAAGATCACATGATAAAAAATCGTAAAATTATTTTTTAGCATCCTTGGGTTGGCCGCCAACTTTTATCAAACTTGCCCATGTCTGTGCCAAAATTTGCTGGGGCAAATCTTGAGTGTTTCAAAGTGTAAAAAATTTACATGAGAATTTTTTTTCTATTCAGGTGTCAAAAAAGATGCCAAACCAAACCGTAAAAAACAAAATAGTGTAGCTAAAAACATCGAAATTTTGTTGGCTTTCTGCAGAAATGTTCAGAACCAACTTATCTAAAACAGGAAAAAAGTTCTGACCTGAAGAATAAGCCAAAGTCGGACTTTTTCAGAAAGTTGCAAAAAATCACTTTGTGCAGTTATAAAGGCGAATCTGAAAAAACGGATTGCAGATCCGTCCTAGAAATGTTGTCAGTAATCTACCATTAACGGGTGTAAACGTTTTTTTGGTCCACCCTGTATAACACAAGTAAGCCAGCGTCGATGGCATGTTGAATACACCGGTTCCCTTCAGAACACCGAAGTTAAGCGACATCCAGCGAGGTTAAGACTTGGATGGGTGACCATTCAAATTCTAATTCTCGTGACGCTGGCTTTTCCCGGCCCCACTCAGGCTGGGTGAGGTCAATGTGAGTAGCAGGTTTGTGAGTTTCCTGCGAATGGAGGGTAAAACCCCCGTCGTGATATGACCATGGCAGTTGAAAGCGACGTTAAACCCCACTTAAAAAAAAAAAAAAAAAATATAACACAAGCGGGCTGTCGCCCGCTTTGCGGGCCGAGGCATGGCCGTGAAAGCAAAAAATCCTTTTTCGCCAATGGCAGGTGTTGTAGTGGGAATTTCGAAAAATCCCGTCTTATTGCACATCTAGACTATAAGACAAAGCTACCTACCAAATTTCAGCTTCCTAGGACTTACGGTTTGGGCTGTAGAGCGATGATCAGTCAGTGGTCAGTCAGTCAGTCAGTGTCTTTGACATTTATATATTAAGATAGAGGGAACCTACGTATCAGGATTTGCGTCCAAGAGGGACCATCAGCTGTTTTCAAAATCGGTGCCGGAGGGGTAGTAATTTTTCTCTCGCGAAGGGACCTTCTAAAATAATATTTTTACTTTTTTCATACTTAAAAATATTAGTTATTTTTGTCTTTGCTCCTTCTTTTACTTTCATTATTTTCTACTTATTATATAGTAATATAAGGCTTGGTACGTGACGTGAAAATTAAGGATGTTACGTTATCCGCCACTGCAAGAGGTAAACAAAAAATTCAAATAAATTCAACCAATCGGAAGCCGGGATTTGTTGAAAGAGGGACCATCAGCTGTTCACAGTTGGACGCATAAATTTGTTCAACTTGAGATAGGCAAGGATCTCTCTATGTTATAATTATGATCTCAGTGGAGAATATTAATACAAAAAGTAAAGCCAGCCTCCATGGCGTAGCGGTTGTGACTACTGCCCGTAGTCCAGAGTTCCCGAGTTCAACTCCCAGTTGGGGCAGACTTTTCGAAGAAAGTTTCTGTTCCCTCCAAACACGTGTCTCTGGCATTTCCGGCCCTACCCACGCTGGTTGAGGTTAATGTGGGTAGCTGGTACGATTCCCAGTGAATGAAGGTAAAACCCCCGTCCTGACTATCTATCCCAAATCAGGACGTTAAAATCAAATAGAATCAATTAGTCACAATAGATAATATAATGGAGGTTGGTGTGATAATTGAGGCTTCACTTGTGGAATTTGGCCGAGGTGTTTGATATTTGTATACATAATTATGTCTATCTATCTCTGTATGTTTGTAACGCCATAAAAGTTATAATTTTATATCTCACCTCATCGATACACCAACCTCAGTAGCTTGATCGATAAACCGGCAGAATTGTACCCTGGAGGTCGGTGGTTCAAGTCCCAAAAGTTCAGCCAAAGATTTAGTAAAGCCAGTATGAGAAGTTGTGATATCAAGAAAGTTTGTTCAACTTTATCTAGATTTCGGTTCGTTTGTTCAACTTTATCTGGACTTTGTGGTTCGTGAAAGTTGAACAAATTTTATTTTTTATTTTAACACGTTGAGCACCGCAGCCCAGACAGCACAGTCAACTGGATGTATACCATACTGTTAGGTGGAAAAAGTCTACTTGCCCACCTGGAAATCAACTGGAGATTTCCACCTTCCACCTGACCTCCACCTGGAAATCAACTGGAAATGAACTGGAAAGTAACCCAACTTTTAACTGGAAGTCAGTTGCCCAAAGTCAACTGGATTTGTTCCACTTATTTCCAGCTACTTGTAGCGCTCTCTAGTGGATGGGTAGTAACTCACTACCACAATGTTGACATACCTATTTACCTATACTGTACATTATACTACATAATAATCAAATGCTACACTCTTGGTTTTGAGGTTGTGGGTTCGAATCCCATTATATGCATTTTTTTTTTCTTTCAAATAATAATAGTAATAAAAATACTAGAAACAAATGTATATTAGGCATAAATTCAATTTCAGTTATTTAATTTAGAGGCCATACATTCAAATCTCATGAAGAATATTTTTTTTGTATAAAAATAAAGTAATAAATTTTAAATAGGTTTTTTTAACACGTACACACACACAATTTTGAGTATATTTTTTTTCATATATAAATTTGGAAAGAAAAAGAAAATAACTACTCTGTTTTAAACAACACAATTCAAATAAGACTCTTTAACATTATTATATTTTTACAATAAGAGTGTTTATTATTAAAAAAATTGTCCCAAAAGTGTAAAATGCACTATCAAATTTCCACCATGTCACAAGACCTTGTACCAATGTATCACAAGTATTTCTAAGTAAAAAAAAAGTTATCATATTTGTGTTAATCACTTACGTGATATCACAACTACTCAAACTCGCTTTACTAAATCCACGCCGAAACCGGGACTTGAACCACCGACCTCCAGGTTACAAGTTCATCGCCTTACCGTTCAAGCTACTGAGGTCGGTAGTATTTCTAAGTAGGTATAATCTCTATATATAAAACTCAAAGTTATGCATGTCTGGCTGACTATGTCCTCTTGGGGTTACAATACCAAACGGTACTCTCACTGAGAGTTCACCCCCCCTAAGCCACCTTCAACATACTAGAAAATTATCAAAATTAAAATATCTAATACAATTTTCAAGTGCACTGGTAATCAAGTGGTTAATGCGCTAGTCAGATAATCAACCTAGCGTAGGGTTCCGTTGTTTCAATTTTTTCCTCATTATGGTTGTGACCACATAATAATAAGACTCTGAGGGTTAGGTGGTAGAAAATGCTTTGAGCATAACTTTTAACCTTACCTGGTGGTTACCTTCCAGTTAAAAGTGTTATTATTATTTTTATTGGGACACCGGCCATGAGAAAAAACCTTAATGGTGACAAAATGCCAGGTTTTAGCTAGTATAGAAATAAAATAATGATATCCAATTATAAAATATGCTCATAACATGTACATAATCACAATAAAATAATAATACTATGTAAATTAAAATATATTTCTTTTGAGAAACCAAAAATAACAAAGAAATAAACTAATAGCCAGCAGAAAATGAAGATGGGGCATGGAATACACCGGTTTTCATGAAATTGCAAAAGTTAAGCAATGTCTAACGGGGTTGAACATGGATTAGTGAATGTTATTATGTATTTGTAATCCTTCATGACAATTTATATACTGCTGTGTGGCTAATTAGAATTGCTGGGTTGTTTGCTTTGAGAATTATTACCAAAAAACATTGTTATACTTAAATTAAAACAAAATTGACTTGTTAAGACTAGTGAAATTATAAAACACAATAGTGTGGAACACTTTTTTTAAATAGATATAAAATTAACTCAAAATTTAAGGGTCTTCATAGTAATAAGGTGGTAGAGAGAGCACAATAGTTATTATTGTTATTATGAACAGTGCACAGTAAATTGGCCAATTAATTTTAAATCAAGTAATCAGGAAGCATGTCACAAAGTAAACATCATTTTTTAGTGTGGCAGAACCACCTATCAGTGAAATATTCATTTTATAATGAATATTTATATTTTATAAAGTATTGTACATCTAAATAAAATCCACAGAGTGAAAAATTTCACTATCTAGCACTATGCATTCAGCTGTTTCTTTGCTTGAACCAGAACCTTTTTTTAGCCAACCTATGGTCAAGAGATCTTGAGCATAAAAAATTCTGTTTCCCTTAACACATGAGACTAGCATTCATGGTCCTGCTTTGGCTTGGCTAGGCTAGGTGAGATTAATATGGGTAGCTGGTATGATTCCAAGTGAACTGAAGGTGTTAATCCCACTGAAGGTCCAGGAACAGCAGAGTGCAGAAAGTTCATTAGGGTCCAAGTGGATGTCTCTAGAAATGGATGGTTATTGTCAGATGAAAAAGGTGATCCAGTATTAACTGCTTCTTGTCCTCTCCTTTCCTTCTGTCACGATTTAGACAAACTTAAGAACTATTTTTTGAAACATCTCGAAAGCAAATTTGGAGTTCAGAAATGACAAAGTAAACACTTTCATAGTTATAAAAAAGATGTTCAAAACTAATTAAAATATTATTTGTATTTAAAATATGTTCAAATAAATGAAATACCTATTATTTAAGAGAATTATTAATTATTTAAAACAATTCACAATTTGTCACAAAAATATCACAATTTCTGAATTTCCTTCAACAAAGGACGAGTTTTATCTAAACAAAGGACGAGTTTTATCTATAAAAAAGATGTTCAAAACTAATTAAAATGATATTTGTATTTAAAAATGTTCAAAACTAAATGAAATACATATTTAAAAGAATTATTAATTATTTAAAACAATTTACAATCACCATATCACCAATATCACAATGATTCTGAAATTACGAAAGATCAAAGATGGCGTCTTCAACAAAGGACGCGTTTTATGTAAACTGGAAAAATATGGAACATTTCCAGCTGACTGGTCAACTGACTAAATTCTACTCATGTCCTAGCTGGAGAGAGTCGTTATATTTCCAGCTGACTGCCCAGGTGACTGAGTCTAGATGGATTTTTGTTGGAAATATCCAGGTGGCTGGTCAACTGATTTAATCCATGATGGAAAAATCCAGCTGTCGGGACAGTTGGAGGTCCAGTTGACTTTATACACCTGGATATTTCCACCTTAAATCCAGACTGGAAGTCACCTTCCGTGCTGTCTGGGACCCCATGGGGGCTTTTTCTATACTATCAACTGGTACCTAAACCCACATGGGGGCTTTAAAATATGACTTCAGTTTATGTACACTGAGCTAGACATGGAACAGACAAAAGTTTACCTCAAAATCATGCGGCGCTCATCGTGTTAACCCGTCTCACCTTATCGATATAGTGACACCCGTACAGGCCCGACACTTGGCACCGCCTCACGTCGGGGACCTTGAGGTATGTGTGCAGCAGAAGGTTAAAGTTGAAGGCCAGATCTATGGAGGGGTTGTAGACGCCTACGTTGAAATGAAGTTCTTTCTCTCTCAGGATGAGACGGTAAGTGAGACGAAACCTGGCGGATAGAATCAGAACTACGTATAGAAACAACGTTGAATTGAAGTTCTTTATTATTATTATTATAGTATGCTTTATTAGGAGGACAGAGTACAATGGTAACAGTATAAAATTAAGAAAAAAACAAACAAATGACAAAATAAATAAGTAAAAAAGAAAATAACAATAATGTCCTACCTAAAGGGCGGGGCTATTGCCTGTGGCAATCTCTTCCACCCAACCCTTTTTGAGATGGTAAGTGAGACGAAACCTGGCGGATAGAATCAGAACTACGTATAGAAACAACGTTGAAGTGAAGTTCTTTCTCTCTCAGGATGAGACGGTAAGTGACACGAAACCTGGCGGATAGAATCAGAACTACGCATAGAAACAACGTTGAAGTGAAGTTCTTTATTATTATTATTATTATAGTATGCTTTATTAGGAGGACAGAGTACAATGGTAACAGTATAAAATTAAGAAAAAACAAACAAATGACAAAATAAATAAGTAAAAAAGAAAATAACAATAATGTCCTACCTAAAGGGCGGGGTTATTGCCTGTGGCAATCTCTTCCACTCAACCCTTTTTGAGACAGTAAGTGAGACGAAACCTGGCGGATAGAATCAGAACTACGTATAGAAACAACGTTGAAGTGAAGTTCTTTATTGTTATTATTATAGTATGCTTTATTAGGAGGACAGAGTACAATGGTAACAGTATAAAATTAAGAAAAAAAAAAACAAACAAATGACAAAATAAATAAGTAAAAAAGAAAATAACAATATTAACAATAATGTCCTACCTAAAGGGCGAGGTTATTGCCTGTGGCAATCTCTTCCACCCAACCCTTTTTGAGACGGTAAGTGAGACAAAACCTGGCGGATAGAATCAGAACTACGTATAGAAACAACGTTGAAGTAAACTTCTTTCTCTCTCAGGATGAGACGGTAAGTGAGACGAAACCTGGCGGATAGAATCAGAACTACGTATAGAAACAACGTTGAAGTGAAGTTCTTTATTGTTATTATTATAGTATGCTTTATTAGGAGGACAGAGTACAATGGTAACAGTATAAAATTAAGAAAAAAACAAACAAATGACAAAATAAATAAGTAAAAAAGAAAATAACAATAATGTCCTACCTAAAGGGCGGGGCTATTGCCTGTGGCAATCTCTTCCACCCAACCCTTTTTGAGATGGTAAGTGAGACGAAACCTGGCGGACAGAATCAGAACTACGTATAGAAACAACGTTGAAGTGAAGTTCTTTCTCTCTCAGGATGAGACGGTAAGTGAGACGAAACCTAGCGGATAGAATCAGAACTACGTTGAAGTGAAGTTTGTGTATCGAAGTACACAAATGTGTACGTCCGGACTTTATCCATACAATTCTCAAAAAGGATTTCGGTCAGAGGAGGCTATTAGAGCCTTTCATACGTACGGATAAATTGACGGATCCGGACTGCCAATCCGACGGATGGACTGGAAGATGGACTGGGAAGGCGATCCGAGAGTCTATTTTTGTGTTGCAAATTCAGAAACGGATCAGATCCGACAGTCGAAATCTGCCAGTCCTAGTCCGACGGTCCAGATCTGTCTGTACACTTTAATGCCTATTAGTTAGGGTAAATATTGTAATTTAGTTAGTACAGGGTCCGCCCGTTTGTGATTAAAAAAAAAAAAAAAACAGTCCATATCCGTCGGTGCATATGATCACCTTGGACTGTCGCATCAGATCCGTCCGTCTAATCTGAGAGTCCACAGGTGTGAAGTGTGTATTTACATGTACAGATTTGGACCGACGGATCTGGACTGCCAGACCTTCTTCAGATCCACGATCCAAATAGTTATCTCACAGTTCAGGAGACGACGGATAAGTTTGAATTTACACACATGGTCCACATTTAAAGATCTTGGACTGTACGGTCCAAATCCGTCATCTTATCCGTACCTAAAAAAGGCTCTATTGAATAAGTATTTTAAACTCACGGGTAGTTCCACATAGATCTCGTATAGTCACTGTCCATGAGGGAGAAAATCACCTCCACATCTCCACTGGGTAGCTTCTCTGGAGGTTTCTCAACATTCCAGGTGATGTTGCGAGCGAAGCCGTGCTGTGGACCGAATGCCCAGGCTCCGAATTGGGCTGGAAAGAAGAGAGAGACACATGGAAACTGGTTATGTACATTTCCCCCCCTTTTTTCCCTTGAAATATGAGTGTTTGACAGTCTTTTTAGTTTCCTTATCCTATAATAAGGAAACTATTGTATTTTATTTCGTGGCTATGAAACAGGAGCCACTGTAGACGCTTGTGGTCTGTGTTGTAGCTTGCCCATACCGTACTTCCCATTTAGATGCTGGGACAACACGAGCGCACCGGAAGGTATCCCTTACAAACAAACTGTAACCAATTTTAGAATACAAATATTATAGATACTTAAATAATATTTAGTAGATAAAATTGGGCAAGTTCGAGAAAGTCAAATGAAAAGATTCGATGGGTGATACGATCAAAAGCTCTTTCAATATCTATAGTAAAACTATAGGAAGAAAAAACACTTGGGGCCGTGTTTTTTTATTTTTATCTATATCTATAAAAGAAAGCTGTCTGTATGTATGTGTGTGTGTGTGTATGTATGTATGTTCTTTATACAAATCCACACCGTTTGACCGAGAAACCTGAAATTTTGCACATAGGTTCGCTTGGATCAGGAAATTCTTCTAGGCTAGATTATATCTCCCTGAGGTTAAGCTACAATGAGTAAGGATAAAAAATAGATGGGTGACGCAAAATATATTAACGTTTTTTGACAAAAATGACATTTTTTCTCGAAATTTGTCGCGACGACCTGTCAACTCAAAGCGAGAAAGTTTTAGGCAAGGGTTTGAGCTTTCAATTGACATATCGATCGCGAATTTCTGATGAGCCGTTCTTGAGCTACGCCGGGTAAGGTAAAAGAATGGATGGGTAACACGTAAAATATTCACGTTTTTTAACCTAAATGACATTTTTTCTCGAAATTTGAAGTGAGACCTATCAACTCAGAGTGAGAAAGTTGTAGTCAAGGGTCTGAGGACAAAATTTTCAAGGTTTTCGACACATTCTCTCTCTCTCTCTCTAATTGTTTTGTGTGTGTGTGTGTTTGTTTCTCTTTTCATCTTTTTATCACTGTTTCTCTGTGTACCGGTAAATTTCTGGTGGCTAAAAGTTTATGTGTAAGTTGATTTTATATTGTAGATGTGCATATGTGCAATAAGAAAGGATTTTATTATATTCTAACTGCGGCACCAGCCGCGTTGGAAAAAGGACTTTACTTCTTATGAGAAGCGGGAAATTTTACACTAATCCGCTTCATAAACCACAGCATTCTCCCCTCTTCTGTGGATTGAGTTTTTTTTATGTGAACCGTTGTAAACGATGATTTCACGCTTTTTTTCTAATCCACAGTGTTCTCCCCTCTATAAGCCACAGTATTCTCCCCTCTTCTGTGGATTGAGTTTTTTTTTTTTGAACCGTTGTAAACGATGATTTCACGCTTTTTCCATTTTATTATTTTCCTTTAAAAAATCATTAGCAAATACACACTCAAATAACATCCTATGATTCAATGAAGAATAATAAAACTCAACATTACTTTCGTTTCAATAAATGCACACGGACAGATGGGTGACGCAAAATATATTCACGTTTTTTGACCTAAATGAGATTTTTTCTCGAAATTTAAAGTGACGACCTACCAACTCAAAGCGAGAAAGTTTTAGGCAAGGGTTCAGGCTTTCATTTAACATATTGATCGCGAAATTCTGGTGAGCCGTTGTTGAGATACACCGAGTAAGGACAAAAGTTGGAAGTTAAGCTACGATTTTGAAGAGCCGTTCATGAGAAATTTATTACCTGGACGCCAGTACCCTACAATTTGAGCGATGCATTGGTCTACCCTACAACATGGAGGAAATGGAGACGTCATAACGTATAGCTGTCCCACAACAAACTATCTAACAATGCTACCATGGGTAATAATTCCGTCCCACAACAAGTTATACTTCAATGCTACCATTTTTACCTTTAAAAGCATGTAAGAAGAAAACTTGATCAAAATCAAATTAAACAAATTTTGTTGTTGTGATATTCTTCTATATTATTAAAAAGAACCAAGATGACCAATTTTGCGGGGACGGGTTTGAAGTATTACGAGGTTTTCATAACTTATTTATTCATGCCCTATACCCATATGTACCAAGATGGGTGGTTATAATTCGTTTGACATTTGAAAGAGAATGCTGAAGACATTATCAGCATCCTTGAACAGACATTTTGTTTAAAATTATGGTAATTACATATTATGTATTATAGTCATTTTGTATATAAAAAATTGTAAATAAAGCTTGATCAGAATTGTTGATAATAACGTAAGTACCCTACACGCAAGTACCCTACAGCGCGAAGTATCCAAGTACCCTACAAAAATGGCTTCCCCTTCTTTCCTCCATTGTTGGCATCACTGTATAATTAAAACCGTTTTTTTCTTTTCATTTCAATTTTTGCGGGAGAAAAAGGCGTTTGAACTTTGATCTTAAAATTGACCATGCCTGTTTGAATATTCTTGATAGTTATTAATGATACTTAGATAATTAATACTTAATAATGATACATTGATAATTAATACTCAATACTGATACCCTGATAATTTATAATGATACCGAAGTAATAATAGAAGCACAATATAGAGTACTGTAAATATAAAGTGAAAAGTACCTACTTTCCCTAGATCCTATAAAGGTAAGTTTCTCTTTGTTAATTTCAATTTTTAAAATTATTTCTGCGATAGTTTTCTATCAGTAGTAAACCAAGGTCTAATACATTTCGAAAAGCAAAATATCTTAAATGGAAAGTATCATTCTGTTTCCTTTTTAAATGGAAGTAGTACCTTAGGTACATTTAAGTAAAGAAGTACATTTTAGTAATCTGAACAGAAAAAATCATGCCTATTCACTCTTGGTTTTTTTTCTGTTAGAAAACAAACGGAATGGAAATTTATACTTCATTTTAGTAAAATTAATGTGATGTATCTACAACTTTTCTAACTTAGCACATTGCATAACTGTTTAATATACAGTTGTCCACACAAAATTGAAGAGAAATATTCTGCAGTTATGCACCTATTACTTATGACATTTGCTTGGTTTCAAGAAAATACGCGCATTGTTATTTTTAAGTACTGACACTTTAATAAAAAAAAATCATTGAATTTATGATGAGTAAAGGAAGCACTAGGACACCTTAATCAATAGGTACCTACCTAACTAGGTACTTTCCTAATAATAAATGATAGGTTCATAATATGCATGCATAGCAGGAAGAAAAATAAACTGGTGTGAACATCACACGACTTTCAATTACAATTCAGGAAATTTTACCAGAAATTAAAACATTTTTAAGTTAAATTTAAAGAAAAATCGTGATTTAGTTACAAATGATTTAGTAAATAATCTCAGAATTTAGCGATAATAGAGAGGATGAATTGTGTCCATAATTGGCAGTGTATCTATCTCACAAATTAAATTTATCTAATGGGTACGTTTTCATATTCTATTTTCATTTTTTGCGTCCAATGAACTAGAATACGCCTTTCTATTATATTGCTCGCCCAATATATAATAATAATAAAATAAAATAAAAAACAGCAACTCAGTGGGAACATTTTTTTTTCTCCCGTAAGAGCCTGCAAGTATGTTTTTTAGGATAAAAATATTATCCTAATGATAAGGTATCTGAAGATGCAAGGAGTACTTTCACTCGCATGGTTTGTTCTACTGAAGGTGCACTCCACAAAGAACAGTATTGAGTGACAAATGGAACAAGTCTTTCAGTATGGTTAAAAACATTGCTTGGGTCAACACATAGTTCTCAATCATTAGATCCATTGACTTGAGAATTAGAGGATCAAGGAAAAAAAAAATCGACCAATTTCTGAATATGTTTAAAATATGTAAAAAAAAAGGAAAAAATTGTCTTCACCCAAACATACAAATAAAATTCATACAATATAATAATTATAAAAAAAATGTTTTTTAGGATTATGTTAAAACCGATTTTACCTAGGAAATCAATCGATTGTTGAGTCTTACATGAAGAGGTTATTTATATTTTATGTACATTACAAATCATTTCAATTTCAGACAATCATCATGCCACCAAAAAAACGCAAATCCATTGGAAGTGTTCAACCTAAAGCAAAACAAATGAGACAGATCCGCATGAATGAGACCCCAGCACAGAGTCAATCCCGTCTACAAACAAATAGAGAAAGAATTGAAGAGACAAGAAGGCGAGAAACGGAAGAAGAAAGAACAGAGAGACTGACACAGAATAGAATGAGAGTTGAAGAAGATAGAAGAAACGAGACCGAAGAAGAAAGAACAGAGAGACTGACACAGAATAGAATGAGAGTTGAAGAAGATAGAAGAAACGAGACCGAAGAAGAAAGAACAGAGAGACTGACACAGAAAAGAATAACAGTTGAAGAAGAAAGAAGAAACGAGACCGAAGAAGAAAGAACAGAGAGACTGACACAGAAAAAAATGAGAGTTGCAGAAGATAGAAGAAACGAGACCGAAGAAGAAAGAACAGAGAGACTGACACAGAAAAGAATAACAGTTGAAGAAGAAAGAAGAAACGAGACCGAAGAAGAAAGAACAGAGAGACTGACACAGAATAGAATGAGAGTTGAAGAAGATAGAAGAAACGAGACCGAAGAAGAAAGAACAGAGAGACTGACACAGAATAGAATGAGAGTTGAAGAAGATAGAAGAAATGAGACTGAAGAGGAAAGGACAGAGAGAATAACAGAAGACAGGATAAGAACAGCTGCAAGGAGACAAAAAAATCCAGAACTCGCTATGGTAGGCTTTGCTTATGACAGGCAAAAGGACTATGCTAATCATCCAAAAATTCGAATTGGTTCTATGAACAAAATTTGCCGTCATTGCCAAGCACGAAAGTTCCCCCATTCCCCGTTGTAAAGTTTTCCTGTGCAGTTCGCTCTTTTTCTCTCTTGTTTTCTTTCAAGAATTCAGTAGGTTTTTGAGTGTCAAAAATTGTGATTTTTTGCATAGTGCTTGGAATAACGTTTTTTGTTCTTTTTGTAAAATTTGGTGTCAATATGTGATGTATTTACCTGTTCTTTTACCTTCTTAAAGTCGATCCTATCGAACTTTCTTTTTCAAATTTTTTTGGTTGCCATGGCAACGTAATATTGTTTTTTCCTTCTGCTAGAGTGGTAAACTAGCATTCGATTCATTTCGTAATTTATTATCACTGGCCTTTACGATACTATTCCTTATCTCTCTCTTGTTTCCTTTACTAATGAAATGTTTACTTCAGCTGATACCCCATACTCCAGCTTTCAATTAGCTGGATTAATCATCTTTTAGGTGTTTTAGTAGCACCAGTGTTTTTCTTACAGAAGTGTTTGACTTCCGACAAGTGTTTTTCTATTCGAAGTGTTTTACTTCGTTTCACATTACAAATTTATCCTTACCTTACAGATCCATTACTTATTTACTTTTGCTGTTTTATTAAATATACAATGATGCATAGTAATAATAATAATTATTCCAACATGTTGAAGAGAAATCTTCCTTCCTCTTACCGTGTTTCTTACATGCCTAGGCAAGGTTATAACAAGAATGGTTTTCAACCTAGTTCTCCTAAGATAGATTCTTTATACCTTTCTA
The DNA here is from genome assembly GCA_024516035.1 of Bactericera cockerelli. NCBI lineage: Eukaryota > Metazoa > Arthropoda > Insecta > Hemiptera > Triozidae > Bactericera > Bactericera cockerelli. The sequence continues at coordinate 7,755,667 of CM044966.1, forward strand.
AGGAGTGCGGATTTTCCCTACCGTTTGACAGTTCTATCCCCCTGGATAAGTACTTGTGTGCGGTAGGTGATGTAGTCGGCGACGATAAAATGGTCTTTGCCGGAAAGAACAACGACTTGGTCAAGTTTTATTTAATCAATGAGGCCGAGGTCTTGAAACTATATGAGCATCATCCGCAACTAGTAATCGATAATAAGCTTCTTACTGTACGTAAGTTAGTAGACAATGGTCACAAATTGTTCCTCTGTAATGTTGAACCCAGTATTTCTGAGACATTACTCATTAGTGAACTGTCTAAGTATACAAAAGTGGTCTCAGATATTAAGTTCGTGAATCTTGGTTCACGTAATGGTCGTTTTAGTCACCTCATTGGTTTCCGCAGAACTGTGATGGTCGACAATGTTGAAGATTTGCCTCCTTTCATTACTTTGTGTCATGATAATGCAATCTACAAAATATTCATTGTTATTGATAAAGTCAAGTGTTATAGATGTCAGGGTGAAGGACACCTCATGAAGAATTGTCTCAATTCCGCTACTCCTGCCCAGGATAGACTTATTGTTGGTAACATCGAAAGTTCCAATCCTTTTATGTCTCAGTCTGGAATGCCTCCTTCTCAGTCCCAGGATCATTCCATGACTGGTGTTTTTCTCCCGTCTTTCGCGAGCCGAACTGGTGTCACCGCATCTCCCCCTCTTCCTGATGTTTCCTTTCCAGCCCTTTCTGGGACTGTGATAAACACTGACCCAGCGCTGCCTGGTGAAGGTAATGTTATAGCTAATACTGATACAATTACTGAATCAACTACAGTTGTTGAACCCACAGTGGTAAAAAACCCAGCTGATTCTGAGGTACCTAAGGATCTTGACGTCATGTCGGATGATGAAATTTTGATCTCACCCGAGGTAAGCCCCCCGAGTAGTGAGGTAAAAAGTAAGAAACGTGTTAGTAGCACATCCCCTGAAAATTCCCAGAGTGATAAAAAAATATGTGTTGAACAGAGTAATGATCTACAATTCCTCATCCCTATTATTAAAAGGATTGATCCGTCCGTAGACCCCGGGGTTTTTCTCAATCTTATCGAAGATATGAAAAATCAGGTACTGAAGAGGAAGATTGAAATTATTAGATCTCAATATAAAATGAATCCTTCCGATGTTTGTTCCTTACTGATCAAAATATCTGCGGATGAAGCCCTCATTAACAATTCCAAATTTAGAAATAGATTTAAAAATCTATCTAAATCTCTCTCCTGTGCTTCACTAGACAACCTCGCAGATAACTCTGCAATTCCTCAATCTCAATCCTAAAATATTATTCATTTTTTTTTTTTTTTTTTTTCATGTTTAATATGCACCTTTTTCCAAGTACCTTATTTCCTGCTCTCATAACTTTATAACTACTTCCTTACCTTTGTATATGGTCCCTAATTTTTCCACTTGTCAGCCTTCATCCATGTTTTGTCCAGACCCGTTCTCATTCCAATTCTAGTTGTCATTGGTGTTACAGTACTCGTTCAATCATATCTGCCCATACAAATGTATAGGTGCAAATATTTTGTGTCTTGGCGGTGATGGTCTCCATACTACACAGACTTCATGTACTATACTACTGTCCTCAGAGGATGACGAGAACCTCTGGTTATACTGTCAGGCATGGTCGCCGGTTGACACTGAAAAGTAGATCCATCTGGAATACTATGATATCATTCTTTGGTCAAAGACCTAAGGTGATATTAACACTATAAAATGTACTGTTGCCATGTGATGGGGACCTAGACCCGATTCCTTGACTCTGCCTGCCCCTGAGGTTGTCGATTTTACCTCTCAACATTAACTATTGCATAATAGGGTGGAGCGATGTTTCTACTTTTTAATGGAATAGTGAAAAAAAGTTGTCTATTGGCGAGAAACTTCCAAATCTGTCATTAATTTTTTTCTAAAAAATCGGGAAGATGCGCCCCGAGCCCCGCCTACTTTTGCAAAATTGTCATTTATAGACACTTTTCCTATGAATTTTCTAATTTTTTTAGTAATACTTTTTGAAATGGAATAGTTGTAAATGTTTACTTAATAGAATGATCCATCATTATAAAAATAAAAAATAGTCAATTTTAAATGGTAAGTCCCGCCCCAAATTTGTCCAAATCCAACAAAATTTTCTAAAATCAGCAAAAAAGACACATATCTGCCGAATTTTCTAATTTTTCTGGGACATTTTTCCGGAACAGAATAGTATTTAAATACAAAAACATACTATCCTCGTTTACTTGGATTAAAAAGTTTTATAAAATTTATACGTTAAGTACCGCCCCGAGCTGCACCAAGACCGCCTAATATTCTAGTAATAAATAGCTCTCTCTAGGCTCTCTACTAAGAGGATGGGCTCATGTACTGTGGTACACTCAAGTATACTATCCTCTGTTTCTTATAATGACTCATCATAGAAATAGAATCCTTTACAAATATGATGATTCATCTCCATCAATGCCACAAAAAGGTCTATATTAGAAACAAGGAAAACAAGATTTTGGTAGAAATCCGTGGGTTTTATGCCTACCACAAGCAGGGAGTGTTATCTGATAAAAGATTTGTACGATTTTTTTTCTCTCGAAATAATTAATATCAGTGTATTAAGATTCGAAAATGTTATCACGTTTAACAAGAAACAGTTCGTAGTACATTGACATTGACTACATTCATATTAAAGGTGTATGGTCCAATGTGGTTTTCAATTAAAAATAGATCATCTTGTTTCGATGGACCCAAACATTCAACGAAGAAAGTATCTTGATGAAAGTGTAAAGAAAATAGTAGATCCTGTTGTTCAGAGAAACGCCTTCTACGCGCATCCTGAAAACTTGCTGTTGATTATGCTGGCAGATAACAGCAAAGTTCAAAGGGAAATTGCATACAGAATAATTAAAAAATCACGTGAAGAAAATAGGTTCCCTGATGTTAGAAAAGTCACTGTAGCAACATCCTACAGAAGTTTAATATAGTGGCACGAAGTTCCTGTGACTGAGCCCCCTTATAAGAGACATCAGTATCGAAGATCTGGCCAACATTGTTGAAAACAACAACACCAAAAACTTTATTCCAGATGTGCCCTGCCACACACAGTGCGTCGCAAGGTACATCAAACTTGTGACAAATGCATCAAGCACTGTGATTGGTTATGAAGCCAGAGATGGTTTGATAAGGAATCAAATTGGATCCAGAAGAATGATTCCAGTGTTTCGTACAAAACAGGACTTTGCCTGAATAATAAATAAAATTAGCAAATTTTTAGTTAGAAATGTCCGAATCCGTTTTGAAAAATTGAAGTTTTTTTTTAAAAAAAGAAAGGTACTTTCCAATGTCAATACGTAATTTGTAATCTTTCAAATTTACTTTGTATAACTTTATACCTCCTACCTACCTTTATTAACTATTTATGTTTCATTTTAATTATACATAATATGAAGAAAATGTTCCGTTCATCAATATATTGTTCTTATTCATTGTAATTACTTGGGTGTTTTACCCATGTAGCATATAAAAATATACTAATGAATTCACCAACTTGGGGCGACACTAAGAATGTGATATATGAGTCAATTTTTGTTACAAGTGTACGAAAAGAGTATAAAGTAGTACTTCAGTAATATTGTGTCCTGTAAAAGTACCCTGGAAAAATGAAAAAAAAATCTGTGTGTACCACAGTACATGAGCCCATCCTCTTAGAAGAGAGCCTAGAGATACCTATTTATTACTAGAATATTAGGCGGCCTTGGTGCAGCTCGGGGCGGTACTTAACGTGTAAATTTTATAAAACTTTTTAATCCAAGTAAACGAGGATAGTATGTTTTTGTATTTAAATACTATTCTGTTCCGGAAAAATGTCCCAGAAAAATTAGAAAATTCGGCAGATATGTGTCTTTTTTGCTGATTTTAGAAAATTTTGTTGGATTTGGACAAATTTGGGGCGGGACTTACCATTTAAAATTGACTATTTTTTATTTTTATAATGATGGATCATTCTATTAAGTAAACACTTACAAATATTCCATTTCAAAAAGTATTACTAAAAAAATTAGAAAATTCATAGGAAAAGTGTCTATAAATGACAATTTTGCAAAAGTGGGCGGGGCTCGGGGCGCATCTTTCCGATTTTTTAGAAAAAAATTAATAACAGATTTGGAAGTTTCTCGCCTATAGACAACTTTTTTTCACTATTCCATTAAAAAATAAAAATAAAAGTGCGATTTCGCTCCACCCTATGCATAATTCTCAATGACAAATATTATGTAATATTTTTTTTTTTTTCCTATTTTTACTATCTTTTTTCCTTTTCTTTCCTCTTGGTTTGACTTTACTTTCTAATGTTCGTTGACGGTGTTGGTATTAATTGTTTGCCCAATATGAGCTATACATATACGTATAGGGTTATGAGGCAGTTGTTGTGCTTTTTTATTTATTATTTTTTTTATTTTACAAATTGAATTGTTTGTTCCGAACTAATGTTTTCTTTCTGTCTTTTGAAACAATGAATAATATTTTATTACAATGGAACATTAATGGTTTAGTGAATCATCTTGATCAACTTCAATGTCTCGTAAGAAAAGAATCCCCATTAATAATCTGTCTACAGGAGTCTCGTCTTTCGGCCACTCAAAACCCGAAGCTGAAAAACTTTGAACTTCATAGACAAGATTATCTTGATGGAAATAATGCTTGCGGGGGCGTGTGCACGTTTGTTCACAACGCTTGTTACTCAAAACAAATTACTATGAACACCAACATTCAATGTGTTGCTGTCCAAGTAAAGATTCCAAATATTTCCACGCAAATATGTATCTGCAATATTTATCTTCCTCCTCAGTCTCATTACAATGAAGCTGATTTGACCAATTTAAAAAACCAATTGCCTTCTCCTTTTATTCTTTTGGGTGATTTCAACGCCCACAATCCTATATGGGGTGATTGTAGATTGGATGTTAAGGGCAAGGAGGTAGAGAATTTTATTTTAAACCACAGTAACCTGCATCTACTGAATTCAGGGGATGCTACTTACTATAGTCTTACTCACTTGTCTCACTCCTCCATCGACCTTACTTTCTGTTCTACTTTTTTATACCCTGATCTTTCTTGGAGGACTGTTCAAGATTTATACTTTTCTGGACACTTCCCAATATTATTGAGTTATTCTGAGTCCTGTCCATCTAATACTGCACATATATCAAGCTCATGCCAAAAAATTTGGAATTATAATAAGGCAAACTGGGATTTGTTTAGAGAGAAAATCAATTTTGATTTTGTCACAGACATTATTGATGTAGATGATGTTCTCTCTAAAATAAATACGAATATCTTGAATGCTGCTGAAATTTCTATTCCAGAAAAGACGATTCCCCCTAATCGTCTTCCAGTCCCTTGGTGGGATGACGAAATAAAAGTTGCAATCCAAGACAGAAGAAAATGTCTTAGAAAACTTAGACGTCATCCCTCTACTGAAAACAAAATAGCATTCATGCGTGCTCGTGCCATTTCTCGAAAACTTGTTAAATCTAAGAAACAGAAAGGTTGGTCTGATTTTGTTGGATCCATTGATCATTCAACTAGCCCGGCTGAAATGTTTCATAAAATGGGTAAGTTGAGAGGTAAGTATACCCCAAGAAATATTCCAGCCATTCAAGATCCTATGGATTCTTCAGTTCTTCTTTATGATTCCAAATCAATTGCAAATTCACTGGGTAAACACTTCTCTAATGTTTCTTCGAATTTGAACTATGCTCCTGAGTTCATTTCACACAAATCTTCGTGTGAAAGTGTACCCATTGATTATGATTTTTCGATGGTAAATGATTACAATTGCCCTTTTACTTATCACGAGCTGACTCAGGTTTTGAAAACTTGTACCTCTAAGGCAGCAGGTCCTGATGGTATTTCTTTTGTTTTGTTTAAGAATCTTCCTTATAATGCTCTATTAAAGCTTCTCGACTTGTACAATTCAATTTGGAAATCGGGTAGATACCCATCTTCTTGGTCTGAAGCTATTATTTTGCCTCTTCCTAAACCAGGGAAAGACCGTTTACTTTCTGTTAGTTATCGTCCGATTTCCCTCTTGAATTGTTCTGCAAAAATTTTGGAAAAAATGGTGAACAGGAGACTGTTTTGGACTCTTGAGAACAAGGTTTTACTTAACCCTTACCAAAGCGGTGGCCGTTTCAAGCGATCCACAATAGACAACCTGGCATTTCTTGAGAATGCCATAGCTGAAGGGTTTGCCAATAATGAGAATATTTTAGCCACATTTTTTGATGTTCAAAAAGCATTTGATATGACTTGGAGGCACAAAATACTTTTGAAGTTACATGGTTTTGGAATAAATGGTTTTATTTTACGTTTTATCCATAATTTTTTGATAAATAGAAAAATAAGAGTAAAATGTAATGGCATTCTTTCAGATTCATTTTCTCTTGAGAATGGAATAGCCCAAGGGTCTTCTTTAAGTCCTTTACTTTTTATTATATTTATGGATGATATACTCGATATAATAAAGCTACCACTCCGCCGTCTTTTGTTCATAGACGATTTGTTGATCATCATCAGAGGTAGAGATGTCAATACGCTTATTCAGAGATTGCAATCTACCTTGAATGATGTTTTGCAATGGTCTAAAACAAACGGTTTAATTTTTTCATCAGATCCCTCTAAATCAATGTGTATCAATTTTTCAAGAAGACGCAATCTTTCTATACCTCCTTTATTTTACGATGGTACTCCTTTAAAATTTGTTGATAAAACTAAATTTCTTGGTCTTTTCTGGGATTCAAAAATGTCCTGGTCTGCTCATGTGATCTTTACAAAACAAAAATCAATTAAAGCCTTGAACGCATTGAAAATGGTATCCAACAAAAGATATGGCGTTCGTCGTGCTGTTCTTTTAAAGTTTTACAAATCCTACATTCTTCCAATATTAGATTACGGCTGCATCATATACAGTTCAGCTAAAGATCATATTTTAAATAAATTAAATCCAATCCAAAACTCAGGTATCAGAATTGCTACTGGTGCCTTGAGAACCAGCCCTATTTCAAGCTTGCTTGTTGAATCTGGAGTTCCTCCTTTGAGTTTAAGAAGATCTAAGCTCATTATGAGCTATGTCTCAAAGATTGGTTGCTGTCCTACTAATCCTGTTCATGATGTTCTATTTCAATCTAATATCGATATTGATCGATATCCATCAAGTAAGCCGAAACCTCTAGCCTTAAGATTTCGTGAAATTGGTGAATTTATGTCCTACATAAACACTAGTGAATTTGCACCTTACGCTAAACATCTTCCTCCATGGTCTGCCAAACTTCCTATAGTTGACAACTGTTTGAATATTGGTAAAAAAGATAACATTCCTGCACCTATTTTTCAACTGCACTTTTCCCAGGCAGTGAATACAAAGTACCCTAACCATGTCATCTGCTACACTGATGGGTCTAAATCTATTGACAACACTAGTTGCGCTTACATAATTGACAAATTTGTATCTTCATTTGTTCTCAACAACGTAAACTCAGTTTACAGTAGTGAATTAATTGCTATTTTGCTATGTTTAAAAAATATCAAATTTTTACCATCACACAATTTTCTGATAGTATCTGACTCAAAAAGTGCTCTTACTGCCATCACCAATACTGCATTTGATAATCCCATTGTTTCTGAGATATATAAAACTTGGTCAAATCTAGTGATCTATGGTAAGTCTATTACTTTTTTATGGTGCCCTTCACACTCAGGCATTAGTGGTAACGACGCTGTAGATCATGCTGCTAGGCACCCCAACACCACCTTACAACCTATTAAGTTGTGTTCTGCTCTTGATTTTAAACCTATCATAGCTAGAATAGTCAAAGCCAAATGGCAGTCATCTTGGGACCTTATTCCAAATAGCAATAAACTGAAATCAATCAAACTCACTGTCAATGAGTGGAGTTCTAGTCACAGAAACACGCGCATGGAAGAGGTTGTCTTGACTCGATTGAGGATCGGTCATACAAGACTAACCCACAGCTATTTGTTCAATCGAAAACCTCAGCCTTTGTGTGACTGTGGTGAGAACCTGACTGTTCGAACACATTCTAGTCTGCCTTTTACACTCGCGGACCCGTGATTCGCTCCCTGTTCCTCCTACGCTCTCTGACTCTGTTGAGAACGTTGATTCTTTATTCATCTACCTCACGAATATAAAAATTTACAACACTATTTAAAAAGGGGATATCGGCACGAACGACCTGTTGCAACACAGAGTTAAAGTGCCTAATAAGAAAAAAAAAAAAAAAAAAAAAAAAAAAAAGAAAGTTCCCCACAGAGCCTCCTGGTTTGTGCTGCAATGGCGGAAAAGTAAAATTGGAGCCTTTAGCGCCACCACCTGCCACACTACAAACATACATGGCTGGAGAGACTACAGAAAGTAAACACTTCCTGAAAAACTTGCGACGGTACAACAGCTGTTTCCAAATGACGTCATTCGGTGCTACAAATATCGTAGAACAGTCTGGATTTCAGTCAACCTTCACCATACAAGGACAGGTAAGCTAGATTGAATTATTATTATTAATAATAATAATAACATCCTCGAGGTATGAATGAACCTCACACAATCAAAGAAAAAATGTATACCCGCTGGGATTCGAACTCGGGCATCTCGCATACTTGGTCAGTGTAATACTGCTCTGTCACGGAGGCCGCCAAAAAATAGCAATTTTTGTTATTCATAGGTATATGTGAATTCACGGAATCTAAATTATATCACTATAAACGTAACTAATAGATATATTTTTTAACTCATCTCAGTAACTTGATCGTTAAGGCTGAAGATGGTGGTTCGACTACCAAGCAATGCATGGATTTAGTAATTCAGTTTTGAGTAATTGTGATATCACTCACATGATTAACTAGAAAATCTTATATTTTTCCCACTCCAGGTTTACCATCGCATAGGATCCATGCTACCACCAGAAGGTGAAACACCGAAGTTCCTCCAGATTTACTTCATGGGGGATGAAGAGGAAGAGACTGAGACTAGGTGTCACCACATTCCAGGTGTTCGGTCTGACATTGTCAGTAATATTCAGTCTATGTTACACCAGGAAAACCATCTTCTCCAATCATTTAAATCTTCTCTGGAGAAGATGACCCATGATGAACATAGAGTTGTCATTAAAGCAGATCGAACTCCAGTGGGTATGTTCTTTTTTGTTTTTTTTATGTTTTTTTTTTTAACGTCACTTTCAACTGCATGGTCATATCACGACGGGGGTGTTACCATCCATTTGCAAGAAACTCACAAAACTACTACCCACATTAACCTCACCTAGCCTAGCTTAGGCCGGAATCCAGCATCACGAAGTATCCACCTCGCTGGGCGTTGCTTAACTTCGGTGATCCTACGAGAACCGATGCATTTAACACGCCATCAACACAGACAGATAAGTTTTTATTTTCCTTATCCTATAGAAAGGAAAGTAATAGAATCACCGCAAATTTTCGTGGTCAGTTTTTAGTGCCAAAACATGTTTTAGTGTCCCGAGAGCCTAAATGCAAAGTTTCAGCCATTGGTCCGTGTGTCAGTAAGAACGGTAAGAGCTACTTTGGTATGTAATACTTTATTTTTAGAGAGGATGTGATACGAAACTTTTCAATGAAATCGGTGCCGCCAGTGGCGGCCTTTTGATCGCCATCTGACGATTCTGGTTAAACGATAAAAAAATACGTTATTAGAACAAGTTTTTCTTAAAAAAAAAAAAAAAAATAGGTTTCAATGGGTTTAATTCGATCATTTTTTGATATCTTGAACTTTTAGAAATCCGGCCCCAATTCCCCGGTATTTTGGGTGGGGACCCAATTGGGCTCATTTTTCCATTATTAATCCTAGACAGGAGTTGTGACGTATCAAATTCAACGCTTTTGAGGTGCTGATTAAAAATTTGATGATACTTTCTAGCTAACTGTTACCGTTGAGTCACCAATGGCAGAATCCGAATGTTGTGTGGTGTCACACCAGTTTATTTTCATTATTTATTAATGAGTAGGTTATACTTTTACTTTGGTCCATTTCGAGAACTCCGTGCTGTACTTCATGTTATGTTCTATTGTTCATATTATAGGTATCATTATCAGTGACTGGTTGATTTAAACTTAAACGTACACTTTAGTTTTACGAAACAACTCTTCGTTTTAGATAATAATAAATACTAACAACCATATCATTTCATGTATGGAGGTGCGTTGTAAATAATATATTTTATGTATAAATTTTTAAATGAAATTAAATGAAATTATAAAATTACCTATTTAAAGAAAAATTACCAATGTACAAAAAAAAGTCAACTACATTTCAAGAAAATATCTATATAGTTCTTTTTTTAATTTGCAGGAGAACATGAAAGACGGTTTAATGCTCCTCAAGTCAATGAAGTTGCCATTTTAATGACAAATGATATACAGCAGCACAGGGATATTGTAATTGAAAAAAGAAGCAATGTAATAAAAAGAATCACAGAGACACATGCTTACTATGATGGATTACAATATCCTCTCATATTCCCCTATGGAGAAAGTGGATATCATTTTCTAATCAAACAGATCACACCAGCTACTGGTGAGCCGACTTCCAAGAAGGTCTCAGCCATGAACTTTTATGCATACAGACTTATGATTCGCGAGAATGAAAACCACATTCTAAAATGTCGACAACTTTTCCATCAACTTGTTGTCGATATGTACGCGAAAATTGAAACCGAGAGATTGTTGTACATACGACACAATCAAACTAAATTGAGATCAGAACAATATGTCCACCTTCGTGATGCTGTTGCAAATGATGGCAACGTAGACCCCAATGAATTAGGCAGAGCGACGATTCTACCATCCACATTCACTGGGAGCCCCAGACACATGCATGAATATGCACAAGATGCTATGGCGTTTGTGAGAACATGGGGCCGTCCAGACCTATTCATCACATTTACCTGTAACCCAACATGGGATGACATAAAAGAATTGCTGTTGCCTGGACAAGCCGCAAGTGACAGGCACGATATTACTGCCCGTATATTCAAACGGAAATGCAAATCCCTGTTAGATTTACTCACCAAGCAACAAGTTTTTGGGGAAGTTAGATGCTGGATGTACTCCATTGAATGGCAAAAGAGAGGTAAAGTGCTTCTTTTTTCTAAAGCAGATTACTGCTATTTTCAAAAGTCATAATATCACAACCAATAATTAAACCTTATACAGTGGTAAATTTTTACGGTTCTGGCAGGACCCGCACTAGCGACCTACAGATTCCAAATTCTTCATCCAAATTTACATCTTTTGATAAGATAAGCCAGATGAAACGTATAATTTTCAGTTGTTGGTCAAAGATTTCTAAATAAAACCCAACTGATAAGTACCAACCTATCTAATTATTATTTATTTTTATTTCTTCAGGTCTTCCCCATGCCCACATTTTGGTTTGGTTAGTGGAAAAAATTAGACCAAATCAGATTGACCAAATCATCTCAGCGGAGATACCAGACAATAATGTCGATCCTGAGCTATTTCAAATTGTGACTAAGAACATGATCCATGGTCCATGTGGTTCCCTGAATAGCAACTCACCATGTATGTCTGATGGAAAATGTACAAAGAGGTAAATTGTTTATTATAACAGGTTTATACCTAATTCTAATGGTACTTAAGTATTCAAAACTCCACTAATATAAATGATTCATAAGAATAATATAGGTAATCTATATACAATTATAAAAAATGAAGTTCGATTTGAATAATGATATAGTTATAGCAAGCATAATTAGGTATATATTACTTACACATCACATACATTTTTAGGTAGGTAGGTAGGTACTCACTTAATTAATAGCAATTAATACTGTCCAGTGTACAGTAAGTACCAATTAAATAATAAATAAATAAATGTGTGTTCTTTGTGTTATTATATCAGAATTTTAGTGGGTAGCGCAGAATTATAGGACTTTTCCGTATTTTTGATATCCCAATATATAATTTTTGCCTATAATTCCGCCACTGGTCGCTCCTAACATTAAAGCGGCTACTCATTTTTTCTCACGAGGTATGAGTGGACCCCGAACACCCAAATACAGAGCAGAAAAAATCCTGCCCCGCTGGAGATCAAACCCAGGTCACCATACAGGCAATGCCTAGCGCGATAACTCACTTGGCCACAGTGACTACTCAATTAGATAATAATTAGGCATGTAAATTTTCCTGAAGCATATTCATTATAAATAGGTATCATTATAAGAAACTGATGTACTGACTTAAACACACACTGAAAATGAAAAAAGGACCAGGTCCTAACTAAATTTAAAAAAAAACGGCTTTAAAAGTTATATATCTCAGAACAAAAACGAATTACGGCCTCCAAAGGTAGTGTAATAAATCAGAATGAATGACAAGTGAATTCCGCCAGTGTCCTTTAGTCATGTCTACCTGTGTTCCTCATGTCTACCTGTGTTCCTTAAAAAATACTTGGCCACATTTTGTATGAATCAAATTTAGTAGTTTTGACTTAATGTAGGTTGTCGTCGAATTTAGAAGAAAAAAATTCAAGCTATAAAATATGGCCATTAGTGTACGGCCTGGCCATACGCCAGCCTCCGTGGCGTAATGGTTGTGACTACTGCCCGTAGTCCAGAGATCCCGAGTTCGATCCCCGGTTGGAGCAGACTTTTCGAAGAAAATTCTGTTCCCTCCAAACACGTGAGGCTGACATTTCCGGCCCTACCCAGGCTGGGTGAGGTTGATGTGGGTAGCTGGTACGATTCCCAGCGAATGGAGGGTAACACCCCCGTCCAGATCAGAACGTTAAAATCAAATAGAATCGTTGGCGTTAGGAAGGGCATCCAGCTATAAAAAACTTGCTCCAACCTACCAACCTCAACCATGAGGTTTAACAATGCCGACCCCAAAAGCAACATAAGCTAATATGGGATAAAGGCAAGGGAGATTTTTATATTTATAGTGTCTTAAGGATACTAGGTAAAAAAGTCTGAATGGACACTAGCCGAACTCACTTGGCCGTCTTTCTGAAATATCACTTCCTACTTTTAAAGCCCAAATTTTTTGGAAGGGTAGATAATTAAGTCCGAGGGGACATTGGCCAAATTCACTTGGTTTTAGTTTAGAGATATTACGTACTACCTACTTCTAGAAGCCAAGTTTTTTTCGGAAGTAGTTGGAACTTGGTCATTATTTCAATAATATTATCAGGAATCATTATACCTCTACAACAATGTATTTTGTCCCTATAAATTTACATGACATTTTTTCTCCCTCTTTCTTTCAGATACCCAAGAGAAATGGTTCCAGAAACTGTCAGTGGCAATGACGGATACCCCCTCTACCGTAGAAGGTCAACTGACAATGGAGGCCAGTATGCTACATTGAAAGTGCGAGGAAATGATATGGATGTAGATAATAGATGGGTTGTCCCTTATTCACCCATATTGTCAAAAGCATTTCAAGCACATATCAACGTGGAATACTGCAATTCAGTCAAGTCCATTAAGTACATATGCAAATATGTAAACAAAGGATCAGACATGGCTGTATTTGCAGTAGAAAACAGAGATGAAATCCTACAATATCAGCTGGGACGATACATCAGCAGTAATGAAGCTGTGTGGAGAATATTTTCTTTCCCCATCCACGAGCGATATCCTACAGTGGTTCATCTAGCTGTGCATCTGGAGAACGGACAACGGGTTTATTTCACCTCCGACAATGCCCAGGCCAGAGCTGAAACGCCCCCTGAAACAACCCTGACAGCTTTTTTTTTCCCTCTGTTCATCTGATTCATTTGCAAAGAAACTCCTCTACTCAGAAGTACCTAAATATTACACTTGGAACACAAGTACCAAGAAATTTGTAGCCCGTAAGGAAGGGAAACCAGTAGAAGGACAGGCAAATATGTATGCGTCAGATGCAATAGGCCGGATCTACACTGTGCACCCTAACAATGCGGAGTGCTTCTTTCTTCGGTTGTTGTTGGTCAATATCTGCGGCCCCACATCATTTCAGGCCTTGAAGAAGGTGGAGGATAGGGTTTGTGCAACATACAGAGAAGCATGCCAGCTCTTGAACCTTCTGGAGAATGACTCCCATTGGGACAATGCACTTTCAGATGCCTCAGAAACGGCCTTACCTCAGCAAATACGTTTCCTCTTCTCTATAATACTAACAACTTGCGCTCCATCGAACCCGCAAGAACTTTGGGAGAAACACAAGGAGAGTATGAGTGAAGATATTCTCCATCGTCATTCAAGCGACATGTATACACCGGTAATTTTCAATCAAGCTCTGTTAGAAATTGAAGATATTTGTACTTCAATTGCACATAAGTCGTTAGACCAATTAGGTTTAACGATTAATATAGATCGATCAGAAGTTGACCAGATTGATTACCGGCGTGAATCTAGCTTCAATGTTGAAGAGCTCCAGATTTTTGTAAGGGAAAACATCTCCAAACTAAATTGTGAACAAAAGGAGGTATTTGAAATTATAATGAGCAGAGTTATAGACAAGCAAGGAGGATTTTTCTTCTTGGACGCTCCAGGAGGAACAGGGAAAACTTTCCTGATATCTCTTATCCTCGCAAAGATACGAGCCGAAGGTGGAATCGCATTGGCAGTCGCATCCTCCGGCATAGCGGCCACATTATTAGATGGAGGCAGAACTGCTCATTCTGCACTGAAGCTACCACTGAACGTTGATCTGACAGAGACCCCAACATGCAACATCACCAAGAACTCAGGCATGGGTCGAGTTTTGAAAACATGCGACCTTATCATTTGGGACGAGTGCACAATGGCGCATAAAAAATCATTGGAGGCTCTGTCAAACTCTCTGAAAGATTTCAGAAGCAGCGCCCAGATCTTTGGAAATGCTTTAATTTTGCTGTCGGGCGATTTTCGTCAAACATTGCCAGTAATTCCAAGGTCAACCCCTGCTGACGAAATAAATGCCTGCCTGAAGTCTTCTTCTCTGTGGTGTCACGTAAAGACGCTCACTTTAAAAACCAACATGAGGATCGAGCTCCAACGTGACAACACTTCAGCCGGAGAGTTCTCTGAACAACTGCTGGCAATTGGAAATGGGTATGATACCACTCATAAACTACCAGAAGATTTCTGTACTCTAGCCAGTTGTACAGATGAACTTATAGCTTTGGTATTTCCCACTATTGAAACCAAATTCACAGACAAAGACTGGCTGAGTTCAAGAGCTATTTTGGCACCTAAGAACAGTGATGTTAATACTATCAACTCAACAATACAAGACAAAATACCAGGTAAGTGGTAGTATCACTGTTCTTTTACATTATCTGTCATTTTATGTCTCTAAATTCCTCTTAAAGTAAACAAAATATACCAGCGCCCATCGCCGGCTCCGCTAAATCATCAAGCACACACAAATGATAATCATACAAACATAAGATATATTATGTTTAGATATGCATATATTATTGTATATAATTATTAGCGGGTTATAATAACTACCGCCGCTTCGCCAGCCCATCAAACACACCATAAACACACCCACACTGAAAAAAAACCTGAATATTTTTTGCGTCACCCATCCAATTTTTATCCTTACTCATTGTAGCTTAACCTTAGGGAGATATAACCTAGCCTAGAAGAATTCCCTAATCCAAACGGACCTATGTGCAAAATTTCAGGTTTCTCGGTCAAACGGTGTGGATTTATATAAAGAACATACATACAATTATACATAGGTACACACACACATACAGACAGCTTTCCTTTATAGATATAGATATAGGTATATGTATTGTAAGTACTTATTTTCAAACAAATAATGTATTAAATAACAGTACCCACGAACAAGGTACATAATTATTATCTATTTAACAAGTGCTCTTCTCTCCTACAGGCGAGTACAAAACGTACACATCACTGGACTCGATGATGAACCAAGACGAGGCAGTGAACTATCCAACCGAGTTCCTCAACTCTCTCGACCTGCCGGGGGTGCCACCCCATGAGTTGAAACTTAAAGTTGGCATACCAGTGATCCTGATGAGGAATATTCATCCACCTGAACTTTGTAACGGCACAAGATTGGTAGTCAAAAAATTGATGAATAATGTAATCGAAGCAACGATCATTAAAGGGAAGTTCAAAGGAAAAGATTTCCTACTTCCTAGATTGCCAATCATACCATCTGATGTGCCGTTTGAGTTCAAACGGATCCAATTTCCAATCAGGCCTGCATTCGCCATGACCATAAACAAGGCTCAAGGACAATCCCTTGAAGTGTGCGGTGTTGATTTAAAAACCCCCTGCTTTTCCCATGGACAGCTGTACGTGGCGTGCTCTCGCGTGGGCAAACCATCCAGTCTATACATCCATGCTCCTGAAGGGAAAACTAAAAATGTCGTCTATCCAAAAGCCTTGGAATAAAGTAAGTAAATAAATGCCTTAATTGTTACAACAATGCATCAATGACGAATAAAGCATTAATCAATATATGAAAATTTATATTTATAAATATAATAAAATGTTTTCCTTTTATTTCCAGGACCGCGGCCGGTGCAGAACTACGGCAGCTACAATACGCCGAGAATTTATTTGTTGTGAACATCACAACAAATAAATGTGTATCATGGATGATGAGGGGGGTTTTTAGTGGGTCGGTTTGCATCATCCTGAGAGGGTCCTCTACCCTTTCCGAGTGGTGTACATCATCCCCACACTGTCTATTGTCACTACGACAATATTCGTCCTAATCTCAGCATTGACACTCACACTCCAATAAGAGTGGGAGTTTTAATGTTGAGAGTAAGAGAGGATTTTACCTCCCGGGCATCCCCACCCAAAAAAAAAAAAAAAAAAAATACGTAGAAATACGTAGCATACTTGATATATAAGCGAAAAATCTAAAAGGACCTCTTTTCACCTCCTTTGAACCACCTTTACCTCCCCTCCCCCCCTAACTCTGTTTCCTCCCATGATAGACATCAGGACTTTTAGTATGCTTACTATCTCACCTTCCTGTACTAATATCCGAAAGAATTGGCTACCTCTCACGCACTCTACAACTTATTCCTTAATTAGACAGAGAAACTTGAAATTTTGCACATACATAGGTCCGTCTGGAGGAAGGACAAAAATCGATAGGTGGCAGAAAAAATATTCACGTTTTTCAACCTAAATGACTTTTCCTCGAAATTTGAAGTGATGTCAACTCAAATCGATAAAGTTTTAGGTCATATCGATCGCAAAATAATGATGAATCGTTCTTAAGGTACACCGACATGAAATGGATGGGTGACACAAAATATATTCTCTTTTATCGACTCAAATGACGCGTGTGTGTGTGTGTGTGTGTGTGTGTGTGTGTGTGTGTGGTGTATGTGTGTGGTGTATTGTGTGGTGGTGTGGGTGTGTGTGTGTGGTGTGTGTGTGTGGTGTGTGTGGTGTGTGTGTGTGTGTGTGTGTGTGTGCGTGTGTGTGTGTGTGTGTGGTGTGGTGTGTGTGGTGTGTGTGTGTGGTGGTGTGTGTGTGTGTGTGTGTTGGTGTGTTGGTTTGGTTGTGTGTGTGGGTGTGTGTGTGTGTGTCTGTGTGTGTGGTGTTGTGTGTGTGAGTGTCTGTGTGTGTGTGTGTGTGGGGTTGTGTGTGTGTGTGTGTGTGTGTGTGTGTGTTGTGTGTGTGGTGCGTTGTGTGTGTGTGTGTGTGCGTTGTGTGTGTGTGTGCGTTGTGTGTGTGTGTGCGTTGTGTGTGTGTGTGCGTTGTGTGTGCGTTGTGTGTGTGTGTGCGTTGTGTGTGTGTGTGGTTGTGTGTGCGTTGTGTGTGTGGTGCGTTGTGTGTGTTGTGTGTGCGTTGTGTGTGTTTGATGGGCTGGCGAAGCGGCGGGTGTAACCCGCTAGTAAATTTATAAAATAGGATTAAAGAAAAGTTATCGTATTTGTGTTAGTTACACAACTTCTCAAACTCGCTTTACTAACCACTGGACCGGGCACTGCAGGTTGCATACTTACGAAACACTATGGGTATTCCGCCTCGGATGGGTCGTTTGCCGTCGAAAACTGCCGATTTACTGAAATCAGAAGAGAGGAATAAAAGACATTATTAAAAAATAAAAGGACCATATAAAACAAATTTGAAGAGAATCGGTTGAGAACTTTTGTAAATACAAGTGATTCAGTAAAAAATCGCTGAATCTAGCGATGATTATTATACAATAACAATTCACACTGCGAGCTAATTAGATCTATTGTGACCAGTTGATTTCTATTCGGTTTTAACGTTCTGATTTGAGATAGATAGTCAGGACGGGGGTTTTACCCTCCATTCGCTGGGAATCTTAGCAGCTAACCACATTAACCTCACCCAGCCTGGGTAGGTCCGGAAATGCCAGTCTCACGTGTTTCGAGGGGACAGAATTTTCTTCGAAAAGTCTGCCGCAACCGGGAGTCGAACTCGAGACCTCTGGACTATGGACAGTAGTCATAACCGTTACGCCACGGAGGCTGGCAAAGGACATAAAAAAATAACGACATGAAAAAAAAAAGAAGATAATACTATTTACTGGAATCCACCATATTATGTATACTGAGAAGTAGATTGGATTGCAGGAACTATTAAATATTAAATGAAGAATAATAATAACTCTTTATTGGCAAGAATAATATTGACAACGGGCGTGATTATTGCCTGAGGCAATCTCTGCCATCATACCCATAGAATGTGTATTAGGCTGGGCCGAAAAAAGCGAATTTTTGAATCGAGAATTTTAATAGCAAAAAAAAGTTGAAGCATGGTCAGACGTTTCCAAAAATATAACTTTTGTCGAAATCGGATGTTATCTTCCACTGCCGCAAAGCGGTTGAAGTTTGGCGGAAAAGTCGAAAAATGGCATTTTGGACCCCACTTTAAGAAAATTATAAAAATAGCAGATGAACATCTAGGAAGCTCAAATTTGTTTCAAATTATTCAATATGTGTTCTAATTTTATTTTTAGACTAAAAATAATGAGCTTTTTGAACTCTGTTTTGTATACAGGGTGACCCAAAATCATGAAATTCCACATTTTCATGTGATTTATATGGGGTATATTATGTTTATATTTATTGAATTACTAGCGGGTTACACCCGCCGCTTCGCCAGCCCATCAAACACACACAACGCACACACACCCACCACACACACACATCCACACACA
Organism: Bactericera cockerelli; assembly: GCA_024516035.1. Classification (NCBI taxonomy): domain Eukaryota; kingdom Metazoa; phylum Arthropoda; class Insecta; order Hemiptera; family Triozidae; genus Bactericera; species Bactericera cockerelli. The sequence continues at coordinate 7,774,914 of CM044966.1, forward strand.
CACATCCACACACACCCACACACCACACACACACACAACCACACCACACACCACACCACACACACACCACACCACACACCACACACACACACCACACACCACACACACCACACACACACACACACCACACACACACACCACACACACACACACACACACACACACACACCATACACACACACACACCACACACACACACACACCATACACACACACACCACACACACACACACACCACACACACACACACACACAAAATGTCATTTAGGTTTGAAAAAAAACCTGAATATTTTTTGTCGCCCATCTATTTTCGGGCCTTCCCCGGCGTAGCTCAAGAATGGCTCATCAGAATTTCGCGATCAATATGTCAAATGAAAGCCTAAACCCTTGCCTAAAACTTTCTCGCTCTGAGTTGATAGGTCGTCACTTCAAATTTCGAGAAAAAATGTCATTTAGGTCAAAAAACGTGAATATTTTACATGTTACCCATCCATTTTTTTACCTTACCCGGCGTAGCTCAAGAACGGCTCATCAGAAATTCGCGATCGATATGTCAATTGAAAGCTCAAACCCTTGCCTAAAACTTTCTCGCTTTGAGTTGATAGGTCGTCGCGACAAATTTCGAGAAAAAATGTCATTTATGTCAAAAAACGTGCATTTTTTTGCGTCACCCATCCATTTTTATCCTTACTCATTGTAGCTTAACCTCAGGGAGATATAATCTAGCCTAGAAGAATTTCCTGATCCAAGCGGACCTATGTGCAAAATTTCAGGTTTCTCGGTCAAACGGTGTGGATTTGTATAAAGAACATACATACACACATACATACACACATACATACATACATACACACATAGAGACAGCTTTCTTTTATAGATATAGATTTGAATTAATCCTTCGATATTGGAAACAAAATCATCAAATATTATATATGTGATAGTGCTGGACAGTTTGGATGATATTATTTGCACACTTCAGACATACAGGGTGGCCAAAATATTCATAAATTATGATGACTTTTTTATGTACTTAGTTCATGGTTTTTTTACATTACAACCATGTAAATATTATGCTAAGCCGTTTTTAGGGACATAAAATATAAATCCGGATTATAGAAAGGATTATAAGACAGTCTCTTATCCAAGATATTCCGTATGGAGCCCATGTGATTGATGGAAAGTCTTGGGTGGAAGGAAATTTTCACCCAACACAGTGCACCTTGGGAAATATGTTATATAGGGAACGTATTCCCTTATCGTTGTTGCAATTTTACCTTATAGTTTGACCATTCTATTTCCTGCATTATTCTTATTAAAATAACTGTATTATAAGTTCCTAGATACCATTTGTATTAGGTGGCTACACCACGCGACGAAGCTCTCCCGAAACCTCCCAACAACGAATTTTTTTATATCGCGTCTTTTGATATCTTTCCGACCTAGTTCTGTGGAGTCTCTCTGCAATTCAAGAGTTTTAATGGCTTGTAATGGCAAATGGATTTCTGAAGTTATACATATACATTACACCTATTTCCATTGGTAAAAAAACTAATGATTCAGCAAAAATAACCAAATGGGTTCATAAAATATATCATATGTATATTATGCTGGCCTTTCATGCTATTTGTGGTTTCAGAAAAAAATAAAGTAGGTAAGTCCTTCAGATTAGAAAAATGCAAATCACTTTGGTATTGGTAACAAATTAACAACAACAACTGGTACCTCAAAGGCAAAAATGTAACTTAAACAATGGCTTTTCTCTCGCTCAATAGCGAGGGAATGTTACATCTATTTTTAGTACTGTGCCCAGTGGAAAATCATCAGAGGAGATTCTATTTATTGTCTAAAGAAATGTAAGCTAATTTACTGAACTTCTACTAATGAGCAAACAACTATATCATTAAAAAAAAGTTATTATACTTGTGTTAATCACTTTCACGATATCACAACTACTCAAAATCGAGTTACTAAATCTACGCTGAATCCAGGACTTGAACCACCGACTTCCAGGTTAGAGGTTACAAGTGCGCCGCCTTATCGATCAACTATATCATTTTATTATGTACAAGCAGGCTGTCGCCCGCTTTGCGGGCCGAGGCATGGCCGTGAAAGCAAAAATTCCTTTTTCGCCAATGGCAGGTGTTGTAGTAGGAATTTCGAAAAATCCCGTCTTATTGCACATCTAGACTATAAGACAAAGCTACCTACCAAATTTCAGCTTCCTAGGACTTACGGTTTGGGCTGTAGAGCGATGATCAGTCAGTGGTCAGTGGTCAGTGGTCAGTGAGTGTCTTTGACATTTATATATAGAGATAGAGATAATTTGTTGATCTTATATTGTTTATGCTGCCACTCCAATGTTACTACGAGATATTTCCCAAGATGCACTGTGTTGGGTGAAAATTTCCTTCCACCCAAGAAAATTTCCTTCCATCAATCACCTGGGCTCCATACGGAATATCTTGGATAAGAGACTGTCTTATAATCCTTTCTATAATCCTGATTTATATTTTATGTCCTTAAAAACGGCTTAGCATAATATTTACATGGTTGTAATGTAAAAAAACCATGAACTAAGTACATAAAAAAATCATCATAATTTATGAAAATTTTGGCCAGCCTGTATGTCTGAAGTGTGCAAATAATATCATCCAAACTGTCCAGCACTATCACATATATAATATATGATGATTTTGTTTCCAATATCGAAGGATTAATTCAAATAATTCAATAAATATAAACATAATATACCCCATATAAATCACATGAAAATGTGGAATTTCATGATTTTGGGTCACCCTGTATACAAAACAGAGTTCAAAAAGCTCATTATTTTTAGTCTAAAAATAAAATTAGAATACATATTGAATAATTTGAAATAAATTTGAGCTTCCTAGATGTTCATCTGCTATTTTTATAATTTTCTTAAAGTGGGGTCCAAAATGCCATTTTTCGACTTTTCCGCCAAACTTCAACCGCTTTGCGGCAGTGGAAGATAACATCCGATTTCGACAAAAGTTATATTTTTGGAAACGTCTGACCATGCTTCAACTTTTTTTTGCTATTAAAATTCTCGATTCAAAAATTTGCTTTTTTCGGCCCAGCCTAATGTATATGAAAAGAAAAAGTATAATAAAGTTATTGGAAAAAAAGAATGAAAACAAAGTCATTACCTAGACTATATTTTTACTTCTTAACTAGAAGAAGAATGAGTATCACCAAAGTTTGGCAACGTCCAGGAAAATGAAGACTTCGTGATGCTGGCGTTCCGCTCCACCCAACCCAAGCCGAGTGGGGTAGGAGGTTTGTGATTTTCCTGCAGATTCCAAAAAAAGGAGCCACTCGAAATATCTAGAAAAGGGATTTAAATTTTGAGAAAAACCTAAATTTATAAGAAAATTTTGTATCTACAAATTTTTTAAATTTATAATAAATTTTGTACCTACAAATATTTAATGTTATAAGAAAATTTTGCACCAACAAAATATTTAAATTTATGAGAAATTTTGTACCAACATGTAGGTACTTCTAGACTAATTATTATGTGTACCTAGGTAAAACAAACTGTAAAAAAACTTATCAAACCTACATCAAGCATCCTAAAAGTAGAAATAGGAAGAAAAAAAAGTGTACAAAACTGAAAAGAGCTCCCTAACTGAGAACACTTAGAACAGCTTAAGCTTAAAATTAACAAACGAAATGAGTAATGTAGGTATCCCTTTTGAAAAAAAAACTCCAACAGCGAATGGGAAGCATACCTTCCTCATGGATTTGAAAAATATTATAAAAAGACAAAAACGTTTAAAAAAAAAAAAAGTTATATTATATTATGTCTGTGTAAATCACTTTCGTGATGTCACAAATACTCAAACTAGCTTTACTAGTTTTTTTTTCTCATAACTTATTGACCTGTTTCATAATTTAATCGACACTTTATTCAGACTTGGATTTTTTTTAACACTTAGACGACCGGGTGTGCCACCGGTGGTACACGCACGTTCGTACGGAATGGACCGGGTGTACCACCGGTGGTACACAATGTCGGAGAGCCGTATTATCGCCGGTCCCACAAGAGAATTCACGAAAAACCATGCCGGTCGTCTAAGTGTTCTACATTTTTTTTTTTTTTTCTTGAGGTTTTACGTCCCTTTCAACAGCTAGGTCATCTCGGGACGGGGGTGTTACCCTCCATTCATAAGAAACTCACAAACCTGCTACCTGCATTGACCGCAGACAGCTTGGGTTGGGCCAGAGTGCCAGCATCAGGAAGTCTTCACCTCGTTGGGCGTTGCTTAACTTTGGTGAACCTACGAGAACCGGTGCATTCAACGCGCCATCCACGCTATCTCTTCTCATTGAATTTAATACAATTTATTATCTTCTCAAAAATTAGTCTAATCCACACCTCTTGTAGACTCGGAGGTAAAAATTAAAATTAACATACGAAAAAAAAGGAGTAAAGTATTTTTTAAAAAAGGGGTTTCAATTTGAGAGAGAGAGAGAGAGAGAGAGAGAGAGAGTGAGATAGACACACAGAGAGAGAGAGACAGGGAGAGAAAGGCAGAGAGAGAGAGAGAGAGGCAGAGAGTGAGAGAGTTAGGGAGAGAGAGAGAAAGAGAGAAAGGCAGAAAGTGAGAGAGGTTAGGGAGAGTGAGAGAGTTAGCGAGAGAGAGAGAGAGAGAGAAAGGCAGAGAGTGAGAGAGTTAGGGAGAGTGAGAGAGTTAGCGTGAGAGAGAGAGAGAGAGTGTGAGAGAGAGAGAAAAAGGGACAGAGAAAAGATAGAGAGAGAGAAAAAGGGACAGAGAAAAGATAGAAAGAGAGAGAGTTAGAGAGAGAGAGAAAAAGGGACAGAGAAAAGATAGAGAGAGAATGAAAAGAGCTTAAAAGAGAGAGAGAGATATAGACCAGGACTGCCCAACCAGTTGATTGCGGAGCGATTTTGGGTCGATCACGTCCAGAGAGGTGAGATGACGTTCTAAAAGTCTAGATCTCTAAAGTAAAAAATGATTGTGAATGAAGTTTTAAGGCATCTCACCATCTCACACAAGTGAAAATCCGAGATCTCCTTCTATTAACTCATGAGAATTCAAAGGATGTCTCGTGACTTCTTGAAACTTGGGGTGGTTGATCGCGTTGATTCTCTGAGACAAAAGAAGATCTACTGAAAAAAGTAGATCTTCTCCCGTAAAGGTTGGGCACCCTGATATAGAGAGATAGAAAGAGAAAAGATCCGGTGATAGACAGACAGATGAGGAAGCTACCAAAAAAGATACACCAGGAGAAGAAGAGCGAAGGAATTTAGTAGAAGTTTCCATTTTTTTTAGAGTTAAAAGAAGACAAATTAGAGATGAGACGCAAAAAAAAAAAAACGAGAAAAAAATCCATCAAGAATTAGCCACACGTCCAGGCTAACCCTCGCAAATTAGTGAGAGGGAGAGGGAGAGAGGGGGGGAGAGGGAGAGAGGGGGAGAGAGATAGGAGGGGGAGAGAGAGAGAGGGGGAAGAGAGAGGAGAGGGAGAGAGAGGAGAGGGAGAGAGAGGAGAGGGAGAGAGAGGAGAGGGAGAGGAGGAGGAGGAGGAGGGAGGGGGAGAGAGAGGGAAAGGCAGAGTTAGAGAGAGGGGGGGAGAGTTAGAGAGAGAGGGTGAGAGAGGGAGGGAAAGAGAGAGGAGGGGAGAGGGAGAAAAGGGAGGAGGAGAGGGAGAGGAGGAGATAGGGAGAAAGGGGAGGGAGAGAGAGAGAGAAAGAGAGAGATACCAATAGAGATAAAGAGAAAGGGGGAGGGGTTGAAATGTTTCTCACTGAAACTTTGCATCCCCTTGTAACCATGACAACGGGAAAGAGAGAAACCGCCGAAAGGACGCAAACCTTTCTCCATCGCCGCGTCTTTTAAGTCCAAGATTACTGGACTACAGGTTTGTTTGTTTTTTATTTTTAATTTGCGTTTAACGTCGCTTGGTCATATATCACGACGGGGGTGTTTCGCAGGAAACTCACAAACCTCACCCAGTCTGGGTTGGGTCGGAATGCCAACATCACGAAGTCTTCAACCAAAAAAATAAAATAAACAATAGCCGAAGAAAAAAAAAACACTGCCAATTATGAACACAATACTTCCTCGTGATTGGTTCACATTGTATACACGTGGCAATTATGTCATTTTAGTATTTTACACTAAATCACTTGTATCTATCTCCAAAATCACTAAACCGAGTTCATACAAATTTATTTTTTGTGGTAGAATACCGTTTTTCCTACATTCTAGATTGGACACTATCCTTTAGCACGGCCTTTGGTGGGAATTTCAACCATCACAGCGCATTAAAAACAAGTTAAGTTATCATTTTTGTGTTGATCACTTTCGTGTTGTCACAACTACTCAAACTCGCTTTACTAAATTTACGCTGGAACCCGGACTTGAACCACCGAACTCCAGGTTACAAGGCCACCGCCTTATCGATCAAGCTATACTGAGGTCGGTAATCACAGCGAATTTATATCAGCTGTTAATTGATTTATATCAGCTTGAGGACCAGACTTTAATATTTTTATCCTGTTAGATTAAATTTAATCCTGTTTCATAATGTGGCCCTTAACGCTAATTACTGAAAGGCGCATACCTTAAATTAAAAAGTGATCGAACTTTGGCTTGCAAAAAAAACTGAAACTTTTTTTGCCTTCATTAAAGAGAAAAAAAGTTCCCTTTCTCTCTTTCTCTCTTCCCTCAACCTTACCCTCCTTCTCTCTCTTTCTATCTCTCTCTCTCTCTCTCTCTCTCTCTCTCTCTCTCTCTTTCTGTCTTTCTTTTTCTCTCCTTCTTTCTCTCTTTTTTCCTTTACTCATACACCTAAAAAAAAACACTATTATCCTATCTCTCTCTTCCTCTGTCTTTCTCTTCTCCCCTTCATACCTTACCCTCCTCATCACCTCTCTCTTTCTCACTCTCTCATTCCCCCTTCTTCTTTACCCTATTTCCTTTCATTACCTTTTCCTCCTCTTCTCTCTCTCTCTCTCTCTTTATCTGCCCAAACTCTCCTTCCCTCTTCTTTTTCTTTAACCCCTTCCCACCGCCACTAAAAAACATTCGTCTCCTCTCTCTTTCTCTTTCTCTCTCTTTTTTTCTCTCTCTCTATTTCTCTCTCTCCACTCTCTCACTCCCTCCTCTCTCACTCTCTCTTCTTCTCTCTCCTCTCTCACTCTCCTCCTCTTCTCTCACTCTCTCCTTCTCTCTCACCCTCTCTCTCCTCCCCTCTCTCTCCCCTCCCCTCACCTCCCCTACCTCACCACCCCACATCTCAATTTCCCAAACTGAAACAATAGATGAATAGACGGGGACACTCCACACACAGCATACACTGGCGGTACATATTGCGGTACAAATGATTGGGTGGAAGAGATTGCCATAGGCAATAATCCCGCCCTTTAGTTAGGACATATGTATATATTTTGTTTTGTTTTTTTTTCCTTGTTTATATTATTAATATTGTCTATTTTTATATTTACCATTATTTGTCTGTATATACATATATTATGTTCTACCTACTAATAAAGAGTTTCTAAATAAATAAAAATTAATATTGCATGCCGACTTAAGAATGGACTTCTCTCTGCCCTTGCTGAACTCAACTTAACAAGGGTTGGGTGGAAGAGATTGCCACAGGCAATAACCCCGTCTTTTAGTTAGGACATAATTATACAGGGTGAGCATAAAGTCTCACCCCACCCCCCGTATCTCGAGAATGACTGAAAATACAAGAAAACGCAAAAACCCGTATTCCTTAATTTTTAGGGGGATTAATTTTCAGCCAAAAAAAATTTGCCTACACGGCCCCAGTCAGGCTGGGCATGGTCCAACTATAAAATCTTAAACAGATTGGTATGTCTTGTGGCATATTGTTTTAAAGGTCTCATTATTAGAAGTTCAATACAACAAATTTTAGTGAGCTAGAATTTACCGTTCTTGAGATACAGGGTCGAACGTCCTGCGTAATATCCATATATTTTGACCTATAACTCGTTAACCGTAAACTATAGAAAAATGTAATTTGTTGATAATAACTCCTTATGACAAGCACTTTCGAAAAAATTATAACTCGACATACTTTGTTGATATTGGTTTCTGGTCGGTTTCGTCAGCCACCCGGACAAAAAGTCCGAAAAAATTTAACGAAAAAACAAATCCAGTTTTAACTTTTTCGAAAGTTCTTGCGATAAGGAGTTATTATCAAGAAATTTCATTTTTCTGGAATTTAGGGTCAACGAGTTATAGGTCAAAATATATGGATATTACGCAGGACGTCCGACCCTGTATCTCGAGAACGGTAAGTTGCAGCTCACTGAAATTTGTTGTAATGAACTTCTTTCTATGGGACCTTCAAAACAATATGCCACAAGACATACCATTCTATTTAAGATTTTAAAGTTGGTCCATGCCCAGCCTGACTGGGGCCGTGTAGGCAAATTTTTATTGGCTCAAAATTAATCCCCCTAAAAATTAAGGAATAAGGGTTTTTGCGTTTTCTTGTATTTTCAGCCATTCTCGAGATACGGGGGTGGGGTGAGACTTTATGCTCACCCTGTATATAAAACAGAAAAAAAGACTACCTATCTACCTACCTACCTATGTTTGTTTGTTTGTTTGTCCGGAGTTGTTTAGCCAAAGCGGTAAGAGATAGCGAAAAATGTTTCAGAATTTTCTTCCTTCTCTTATATTGTATGTTAATTTGTAATTATCTCTGTTGTATATAATATGTCCAATTAATAAAGTGTAAATAAATAAACTTCTCTCTAACATCTAGGTCCTGCGAGACGGGGGGTTTACCCTCCATTCGATAGAAACTCACAAACCAGCGACCCATCATTAACCTCACTGTGATGTTTTGATGAGGTTTTAGCCCCGAATTATGTAATTTTTTGTGATTAACTAATCCTACAAAACAAATAATTAACCTGCAATCAGTACGGTTGTGAGAGAATACTGCCCGTAGTCCAGAGATCCTTAGTTCGATTCCCTGTTGGAGCAGACTTTTCGCACAGAAACTTCTGTTCCCTACGAACATGTGAGGCCGGCAAATCCCGGCCCTACCCAGGCTGGGTGAGGTCAATGTGGGTAACTGGTACGATTCCCAGCGAATGGAGGGTAAAACCCTCGTCCTGTCTACCTCAAGTAAGGACTTTAAAACCAAAGAGAATCAATGGACATGAAAGAAGCCTAGACATTGGATCTGGACGTCCATACAATCCTCTCACCACCGTGATTTAGTTATCAATACCTATCTCACGGACACGGAATTATTATAACATTCAACGATCTTGGGAGATTTTTTAAGGTTGAACCAATTATACACACAGACCTACTAATCTATTTCCTATGATAACATTCTATCAATTATTATTATTACTATCATTTAGAACCTAGAGAGAGACTAGAACCAACGACCTTGGGTCTGCTAGTCCAAGGTCGACCATAACCACAGACTACATACTCCAATCAATGTGCTCGGATCTAATGTCTCTGTTACCTTTCACTATTTCTCGTTGCAAAGAATGTTTGGTTTTATAACTACGAAGTCTATCTATCTATATTCTATTATATTAAAGTGGTGTTTTTCAACTTTTTAGTTATATACACCACACAACTACGAAGTAAACCAATGTAATCAGTTGAGACAGGTGAGTCTGGCTATACGAGTACCTTGTGTCAGGGGTTGTGGGTTCAAATCCCGCCTATTGTACTGATTATTTTGTTGTTGTTGAGAAATAATAGCACTTTATGGGGGCTGTGGGGGACGTTAAGCAAGGAGAAGACCCGTGTCTCGCTAGAGGACTATAAACAGAGACTTGACTGGCCAACCCTTACAAGGAAGGCTTGCAGTTTCCTAAAGGTTTAATCTTAATATATAAATGTCAAAGTCATTGACTGACTGACCACTGACTGATCATCGCTCTACAGCCCAAACCGTAAGTCCTAGGAAGCTGAAATTTGGTAGGTAGCTTTGTCTTATAGTCTAGATGTGTAATAAGACGGGATTTTTCGAAACTCCCACTACAACACCTGCCATTGGCGAAAAAGGATTTTTTGCTTTCACGGCCATGCCTCGGCCGCAAAGCGGGCGACAGCCCGCTAGTGGCTTATAAAGAAAAGTCCAAGTCATCATGATGGTTGATCGCACATAGAATATGTGGTTCAGGACGAGCCAACTTTGAAATAAAATTCCCTGGAGACCATCACTACAGCTGGAGAGGTGAGCTGTAGCCAAGCTGGCTATAACAACAACAACAATAGCACTTTATCGTTGTAAGGACAACTCAATACCTTCTATACCTTTTCTCTAGGGGTATATAAAACTCAAATCTATGCGTGGCTGACTATGTCCTCTTAAGGGTCATCTGCTTCACAATACCACAGCCCAAACGGTACCTAATATTGAAAACCACCGTCAATCTACCTTAGAAATTATCAAAATTAAAACAATTTTCTAATACCATTTTTTAATATCTAATACCATTTTCAAGATATCGGTATTTTCTGGTAGGTCGCAGTCACTAGCCAACGTGATTGATGACCTCCCCGCCCTCCCCCTCTGAGGGACAGTGCCACGAGGGATGAGGGATCCTTAATGTGAGGGTCATTAGGGACGAGGATCTTACCTCCGCTCAGTCTTTTTCGGACACACCCTCCGTCCCTCCCTCTCTGAGGGACAGTGCCATGAGGGATGAAGGATCCTTAACGTGAGGGTCATTAGGGACGAGGATCTTACCCTCCCCTGAGTCTTTTCTGGACACACGCTGCGTCCCTCCCCCTCTGAGGGACAGCGTCATGAGGGATGAGGGATCCTAACGTGAGGGTCATTAGGGACGAGGATCTAACTCTCCCCTTAGGTTAATCGCTGGGAGAGTGTCAAAGTCTGATCACAGCAGGCACTAGCCGGCGTGATTGATGAGTGAAGATTTGTAACATTTAATTAAAATTTTAAAATTAATGTCCTGTCCATTAATCAGATTATAATCCTTGTGTGATAAGAATTAAGAATCACCCTTTGTCTTATTTTATTATTATTGTTGTTATTATAATTTTCTACTTATGCAAATTCATAGTCTTAATGTCCATCGTATTCGCTCTCTCGTAAGCAACCCCCTTTTATTATTAGATTATTATCTCTCTCTCTGTCTCTTTTTCTCTCTCTCTCTCTCGCTCTCTCCATCTTTCTTTCTCTCACTCTCTTTCCCCCTCTTTTTCTCTCTCTCTCTCTCTTTTTTCCCTCTCTTTCTATATCTCTTTCGCTTTCTCTTCCTCTTTCTCTTTCTCTCTCGCTCTCTCCCTCTCTCTTTACTGTTTCATACGAATTATTTCAGACTTGTGGTCTGTGTTGCAGCCTGCCCATCCCGTAGTATGCCTCCCCTCTGATCGGCGAAAAGTGACACAATACTTCCCATTTAGGTGCTGGGTCAACACGAGCACACCGGAAGGTTTACCTTACAAAGAACTGTAACCAAATTATGAATACAATTTTTGTCGGCGCGGGGGTTCGAAACCGGGACCTTCCGCATGGCAAGCGAGTGCTTAACCACTGAGCAATTCCTGCAATGTGTTCCACCTCGCCAGTCTAACTTGATAATAAACGCTTAAACTCACCCATCAATGCATCACTTGTATCAGCTCCTCGGTAGCATCTTGAATCCCTCTCTTTAACACCTTTATCTCCCAGTGTCCCTCAAACTCCCTCACCCATTAATATCTCATTACCACCCCTTCTAACAAATACTTCCTAGTATAAAATAAACTGGTGTGGACATCACACAACTTTAAAGCGAATAATAGAAAGTAAAAAAAGATCAGGAGCTAGTTATCTGTGTTATTATGTCACAAATTTTAGTGGGTAGCATCGACATTACGAGAATTAATGCTATATAATAATAATAATCACTCTTTAGTGGAAGGTAACATCCAGACGAGGTTAATGCTCAAAGCATTTTCTACCAGCACCTAACCCTTAAGAGTCTTATTATTATGTGGTTACAAGCTCAAATTATAATGAGGAAAAATTGATGCACTGTTTGGAATTCGAACCAACGGACCCCTACGCTACCTGGATTACCAGACTACCGCGTAAACCACTTGGCTACCAGTGCACCAATGCTATATCATATTTTCAAGCTATACCATCGTGTTCCAATATCAATCTCGTGATTCCGCAACTTGTCGTTGACGGCCAGTATTAGCGCACCTGCAGGGATTCGAACCCAGGTCACGTGGAGTGCAAGTCGAGCTTGCTACCACTCGGCCAAGGTGACTACTATGACACAACTTTGTGAACTTCAGAGAACCGACTTCAGTAGCTTGATCGATAAGGCGGCGGAATAGTAACCTGGAGGTCGGTGGTTCAAGTCCCGGTTTCAGCTTAGTAAAGCGAGCTAGAGTAGTTGTGACATCACGAAAGTGATTATCTCTATATATAAAACAGAAAAAAGGACTACCTACCTACCTATGTTTGTTTGTTTGTCCGGAGTTGTTTAGCCAAAACGGTAAGAGATAGCGAAAAATGTCTCAGAATTGACCCCCCCAAAACCATTATCGCTTTGTCCAGAAAAATTTCAAAAAGGCATTGCTGTTCAACAGTACAGCCATGCCTTAGTAAATTTGAAATTTAGTCCCGTAGCGAAGCACGGGCAAACGGCTAGTCACAAAAATATGATAACACAAAAAAAAACAACTCATGAACCCTCATCAGACAAGTCTTTAACCCCCAGAAGTTTTGTCTATGAGCTTTACAGTTTTGAAATCTGGACGAGTTTCCAGTTTTGTTGTTGTACCTTATTTATAAGGTAAAATTTGGCCCCTTTTTGATTTTTCGGCCGGCCTTTCTATTACCTACCAGAAAATACCGATATCTTGAAAATGGTATTAGATATTAAAAAATGGTATTAGAAAATTGTTTTAATTTTGATAATTTCTAAGGCAGATTGACGGTGGTTTTCAATATTAGGTACCGTTTGGGCTGTGGTATTGTGAAACAGATGACCCTTAAGAGGACATAGTCAGTTAACGCCCCAGCTGCGCCAACTAAGTCAAAATAAAACGTCCAGTTTTTCTTCCTTTCCTTCTTCGCATTCTTCTCCTTCCGCTCATGTCAAGTAGATGTGTAACGTGCATAATTCTAGGGATTAAAACATCCAGAAGACTACGTAGGTATTACAATTTTCACGTCTAAATTAGATCTTTAAAAAACAAAAAAATGTCAGTAGGTAGGTACCGACTGTCAACCTGTCTCTAATGCCAAATGTTATTCTAGAGGCCCCTGCCATTTTTTAAACATGTCACTTTATTATTATTATTCTTAAAGTAAGCTTTATTAGGTAGAACAAAAATATAATTATATATACAGTAAAATACAATGAATCTTTTTTTTTCTTTATAAACAAAAAGATTGAGCAAAGATACAAGAACAAAAAATAGAATGAAGTTAATGTCCTACCTAAAGGGCGGGGTTATTGCCTGTGGCAATCTTTTCCATACAACCCTTACTCTTTGTAAGTACAACCAGGGGTGGAATGGTCAAGAGGTTTATAATAGAAAGTGAAGATGATTTTATTACCTCGTGAGGCAAAATGAGAGAGCAGCGACCAGCCAGCGGCCGATTTATAAGCAAAAAAGCATATTGGGATTTTAAATGGTTGGGTGGAAGAGATTGCCACACGCAATAACCCCGCCCTTTAGGTAGGACATTATTGTTGTTTTCTTTTTTACTTATATATTTTGTCATTTGTTTTTTTTTTTTTTTCTTCTTCTTAATTTTATACTGTTTCCATTGTAGGTACTTTGTCCTCCTAATAAAGCTTAAAAAAAAGATAGGTATGTAAAAGTCCTATAATTCTGCTCTAAACACTAAAATTTTGATATTATAACAGAGAGACATAGATTTATTTTCAAAAAACGGGAACAAAATTATGTTTAAAAAGTTAAAAGTTATAGGTAATCATATTTGTGTTAATCACTTTCGTTATATCACAACTACTCAAACTCGCTTTACTGATCCTGTATCATAATTTGTAGCTTAATTTGAAACTTTATTCCATGTTGAATACCTTTATCCTTACATTAAAGTGTTGGGTGGAAGAGATTGCCACAGACAGTAACCCCGCCCTTTAGGTAGGACATTAGCTTTATACTTTTTTTTGTTCTTGTTTCTTTGTTCAATCTATATATTTTTATTGTATTTTACTATATATTTTACTTTGTAATTTCATTGTATTTTACTGTATATATTTTACTTTGTCTTACCTAATAAAGCATAATATACTAATAAAATACCTTAGTTGACACTACTATACTCAAACTTTCTTCACTGAATTTTTTTTTTGAACTCGGGAGTTGAACCACCGACCTCCAAGTTAAAAGTCCGCCGCCTTATTGATTAAGCTACTGAGGACGGCGGGACCAATTGTGTCTCTCTAATCTCTCAATCTCACAGTCTCACCTTTCTGTATAACTTCTCTCTCACTCACTCTTTTTCTTCTTTTTAGAAGAGGGTGAAAAGAGAAAGAGGAAGAATAAGAGAATTACCAGAGACAGACAACAGCGTCAACTTTTACTATCCAAGTGACGTAGATTAGGAATAGGAGAGAGAGGAGAGAAGAGAGAGAGGAAGAGAGAGAAGAGAAAGAAAGAGAGAGAGAGAGGGAGTGGGAGAGAAAGAAAGAGAGAGAGAGAGAGAGAAATAGGAAGAATAGAATAAGAGAATTACCAGAGATAGATAACAGCGTTAACTTTTACTATCCAAGTGACGTAGATTAGGAATAGGAGAGAGAGAGTGAGAGAAAGAGAGAGAGAGGAAGAGAGAGAGAGAAAGAAAGAGAGAGAGAGAGGGAGTGGGAGAGAAAGAGAGAGAGAGAGAGAAATAGGAAGAATAGAATAAGAGAATTACCAGAGATAGATAACAGCGTTAACTTTTACTATCCAAGTGACGTAGATTAAGAATTGGAGAGAGAGAGAGGGAGAGAGAGAGAAATAGGGAGAAGGAGAGAGGAGAGAGAGAAAGAGAGAGAGAGAGGGAAGAAAGATAATTAGTGTTAAGGGGAAGAAACAATCTCTGTAGAGTGCCTGAGTATGATAATTAATGGTAGAAATTATTTGGTAGAGGGGAGAGCGACAGAGAGAGAGAGAGTGACAAAAACACTAATGAAGAAAATTGAAGATGAAGAAAAGGAGTAAGAGAAAGAGAAAGTAAAATAGAAAAGAGAGAGAAAGACACTAGTCTTTCTAATTTTTGCCCTAACCATCCAACATCCATCAAGCTTCTTTTCTTTTTATGTTTATTTCCAATTTACACTCACTCACTTATTATTTACTCACACACTTACTTACTCACTCATTCACACACTCACTCACTTACTCACACTCACTCACTCTCTTACTCACACACACATTCACTCACTCATTCACACACACAGTCACTCACTCACTCACACACACAGTCACTCACTCACTCACACACACAGTCAATCACTCACTCACTCCCTCACACACACACTCACTCTCACATACACACACTCACTTACTTACTCACTCACACACACACTCACTCACTTACTCACACACAATCTCACACCACATACATACTCTAATTTCAACCCTCTTAATTTGTTTTTCCTCAAACTTGATCTATCTTTCTTCTCCTCCTCTCTCTCTCTCTCTCTCTCTCTCTCTCTCTCTCTCTCTCTCTCTCACTCTCTTCTTCTCCTCTTCTCTGTTTTACCAATACTTAAACCGTTTTTTGTGGATCTAACTTTGTATTCCATTTGTTATCTCCCTCCTCTCTCTCTCATCTCTCTCTTTCTCTCTCTCTCTCTCTTTCTCTTTATCTCTCTCTTTCTCTTTTATCTCCCTCTTTCTCTCTCTTTTCTCTCTCTCTCCCTTTCTTTCTCTCCCTTTCTCTCATCTCTCCCTTTCTCTCATCTCTCCCTTTCTCTCTCATCTCTCCCCTTCTCTCTCTCTCTCTCAGCAAAGCTGAACCGTTTTTTGTGGATCCCAAGTTTCTATTCTATCTGCTTCTCTCTGTGGAAGGTTTTTTCTGGATCTAACTTTCCATCTACTTCTACCTCTCTTTCTCTCTCTTTCTCTTTCTATTTCACATAACGGTTTTTTTGTGCTCCACCAGGTCTCCACCAATCGTTGTCCTCGAAGACAAATGAAAAAAGACGCACAAATTTTCCCAAGTTTCGTTGCCATGGTAACGAAACCCGTTAAACTTTCGCCGAAACTTTGCCTGTGGTTAGGACGTGACTGTGAGAAATGATCTGTTTGGAAGTTTTCAAGTTGGAAGACGCCAATTTTAATTGTATTCACGGCACCACTCAGGCTGGGTGCGGTCTAACATCTGGTAATGGCTTGTTGAATTTAAGAATGAAAAAAAAAAACCAACGTTGCTCAGGAGGCCAAAAAACGTCCACAAATATGAAATCGGAGCAGATAAATATATTTTTTTTTTTACAAAAACGATTTTTTTTCGTTTTTTCTAATATTAGAAATACTCTAACTCGCTTTACTAAATCCTCGCTGAAACCGGGACTTGAACCACCGACCTCCAGGTTACAAGTCCGCCGCCTTATCGATCAAGCTACTGAGGTCAGTGATTAATTTTGATAGTTTGTAATTGGAAACTATGTAATTTCGAATTAGAATGATATTAGAAATTGATATAATTGTGTTCATTTTTGTAAAAAAAATACCTAGGTAATATTTTTTTGCTCCGATTTCCAAAAAAAATCATATCTCTGGATATGTGACCTACTGAGCAACAGTAGTTTTGTTCCTGTCTGTTGGTCTGGCGAATTTCAGAAACTACTTAACGCCTTAAACAATTTGGACCCTCGGAGCAATATCCGATACCAAAAATGACTCTCCAAGCACAAAAAGCACTCTCCTAGCCACCTCTTAACATGCTCCAAGAGCAGGCTCTCCCAGGGATACTGTGAAAAGCACTCTAGAACACTGTTTGGATCATCCGTTTCTTTTCAACGTATTTCAACGAAATTTTGTATACAGGAGATTTTTGTGCACTGGTAGTCAAGTGGTTAACGCGTTAGTCTGGTAATTCAGGTAGCGTAGGGGTCGGTTGGTTCGAATCCCACCCAGTGCACGAATTTTTCCTCATTAATTAGAGTTTTTGACCACATAATAATAAGACTCTGAGGGTTAGGTGCGGTAGAAAATGCTTTGAGCATTAACCTCACCTGGTGGTTAACTTCCAGTGTTATTATAAGAAAAATCATTTTTTTTTTGTAATTGTGAAAGAAAGATTTTAAACTTAACTACGACCCTGATTTCTTTATCGTCCCCTCCCACAGTTCTTTGTTGGTTGATAGCTTTAAATATATCTTTCTTTTTCCAACCCATTCAAATTTCTGAAACAGACTCAAAGCTCTTTTTGTGAATATAGAATTTGATTAAGTAATTAAACTTGATTAAATTTGAAGTTTTCCACGAAAATCTTCGTTTCATACGAATTGGTGTTCTTTTTTTTTTTTCTTTTTTTTTTTCTTTTTTTGTCCAAAACACAAAAAAGGTACAAATTCTATTATTTATTTTTTTTGAACTTTTTTTACTCAAGTTAGCAAGACGAATTTTTTAAAACTAATTCTCTTACCTTTTTCTTTGTATAGTTTATTTTAATTTTCTTTTTTCACTTAAAAAAAAACATTGAATTTAATTAAATAATTAAAAACAACATTGTAATTAAATAATTCAATTAATGAACAGAAACTTTGGGCCCGAGATAGTTGAGATACATGGTCGGGTTTGTAAGTTTAGGACATAATTATGTAAAAAGCTATTTGCGACTTTCAAGTCCAAGTCGACAGCATAAATAATGTACAAAATTCTACAGGGTAGTCAAAAGATATCTTTCCCATCTAAATATTTAATAACTTTTGATCAAAAAGATAAAAAACATTAAAATAAATTATAATAATAATATCGCCTTATTTATTTTGCCCGATTAGGACTCCCATTATTCCAGCAGCAAGCCCAATTATTATGTGGTCAAAATCCTAAATGGGAGTATAACATGTCATGTACCGGCTGGGTTTCGAACCCGCGACCTCTGGATTACCAGACGGCCGTCTTTACCACTGAGCTACTAGAACACACATAGTCACAAATTCTGTAGTCACCTTGGCCAAGTGAGTTAGCACACACGGGACCTGGGTTCGATCCCCAGCGGGGCAGGATATTTTCTGCTCTGCACTTGGATGTCCAGGGTCCATTCATAAGTACTTCGTGAAGAAAAATGAGTAGTTACTTGTATGAGTAACGACCAGTGGCGGCATTACCAGAGTAAAAAGAACATTTTAAAATAATTTGAAAAAGTAAAGGAAGGCTTTTAGTAATACTGCGCTATGCACAAAAATTGTGAAGAGGCTTTGTGCTTCATTACAGATAAATCATACTTTTTTATATCTCGTAGTAGATGTCTGCCGGCCCAAAAGGAGCGGCCTGGAGAAGATGAAACAAGCAAGGGAAAAACCAGAAGGTTATAATTAAGTTCAAGGGCAATCAGAATGTAATTGAATTCTAAAAGTACACATAGAAAGACGGTTGTGCTAATCGACTGGTACAAATTTGCAATAGACGGTATATTTTATAGAGTTTTTTATCCGTTAGGCATAGAAATACTAATTTAGTTTTGTGTATTAGCACCTCGCATAGGTAAACTAATTTGTCCTAAAACTAGCTTGACCGATAGCATAATATGATGTAATTGAGCATATTTATGTAATTAACATACCTGACAAATAACTGTTCTTGATTGTTAACCCTCCATGACACAACTGTGGCTCCTGGAACAAACAAAAAACCAAAATTTAATTTTATACAAACTCAACTAAAACCAATGTTATAGACACATTATTTTCTCGTAAATAGTTCACATGCATTTACGAACTCGGTAGCTTCATTGATAAGACGACGGACTTGTAACCTGGAGGTCGGTGGTTCAAGTCCCGGTTTCAGTGTAGATTTAGTAAAGGAAATTTGAGTAGTTGTGATATCACGAAAGTGATTAATACAAATATGATAACTTCAATACTTTTTACCCTGGTCATTTTTAATTATACCAGCTAGGTATGTCTGACTGACATGTTTCAAATTATATTTCATACTAATAAAATATGAGACTTTGTTTGGACTGTTAGAGAAAAGATTAAAAGAGACTCTTTAGTCTCATTCTTGAAGCATAAACAGTCTGTTAAACAAAAGAGTCCACTCATACATCTTCATCAAAAATGAGTAGTTACTTGTATGAGTAACGACCAGTGGCGGCATTACCAGAGTAAAAAGAAATTAATAGAACAATTCGAAATGTGAAGGAGGCTCTTAGTAATGCTGCGCTACCCACAATAATATTGTGAAGAGGCCTTTTGGTTCACCACAAATAAAATCATACATACATAAAATTAAACAAAGAGGGTACTGTACTGTATTGCATTGCTAGTCCCTATTGTATACATATAGAAACAAAATGATCGTCTAGGAATGTTCTATCTTTTTTTTTCAAACAAGTTTTTTTTTCATTTACTTATATAATAACTACATGAAAAAAAACTTGTTTGAAAAAAAAAGATAGGTAGAAAAAAAAAAGATAGAAGATAGAATGTTCTATCTGTTTAAGCTAACTGTAGGCGCAAAGGAAAAGAAAAAAAAAACAGAAAAGTACACCAAACACTGGATTTGAACTCACGAGCTTTGGACACAGAACCCTTGGCCATAACAAGTATACCACAGAGATTGACATTTACTTTCCTCTGATAGGTGAGATGAGACCCGGATGAATTAGGTACTTTTAAAACCAATGACAATCATTTGAAGAAGAAAACGACCAGAAAAAAAACTTGTGGAACCAATTTACAACAAAAAAGAAAAAAAAAAATGGAACCAAAAAAAATCTCGTTGGTATTCTGAAAGAATTATTATTATTAAAAAAAAAACTTTCACTCTCATAAGGTTATTGCCACGACATGGGTTTCATGATTCATAAGATCTGTTCTATAAAAAAAAAAAATCGTGAGACAAATTCTGTATTAAAAAAAACCCTACTGAAAAAAAATAGGTACCTAGGTATTGCTAATGCATAAGAAGCATAATATACTGGGTGGAAGGAGAAAGAGTTAAAGCATACAGACAGACACAAACATAACAAAGGTTGCTCAGTTGAGACATGTCCGGAAAGATATTTTTTTTTTTTTTTTTTTTTATGAGTTCATTTTTACTTTCCTTATACTATTATACCTAAAGAAATTAATAGAATCACCCAAAATTTTCGATTCGACAGTTTTCAGTGCCAAAACACTTTTTAAGGTCCCCAGAGCCTAATTCCAAAGTTTCAGCCATTGGTCCGTGTGTCAGTCGGTCTGTTTATCCGTCTGTAAACAAAATATAAGTCTGGCTGGGGGACTATAAACAGAGAGTAGACCAGCATTGGCTTGGTTCTGGGGGCCTTTGTCAATTATTAGCCTCCTTGTAAAGACAGTGATAGAAGTGCTGCGTCATTCCTCCTCTGTCTGGCTACCATCGTTCACGATGACGCCACCCTATGATGAAACAAATTATCTCAAGAACGGTATACTCGTAGGCTTGAAAATGTGCATGTAAACTTTTATTAGAAAGAGAATGCGACAAGGAAGTTTTCGTTTATGTCGATGGCGGCAGAGCAGTCTTTCGACCGCCCTTTGGCGTAACTGGGAGTCGAACTCGGGATCTCCAGAATACGAGAGGGGTACGCCACGCTGAGAGGACAATAGGTAAAAAAGAAGAGATTTTTTTCTTTCTTTCACTGCTCACATATGCCACAAGAATGATTACGTTAACAGTTTGGTCTGTCTGGGGGACTATAAACAGGGAGTAGACTAGCATTGGCTTGGTTCTGGGGGCCTTTGTCAATTATTAGCATCCTTGTAAAGACAGTGGAGAAGTGCTGAGTCATTCCTTCACTTCTGGCTACCATCGTTCACGATGACGCCACCCTATGATGATGAAAGAGTTTGGAGGGGACACTGATATATAATAATAATACTCTTTGGTGTAAGGTAACCACCAGGCGAGGTTAATGCTAAAACGCATTTTCTACCACCTAACCCTAGAGTCTTAACATAGAAAATGAAAAAATAAAACAAAACTTGATCAAGGCATTATATCCACCACTTGATCAGGCTTGTTTATTATTTCTAACTTGTTACTGTGTTCATTGTATATAAAAGATGTAATAAAGCTTGATCCAAATGTTTATAAAAAAAAAAAAAAATCAAGGGCAGTGCTAATTGCCAACGGCATTCTCTTTCCGTTATAATTATTATAAGACCTGTTTGACTGCTGGAGTAAAGGGACTTTTCAGTCTTAAGTCGGCAATATATATATTATCTATATAAAAAAATTATTATGGCTTATTAGAGAGGAGATGAGTGGTGATTCTGATCCACCCTGTATGAACACCAGGTAGATCCTACTATAGCTGGTGACCTGAAGATATAATATCCCAGTGACCCACACATACAGCCAAATCATCGACCCGGTATAAAAAACAAAATCCACGTGTGGTGAGATCAGTTATGTTAGCTACTGCTGAATCGACCTCAGAAGCTTCATCAATAAGGGGGCGGACTTGTAACCTGGAGATTGGTCATTCAAGTCCCGCTTTTAGCGTAGATTTTTTTTTTTTTTTTTTAATGAATATTTTATTATAGGTACAATAAGGGAGAGTTATTATTATGATTCATGAAGATTGTGTTTTTATTCATCCTAGATGGGGATTGTGACATATCAAATCCAATGATTTTGAGTTGCTGATTACGAATTTGGCTTGATTTTTAGCTGACTGTTACCTTTGAGTCACAGTGGCTTTGGTCCTGTTTCATTCCTAATATGATAAGGAAAGTCGTGTGATGTTTTACACCAGATTTTTTGTATTGGGTCATTATAATACATGGCCTTAGATAGAACAAAGTGCACAAATAATATGATAACCAATAGCGCCCGAATAGCCCGGTTAAGCACTCGCTTGCCATGCGGAAGGTCCCGGGTTCAAACCCCCGCGTCGACAAAAAACTGTATTCAAAATTTGTTTACAGTTCTTTGTAAGGTATACCTTCCGGTGCGCTCGTGATGTTGACCCAGCACCTAAATGGGAAGTATTGTGTCACTTCTCGCCCATACTACGGGATGGGCAGGCTACAACACAGACCACAAGCGTCTACAGTAGCTGCTGTTTCATGGCTACGAAATAAAAAAGGCTGTGAAACAATCATTAAAAAAAAAATTCCCTGTTCAATGCGTCTCAGCTGAGTGTTTTTTTTTAAGTTTCGATGTATTTATGTACTAACAAATAAACATCTTCAACAAATATCGAGGGCATAACCACCCTCTAAAGATAAAAAATCTTGTGCTGAAGGTGGAAATTTTGACTATAATAATAATGTGTTTCTTTGTGTTGTTATATATCACAATTTTAGTGGATATCTTTAATATCCCAATATCTTATTTTTCCCTATAATTTCGCCACTGGTCTCTGCTAACATTAAAGCAGCTACTCATTTTTCCTCACGAGGTATGAATGGATCCCAAACACCCAAGTACAGAGCAGAAAAAATCGTGCCTCGCTGATGGGGATCGAACCCAGGTCACCGTGTGTGCAATGCCTAGCGCGCTAACTCACTCTGCCACGGTGACTACTATAATTTTGACTATCAACGGATGGTAATCTCTTTTTTGTCAATGTCTCAATTGCTCAAGTACCGGTCGATTCTTGAAACCTACAACACGCGCTATAAATATTATGTCTAATGTGAATGCGCCAAAAATGGACCAGTTTCTATAGATCGGTTGTTGCTGTTGTTGTTGTTGATGATGATGTAGTTATGCCATTCATTTCAGTCTGATATCAGAACCAGAATATTATGCGAATTTCTTGCAGATTTCTAGGTTACACGTGGATTCAGTTTCTGAACTTATGTTGCTCAAAAAAGTGACAGTAACCTCCGTGATGAATAAATAAATAAATGGGATAAGGAACGGAAAGGAAAATAATCCTAATAAGGCGTGGCGTAATGAGGCGGCGGACTTGTAATCGGAGGTCGGTGGTTCAAGTCCCAAGAAGCAACTATTTAGTAAAGCGAGTTTGAGTAGTTCAAGATATCAAAAAATGATCAGAAGAGACCCCTATTATTTTTTGAATTGAAGAAAATAATGTTCTCTAACTTTTTTTTTTGTACTTTTAACCAATTCAAAGAAGCGGCGCTTGCGGCTCTGCGGCCGCATTGTGCAGCCGATTTAAACCAAAGTTTTGTGCTTCGTCTGGTGTATAAAGTAAATTTTCATATACCAATCTTCAAGTTTCTAGCTCTTACCGTTCTTGAGATATCTTGTTCACACACGGACGCACGGACCAATGGCCTAAAACAATTCGTCCAGAAATGTGAAAAACTGGGTAGGTCAAATTCTCTACAAATACCTACAATACTTTTCTTACTATAGGATAAGGAAAGTAAAAATGCAAACAGTATAAACAATAAAAAGGAAAAAAATAGATAAATATATACACACATATGTCCTAACTAAAGGGCGGGGTTATTGCCTATGGCAATCTCTTCCACTGGCAATCTCTGCCATCGACCCAAGACAAGCTTGCATGGACTGCACGTGTGAGATTCTATTCCAATATCATCATTATTGGAATGTTCATTCTGGCCAATATCGTATTAGAACGTTTTAAGAATTTCAATCTTACTAGGTTACACATGGCGTTTTTTTTTTTTTTTTTTTTTTTTTTTTTTGCCAATTCAGTCAGTAGACTGTTCTTCAGTAACCTGTGAGACTATAAGTTATGTACTCGTACATTAGATACATAGATGTATGAATTTTAGATACATAGCATAGGTATGTACTTCAGATTCCAGGATCACGTAAGGAGATTGTGTTTCTCACCGTGTGGCTATAATATACGAGTACATGAACTCCAGAATACACGTGGGGACCAGAATGCAAAACTGGATCTCTGAGTTTCTCCTGCAAAAGTCTATTTCTTGTATGGTAGGACCGGGCATAAATATTTTGGAACTGTCGAAATTTGTAGTGTGGTTTTCCTCGTTCGGCGTATTTGTGTGCGGCGAAATCGCGAAATAATTATAGTAATATCGCCTTATTTACACTGCCCGATTAGGACTAATGAGTACCATTATTCCTGCCGTAAGCCCAAGACGTATTATTGTGAACTCAAAATCTCAAATGTGAGGATGACTTGTCATGTCTCACAGTTGGGTATCGAATCCGCGACCTCTGGAATCTCTAAAATTCACAGAGTGCCGCCTTTACCACTGAGCTAAGATGACGAAATATTTTTGGACACATCGTTTCTGAACCACTTTTCTCTATCCAAATGAAGTTTAGTAAAGGTCTTGGTGGTTCTAACTCGACGATATTTCATTGTGTGTGTTTGTTGTACACGATAACTCTTGAACTGGGGCCCGGAGGTTGCCTCTAATTGAAAGTAAAATTCACTGTGGGTGGGGTCCTGAATTTTTGTGATGAGTGTTGTTTCGTAGGCATGAAACGGTAACCAGTACACGCTTGTGGTCTGTGTTGTAGCTTTCCCATCCCGTAGTTTGCCTCTGTGATGGGCGAGAAGTGACTCAATACCCTTTAGGTGCTGGGTCAACACGAGCGCACGGGGCGGTATCACAAAAATAGAATACCATTTTTTTTTTTTTGCTCTGGAGTTTCAAACCCGATACCTTCTGCAAGGCAAGCGACTGTTTTACCACCGAGCTATTCGTACGTTAATCTATAAAACATTCGTAGCGTTAAGCTAATGTCGGTAGCTGGTACGATTCCTAGCGAATAGAGGGTAAAACCCCCGTCCTGATCCAGGACGTTAAATAGAATCGTCCTTAGTTCAATTCCCGGTTGTAGCAGACCTTTCGCACAGAAACTTCTGTTCCCTCCGAACATGTGAGGCTGGCAAATTCCGGCCCTACTCAGGCTGGGTGAGGTTAATGTGAGTAGCTGGTACGGGTGAGGTTAATGTGGGTATGTCTGTCAATGGACATGAAAGGAGCCTAGACATTGTATCTGGGCGTCCATATAATCCTCTCACCAATACCTATCTCAATACCTATCTCACTTAGGTATCAATATATATCTCACTGACACGAAATTATTATAACATAAATAACATTCAACGATCTTGGGAGAATTTTTATGGTTGAACCAATTATTCAACAGCCTAACAAATATAACTATAAGAGCGAACCAATCTATCTTTTTGCAAACTCGTCCCCACGTGTGAAATATTTTGCAAATTATTCTTTCCAACATAACTTTATCAGTGAATGCACTTTGCTGCAAATTCGCGACCCCGTCCTTACACGCGCAAATTTCAAATTTTAACAAATTATTCAACAGCCCATAGTCCATCTAATAAAAATGAGAACTAACTAATCGAACTATCCATCTCTTTTTGGCAAACTCGTCCCCACGTGTGAAATATTTTGCAAACTATTCTCTTCAACATAACTGGATCAGTGAATGCACTTTGCTGCAAATTCGCGACCTCTTGCACGCGCAAGCTTCAAATTGTGTCTACATTATAGGACAAAGGAGAAAGTTTAACGTCTTGGTAGGTAGGCAAGTATTTTTTAACCAAAATAATTAAAAGAGGAATTAGTGCGAAGTGTTTCGAGTTAGAAATGAAATACCGTTCCCCCAGCAAGTTGGTCTATCAATAAAGAAAAAACTAAAAAATGAGTAATTACTGAAAGATAGTTTAAAATTACTAATTAACAAAAGATAAAATTACTCTTTTGAATCTGGTAATAGGTCAAATCACCCGGTGATAGGTCAAATATTACTCATTTTTCGTGGTTATCATATTTGTATTAATCCCATAGGAATTGAACCGTCGGCGTCTACCTCCAGGTTACAAGACTGCTGCCTTATCGATCAAGCTACTGAGGTCTAATTACTAGTTATCGTGGTGTTTGCATTCAATCTTCGATTCCAAAAGTGCTTGATAAAATGGGTTCTTCCATACTCTCGTTCGCATGCAAGCACGTTATTTCTGAGAAGCAACATGGTTTTAATACTAGGAGATCTTCAGTCAAAAATTTACTCTCTTATCAGCGTGACATTCTGAATTCCTTTGGATCCGGCCAGGATGTACAATATGTACATGATTATTGTATCTACACCGATGTATTGTATCTTACCGATGTTGTAAAAGCATTTTATCCACTTAATCCGAAATTTCTTGTGGCCAAATTGAAATCCTGTAGTATAGGCGATTCATTGATTCATTGGTAGGCTGATTCATTCAGTGATCACATTCAAATAATGGTTAAGACTGGTTATGATAGGTCTTCTTATAAGTTCTGGAGTTGGGCAGGGTAGCCAACTAGCCATTCTGGTCCTCTTCTTTTCAGCCAATTTTTTAAAAAAATCTTCCAAATGTTATTCAGCACTCTCTTCACATGTTTGTAGATGATGTTAAAATCCACAAATCCATCTCTGACCATGATGACTGCAGGTTACTCCAAAAAGAACTGGGTTTTTTTTTCATCGATGACTCTCATTAAAGAACCTGCAGTTAAAACATAGCAAATGTTTTAACTGCAGGTTATCATGTGTTCTAGATCTTTAATTTCTCAACAACGACGTAGACCAAATCAAGGATTTGGATATCGAACTTGATAGGAAGCTTTCATTCATTCCACACATTTCCGCCGTTTCAATGAGATGTCTTCTTGGGTATATCTTTCGATCATCTCTAGGCTTATCTTCCGTTTCTTTCAGACTACGTCTTTACATTTCCTTTTTTGGTTCGTTCGTTATTAGAATATGCATGCGTTGTGTGATTGCCATATTACAATATTCATGAACTTTTATTAGAGAGCGTAAAAAAGAAATGTATTTACTACTTGATTCTCTTACACAGCGCCATCATCAAGCTGATTTGAGGTTTCTCCAAAAGCTCATCTCTGGCGAAGTAGATTGCATAAGTCTAAGTAGTGCTTTATTTAGACTGTCAGTGCAAGACAGGTAGTTCCATTATGCCAACAGTTTCCTTTGTAATGGTTTGTTGAAGCTCATTCCTTTCGATTGCCACCGGAGACTAAGGAGAGCCAACACTTTCTACGATTCATTGTGTGACACAAATTGTTTATATTATGCACCTCTCGTGAGACACGTCAGGGGAATGGTACCTTAGGGGCCAAATTAATAGAAAAAATCGATATCACTAAGTTGGAATCAGATCTTAGTCTTCCGGTAGCTCAGTGGTCAAGGATTCTCATTGGTAAACCAGAGGATGTGGGTTTGAAACCCAGCCGGGACATGACAAGTTATTGTCCCATTTGGTCTGGGGCTTAGTGCAGGAATATTGGGGCTCATTTTTAGTCTTAATAAGACAATATTTTTTTTTTTTTTTAATTTGGTGTAACGTTCCTTTAAACTACTTTTATGTAAATTTATTCATAGGGGTAGTCATAGGGGTAGGAAAAAAAAAAATGTATATAGGACAGTGCATAGATTCCACACGAGGGTTATGTATCAAGAGAAGACCAAGTTTTTTTTTATTTGGGTTTTACGTCGCTCTCAATTGCATGGTCATATCACGATAGGGCTGTTACCCTCATTGGCAGGAAACTCACAAACGTGCTACCCACATTAATCTCACCAAGTCTGGGTTGGACCGGAATGCCAGCATCACGAAGTCTTAACCTTGCTGGACGTTGCTTAACTTCGGTGATCCTATGAGAACCGGTGCATTCAACGCGCCATCGATGCTGGCACAGTTTTATTTTTACATTTCCTAATTTAAAGCAATAGCCGGCTGGAAGGTAAAACTGACCATCTGCATTTGGACCATCTCCATTTGGTCATTGAAATCTCCACCAGTTTTTCAGGTAAAAATAGTTTTTTTCGCTTTTCCCACGCATATATTATGTTTGAATAATACCGAACTTTTGATTTTTAACCAATAGTTAGGTTAATTTCTGACCAGAGTAACGAAAAATCGAGAAATGACCAACTGTCACTTGATCAGTTTTACCTTCTAGCCGACGATATAACAAAAATACCTACCTATTTACATTTCCTTTGAACTAGAAAGTCTCACCGAAAGCTGGTTTAAATGTGGTTTAAAAAACTAGTCATATAAAAAATTGAAAAATAAAATTAAGATTTCACTCACCGTGTAAATTGATAGTACAGGTTGTATTGTTTCCACGATCCATCATCACTACACTCGTAGCAAGCGCCATCTTGTTGGGTGTATGTGAACCAACGCTGGGAGAATTTTGGGAATAGGTCCTCGAAACGAACGGACAAAGTTTTTGACAACAGGCCCCCGAAATTAGCGGACCAATGAGAAGAAATTTGAGAATGGCGCGGAAATTTGAATGTCTACTGAGTAAAGCTTTGAAAAAAAATGAGAAGTTGTAGATGTTTAATGACAAAATAGTTAAAAGTTTGAAATGTGTGAACTAAAATCCATTGAACCTTTAATAGATTTGTTTATCAATATTAATATAAAAAAAATATCATATTTGTGTTCATCTCCTTTGTTATATCACCACTACTCAAACTCGCTTTACTAAGGGAGAAATTAATAGACAAATTCTACATCACAAGTCACTGCTAAGTGTTGGTTTTCCCTATCTTACACAGTACGCAATCCGTGACTTAGCGCCACAGAGGTATTACAAAAACGTCTATTAATTCCGCCCTAAATCTACGCTGAAAGCGGGACTTGAACCACCGACCTCCAGGTTGCAAGTCCACCGCCCTATCGATCAAGCTACTGAGGTTTGAGTAGGTATGATATTATCACGAAAGTGATTAACACAAATATGATAACTTTTTTTGCGGCCAGCATCCTTGGCTCACTGTCAGATGCTGTCCAGACGAAGAATTTTTTTTACTTATAAATAATATCATCTTATCTATCTTAAATAATATATTATATTTATCACTAAGCATTGAATACTATTCTTTAACTTTGGACTGTTCAGAGTCCGTTCATCAATTTTATGTCACACAAATCAATTGATTTTATCAATTCTTAATTTCCGTCAATGATTAAATTTAAGCATTTTTTTAAATTTATTTTTAAGATGAGTGTTTCACAGCCTTTTTTATTTCGTAGCCATAAAACAGGTCTGTGTTGTAGCCTACCCATCCCGTAGTATGCCTCCCCACTGATGGGCGAGAAGTGACACAATACTTTCCATTTAGGTGCTGGGTCAACACGAGCCCACCGGAAGGTATCCCTTACAAAGAACTGTAACCAAAATTTTGAATGCAATTTTTTGTCGGCGCGGGGGTTTATTTATTTATTTATTTATTTATTTACACTTTATTAGATAATAGGACATATACAATACAAATAATTACAAACGAAAATACAAAATACAATATAACAAAACAAAAAAATAATAATAAATAAAGAAAAAATAAAGAAATATATACATAATATATGTCCTAACTAAAGGGCGGGGTTATTGCCTTAGGCAATCTCTTCCACCCAACCCTTCGAACCAACCCAACCCTGGGGTTCGAACCCAGGACCTTCCGCATGGCAAGCGAGTGCTTGACTACTGGGTTATTCGGACGCTTTTGTTTATAGTATTGCTATTGTCACTAATGATGTCATTGATAAACAGACTAAGAGTGTTTCTCTACAAGTTTAGTTAAAACTATATATTACAATTAAAAAAAAAATATTAAAAAAAAAATAACTTATTTATACGTATTACGTAACCGGCGAACAAAAGCAACAAAAAACAAACGAAAAAACAGATTTTTCAAGTTTTTCGATTCTAAAATAAACCTTCCCAAATTAAAGTCGCTGAAAGTCAAAAATAATTGACATGTTCGATAATGACTACCAATAATTTATAAATGAACTGGCTAAAAAATTTAACTAGATTAACATGACTACCGTTGAATTTTAAGTAAATTTACCAGGAATACAACGATGCCAACTCACCGAAAGAAAATAAAATGTCGAAACTTTCAATTCGTTGGCCTTTGAAATAAATGCTGCGTAATTTAGGACTCAAAAAATTAGGTAAACATTTTTATTTTAATTTTTAAAATTTTAAAAAGATCGCGCACCCGTATCACATGTTTCCTGGAACACGATTATAATGTGAGTAAAAAAAATCTCCTCTTAAAACAGAGACAGAATGGGATGCTGCGAGAAAGAGAGAGGAGAGGGAGAGAGAGAGATATTAAAGTTTGGATGCAAGTTGTGAACTTTAAAAAAAGAGCGAGATAGAAAGATAAAAAGTAAAGGGGGAGGAAGAGAGATAGATTAGTCTCAAAGAGAAAAAGGGGAGAGAGGAAGGATGAGAGAGAGAGAGAAAAAAAAGTCTGTGAGATAAAAAAGGAAGATTAAAAAAACGGGAAAAACGAAAAGTGTAAACAAAAAGGACGCTACTCCCCCTTCCCAGGATTTTTTAGTACAAATACTTTGCTTGCCGGCAAGTGAGTGGTTCGGAACTTCGGGACATTTCGGCTTATAAATTCGGAAAATAGGTAGTAGAACAATGGTCTATTAACACGTTCGTTACCAAGCCAATTTTTTCAAGTTTTACGTAGGGACCAGGCGGTAAAGTTGCTGTTGCATCCTGGGGACCAAATTTGCATATTTGGCATCGTATTTGTACAAGAATCGATCCTATATCTGTTCTAATACTAACAACCTACCTCCAAAAGGCCATATATGGATGTCCGGTCCCTCTTTAAAATTTTGATAACAGCCACATGTGTGTTTTCGGTCCCACAGAAAAACACAAAAACATCCACATATGGCCGTTCGGTAACGAACGTGTTAATGAGATAATTTCTTCTTCTGTTTATACTGAAAGAGTTAGACCAGGGGTCTCATAAGGCCCGGATCAGTATTTGGCTAGGGGACTATAACATGGTTCAGTTTTTTATGTTTCAGTATCACCTTCTTAAGCTTAAACCAACGCTGAGTGTTCGCCATGATGGAATTAGCTTTGATCAACCAGGAAGAATAGTCAACATCACACACGGTCGGTGCTAAGGATCTGCTGAACTTCAGGACGCCCAGACGAAAAGGGAAAAAGAGGGGGTTTTTTTTCAAGTTACACAGGGGAAATCATCATACATTTCTAGAATAATTAAATATAATTATAATGATTGGCATGGTAAGCAAACACAAACACTTCAGAGTACTAAAAAAGAGGGACCTCATAAATCCTAATTTTGTTCATATTTTGTGGTAGCACACCCAAAACATTTTTACACCGGCCGCGCTTGGTCAACACCACTTACAGAGAAAAATCGTGTCATCCGCATAAAGAATTATAAAAGATGTTAGAAGTTTAGAAGAAATGTTTAGAAAAGTAAAATTTTAGAAGAAAAAAATATATCAGGTGATTTTAAAATGAGCTGTTGCTCTCATTATTATTTGCATGCCGTCGAAGTGAAACAAAAAAGCTCTGAAACTCTCGGTTTTTTTCATGTATTTTTTTTAAATTAAAAAAAGGGTAAAATTAGAGGTGGGGGTTGGAATTAAAATTAGATAGGGTAGAATTGGATGAGTGAGAAACAGTGGAGTGGAGAAGGAAGAGAGAGAATGTCGATAATTGTGGGAGAAGAGAGAGAGAGAGAGAAAGAGAGAGAGAGAGAGAAAGAGAGAGAGAGAGAGAAAGAGAGAAAAAAAGAGAGAGATACGAAGGCGGGAGGGTAGGATTATTTAACACATTCAGCGCCAAGGGCGATAATATGGTTCAGTGGACCAACCGTCTCTTCTTATTTTGTGTGAAAGAAGAGGTAGGTAGACTCAAACAGCCATAAAAAGTCACCAGATAGATATGTTTCTGGTCCAAAAAAACCATAAAACTTCCACGGACCACGACAATCGAATCCCCATAAGAAATACACAGTATCGTGTACACTATTTATAGAGCATCGGTTTCTGAAAGTGAGAGGGTCAGGTGTACGGCATAGTGTACACGCGGTCCACTGTAGAAAACACTCGTGTACACTAGACTGTGCACGTGGCGCTGAATGTGTTAAAGTGAATAGCGGTGAGATAGAACCAGCCTTCGTGGCGTAACGGTTGTGTCTACTGCCTGTAGTCCAGAGATCCCGAGTTCGATCCCCGGTTGGAGCAGACTTTTCGAAGAAAATTCTGTTCCCTCTAAACATTTCCAGCCTTATTTAGGCTGGGTCTGTTCTTGGGTATTCGGGGTCTACTTCATATCTCGTGAGGACAAATGAGTAGCTGCTTCAATGTGAGCAGCGACCAGTGGCGAAATTATTCGCAAAAATAAGATATTAGGATATTAAAAGATATATTATGGAAAAGTCCTATAATTCTGCGCTATAATTGATCGCACATGGAAATATGTGGTTCAGGACGAGCTTACTAAAGTTGACTGGAGAACATCCCTCCCTCCCAGCTGTACCAACTCGTAGTGCACTGGTAGTCGAGTGGTTCACGCGCTAGTTTAGTGATCCAGGTAGCGGAGGGATCCGTTGGTTCGAATCCCACCCAGTGGATGAATTTTTCTCCATTGATTTGAGTTTGTGACCACATAATATTAAGACTCTGAGGGTTAGGTGGTAGAAAATGCTTATAGCATTAACCTTGCCTGGTTAATGCTACTTCCACTTCCTTCCACTGTTAAGATCCTTCCACGAAAGAGTATT
This sequence comes from Bactericera cockerelli, assembly GCA_024516035.1. Classification (NCBI taxonomy): domain Eukaryota; kingdom Metazoa; phylum Arthropoda; class Insecta; order Hemiptera; family Triozidae; genus Bactericera; species Bactericera cockerelli. Next base: position 7,807,640 of record CM044966.1, read on the forward strand.
ATTATTAACAACAACAATTTAACACATCGTAAATAACTAAAATACTCATAATAGTTATAACACAGACGGACAGACAGACAGACGCACGGACCAATGGCTGCATGAAACCAACTTTTTTGGTATCCTGAGCCCCTGAGGCTATGATTCGTCCAGAAATGTGAAAAACTGGGTAGGTCAAATTTTCGACGAATATACAATACCTACTTTCCTTATTATAGGATAAGGAAAGTAAAAATAGTTATTAAACATAATAGTTATTACCAATCGACATTTATTACTCCAAGGAATCCTTTTAATGTGCGCTAAGTAAAAAAAAAACAAAATTTAAGTATGAAAAAAAAATTCAAACAATAATAATAAAAAAAAAAAAGAAACACTTTTTTAGGTAGGTATTTAAAAAATAGGTATTCACTTAGAAAAAAAAACTTTCAATACTCATATTGATATTATTATTAATTAATTTATTTATTCATAATTTTGTTTATATTGTACTTACAATGATATTATGTTTTCAATTGTTGATATTATTATTAGGTATTATTCTATAATCAGTAAAACGTGCGTGTACTTCCTCCTTCATCTCATCAAACGCATGAATGATAAGAACTGTTAACAACTTCAGTGCCATCATGAGTCTCCTTTCGGGGTGAGCGGGGTCTCACAAAACTTCACCTTGGAACAATTTAAACAAAGATGTAGAGAGGGCCTGGATATTTTGTTTTTTGTATGTTTTTCTTTTTGCAAACAATTAGTCTGTATGCAGTGTCCCTCAAACCTGTTTACGTAATTGCAGCATTATTGTTGCGTGTAAACAGAGATGAAATAAAAAGTGCCAAGACAAAAATTTCCAACATTTCTCAACAAACCTTTTTCCCATCTAATCTGGCTATAACTCAAAGATAGCAATTCCAGTGGTTTAAAACAATTTATTGTAAATTAATTTTCAGGTCTGAATTGTGTGAGGTTATTCTGAAATAAAATTTCAGAATAAACTCATGGCCTCCTGGAACAAATTTTCTTTGAATTCCAACAATATCTATCCGGGTAGCTCAGTGGTAAAGGCGGGACTCTGTGAATCCAAAGATTCCAGAAGTCGTGGGTTCGAAACCCAGCCGGGACATGACAAGTTATCCTCCCATTTGGGATTTTTACCACATAATAATATGTCTCGGGCTTATTGCTGGAATAATGGGACTTTAATAGTATTATTAGGGCAGTATAAATAAGGCGATATTATTATTATTATCTGGGTTTCCAAATGGGATCTCATTTGTCATGCTAAGCTGTCATGGCACTGTGGCGAAGTTCTCTGAAAACAACGTGGCACTGAAGGTGTCAACAAGCAGGGTGGCACTGAAGGTGTTAACAAGTAGGGTTATGAATTTAGACTTTAATTTGCCGTTGAATTTAAAATAATACTTTCAAACGGATTTTTCAAAAGGTTTTGGTTAAAAAATGGAATATAAGTGATTCTGAGTGCTTGATCTGTATCTTAAGCGATTGGATTTCAATTGAATTTAGACTTGTAATAGCTTTATCGATTGAATTTCAAACGAGTTTATCAGGGAACTTCGTATACTTCGATTCGCAAAATTTCGATTCTATAGCTTTAATCGATTTATTTTAAATTGAATTTCAAACCGAACTTCGAATTCACACGAAATTTTCGAACGGAGCTAAAATAGGAAAAACAACAACGATTCTCTGTGATTGGACCTATAACGATCGATTTCTTACTAATACCTAATACTGATTTGACAACTGTTACTGTCAATAGGTCAAATAGACGTTCGAGCAGTTGTTAAAACGAGCTCTAGTTTGAACAAGTGGTTCTCATAGTAAACACGTATTTCTACACAAGCACTGGGGTGCAGCTAGCGCTTAGTACGGGTTATATTTAACGTCCTGATTTAGGGCGGAATTAATAGACGTTTTTGTAATACCTCTGTGGCGCTAAGTCACGGATTGCGTACTGTATAAGGTAGGGAAAACTGACGCTTAACAATGACTTGGGATATAGAATTTGTCTATTAATTTCGCCCTTAGTTTTTAGCTTTGAGTCAGATACTAGAAGCGCTTAATACGGTTCAGATTTAACGTCCAGATTTAGTTTTGAGCTTTGATTCAGATACTAGTAGCGCTTAATACGGGTCAGATTTAACGTCCAGATTTAGTTTTGAGCTTTGATTCAGATACTAGTAGCGCTTAATACGGGTCAGATTTAACGTCCAGATTTAGTTTTGAGCTTTGATTCAGATACTAGTAGCGCTTAATACGGGTCAGATTTAACGTCCAGATTTAGTTTTGAGCTTTGATTCAGATACTAGTAGCGCTTAATACGGTTCAGATTTAACGTCCTGACTTAGTTTTGAGTGGATTTGACTCAGATACTACTAACGCTTAATACGAGTTAGATTTAACGTCCTGAGGTTGATCTGATCTGGCACTCCTACTTCCACATATTACCGCTGGGTGCCCTGCCTTGCGCCAATATTAATAATATTAACACTCTTTAGTGGAAGTTAACCACCAGGCGAGGTTCATGCTCAAAGCCTTTTCTACCACCTAACCCTCCGAGTCTTATTATTATGTGGTCAAGAACTCAAATTAATGAGGAAAAATTCATGCACTGGGTGGGATTCAAACCAACGGGGATCCCTGCGCTACCTGGATTACCAGTTTAGCGCGTTAACCACTTGACTACCAGTGCATTAACCAACCCTGTCACAGGCGCCTAATGGTCTATAAACTCATTAGAAAGAGTACTAAACTCTAATCAATAATCTCTCTTATCAAACTGTGTCAATAGAGTCGTACAGTGTTCGATATAGTCTGTCCCAGAAGTTGAGACCAGTCTTTTTTTAACGAGCTCGGGACTCGAGTTTTGCTCCATTTGCTCGAAACTCAGTAGGCTGCCACAAGGAGGACCCTATACCCTACACCCAGACCCTATACCCAGACCCTGGTACCTACAGCTTGATATAAACAACTGTCGGGACTCCGTTGAGGCCGTTCATTAAATGTAAGCACATTTAATAACATGGTGAGATACGCTTGTGTTTGAACGCATAGTTTGGAATATGACCTATTGAAGGCTTAGCTGAAAAATCGAGCTATCGGCATATTATCTGCAATTTTTTTTTTTCTTCTCGAAAATCGCGTTTTCGACGGTTTCGGTGTCACAGAAATAATATGCTGCTTCATTTGTGAATAGCCGCTGGCTCTCCGATAGTTATAAGTGTACAAAAACGGACTTTAGCCAGCGTCGATGGCATGTTGAATACACCGGTTCCCTTCAGAACACCGAAGTTAAGCGACATCCAGCGAGGTTAAGACTTGGATGGGTGACCATTCAAATTCTAATTCTCGTGACGCTGGCTTTTCCCGGCCCCACTCAGGCTGGGTGAGGTCAATGTGAGTAGCAGGTTTGTGAGTTTCCTGCGAATGGAGGGTAAAACCCCCGTCGTGATATGACCATGGCAGTTGAAAGCGACGTTAAACCCCACTTAAAAAAAATAAAAATAAAATAAAAAAAAACGGACTTTAAGAAGATAGCTTGACAACGTGACAACGTTTCTTCTTCTTTTTTTACTCTGTATTATCCCGCTTAAGCAGGGTCGACGTTGTTCAACCTCATGGTTAAGGTTGGTTGTTTTTGGCACATTTTTACGGCTGGATGCCTTTCCTAACGCCAACGATTCTATTTGATTTACCGTCCTGGATCAGGATGGGGGTTTTACCCTCTATTCGCTAGGAATCGTACCAGCTACCCACATTAACCTCACCCAGCCTGGGTAGGGCCGGAAATGCCAGCCTCACATGTACCAAGGGAACAGAATTTTTTTGTGTAAAAAATCTGCTTAGACCGGGGATCGAACTCAAGATCTCTGAACTACGAACAATAGTCATAACAGTTACGCCACGGAGGCTGTTTACACAATGCGACAACGTTTCCCTTAAAAAATACAGATAGCTCGTTTTTTGAGAGAGCCCTTCAACTATAGTGTGCTTGAATTAACAGATGCCTAATCTACGGGGGGACAAAACAGACATAATTTTATAGAAATTTCTTTAAAATTATTTATTTGGATTATTAATACAGACAAGAAGAATGATTATGTTGTTGATCTAATTATAAAAAAGAAAAATCTGTGGTTTTCCCTTTGAATAAGGAGCAATAGATACAAAATAATAAAAAGTATGATAATAAGTACATTTTATGCCGTCATAATAAGTCATTAATTAACACTATTATAATGAATGCTAGTAATGAATAAAATAAGAACATTCATAATCACTACATTTTTTAAGAGTCCTTAAAATTTTTACAAATGAACCAACTTTTTATATATTTAATTATTTATTAAAAATAATAGATTTCTGTCTATTAAATTATTACAGATATTAACGATATTACAAGTAATGATAATAGTACTCAGAATACTAAAGCAATTTCCTCTCTGGATATTAAATATTTATATCTGATTTCAACCTGTCTTCATATGATATAAATGTTGTTTCCTGAATGTTTTCAACCCGCTAAGTACCTAATTATTGTTTGCTTAAATTTGTCTAAAATTGAAAAAAATCACAACCTTCACTGCATAGAGAAATTAGTATTGAATTAAATAAAAAAAGATAAATAACATTTTTGATTTAATGTTATCCAAGTGAATCATTTAGAATGAAATTTTGGGTGAAACCGTGATATGACCATTGATCATGTAGTTGAAAGCGACGTTAACCCCCTTTAATTTCTTCAATTATACAATATATGTATGGGCTTTTTTATTATGTTTTCACTGAGCACTTGTAAAGTTTTTACTTATAATCCATTGAATTTAATATTATAATTATACCGTACCTCGTATTTCAAAAAAATCTATTGGATTCAAATTTAAATAAATACTTAAATTATATACAACTACAATATTCATCTAAAATATGTTTTCTAAATACCTACTAAAAATATGTTACTAACAACGGACGAAGATAAAAGGTTGGATATTTTTTTCAAGTTTTGGTACGGATTAAGTATTTTACTCTAAATTTCATGTAAATGTAGACCCTAAAAATGTTGGAGCTATCAAAAAAAAAACCTAAAATAATGTTGCGACTTAAATGAGAAATCTAAAAAATATCTAATAAAAAGTTTATACCTAGTTCCTAATATGTTTCAGAAAAATGACTACACTGTATTTCCAAATGGCAAAAAGTCAATTTTCTTTGGATTTTTTTTCTTTACCTATTAAATTACTGGACGTTAGAATTTTATTTTTTTCCTCTTTAAAAAAAGGAATAATTAATTACTTTGAAAAAAAAAAAAATAATAATAATAATAATTAAAAGGAATATTTTTTTGATGTATAAAAAAAAATTAAAACATCTCTTCTAAAAACTAAATAGGATGGACTAAGTATTTTTAAACAAAAACTCGAGATATTTACAATAATAATTTGAGTAAATATCGAGTTAAAAGACGGAAAATTGCACAGAATCCATTAAGAGAAGCAACCAAAGCTTTAAAAGTTTGTATGATTTATTACTCTTTATTATATTTATCAAGATATAAGAGGTATTTTTATATACGTAACGACAGATTATTTAAAACTTACGTTTTCATTAATTAATTCCTAAACAATTAACTTCTAAACCTAAATAAATAAAATTCAATTTGGATGGCATTTATAGAAAGAAATTCAGATACATTCTATGTAGATGACATTATTTTTTTTTTTTTTTTTTTTTTTTTTTTTATTAAGAACATAACATTGTTTCAAAAATAATTCTTATAACTATAAATTGAAACAACAATACCAATGTTCATTAAAATTAAAATTAAATAATTAATTAAGAACTTAAAACTATAGCGAACTAAAAACTAATTGTCTTACATTTGCTTTAAAAGCTTCCTTAGACAGTAAAAAGTCGTCTGTGCTTAAGTGTACTTCATTACATAGAGTCATTGCTCTGTTCAGTGGCGATTCATGAAGTTTAGTAAGTCTAGGATGAGGGACTGTGAAGGTTTCAATATTTGTATTTCTTAAAATGGGGTTTGGTGTTTTTTCCACTATTTTTTCTTTGAGTTCTAGACATGTAATATTATTGTTTACAAGATTATAAATTAACATCACTAGGTCTACTTTACGTCTTAATTCAAGAGAATTAATATCAAGCATTTCTAGAAGGGTGTTGTAGGAAATAGCTTCCGGGTATTTTGGATAAAACCCGTTTTCTTTTTTAAATAGGTATCTAACAAATGTGGACTGAATTTTTTCAATTGTTTTTGATTCTAATTTCGAGTTTGGATCCCATAATATTGATCCATACTCCACAGTAGATCTCACTAGTGATAAAAATAGCGTTCTTAAAACATCAATATCCTTAACTTGTTTTCCGAATCGAATAATGAGGCCAAGTTTTCTATAAGCTCGTTTTAGCATGTTTGCACGATGTTCGTTAAATTTATGTTCACTGTCAATTATAATACCCAAATCTTTATGAGAATTTACTTTTTCTATACAGATGTCTCCCATTTTGTAGTTATAGTTTATATTGACTTTTTTTCTTGTGATAGTGATTTGTTTTGATTTGGATGGATGGAAATTTAGCCCAATCAAGTGAAGTTTTTGTCTAACTATGTTGAGATCTTCCTGCAATTTTTGGCAGTCATTTATGTTTGTTATTTTTCTAAAGATTTTGAGATCATCTGCGTAGAGGAGTATTTTTGATTCAGGGCTAATATCTTTGCACACTTCATCGTAGGTTAAAATGAATAGTAAGCTACTTAATTTTGAGCCTTGAGCAATGCCTGATGTTGGGATAAATGGTTCTGATGTAATGTCCATATATTTTACCTGAAGGTTCCTATTGGTGAGGTATGAGACAAATAATTTTGCTGACTTAAATCCTATGCTGTATAATTTTTTTATGATTGATTCATGTGAGATTTGATCAAATCCCTTCATGACATCTGTGAGAAGGACATCCGTTTGATAGCCTTCCTGTAAGGTTGCACATACATATTCTGAAAATTCAGTGAGATTTGTAACTGTCGAACGTCCTTCCACAAAGCCATGCTGAATATTTCTAACCTTAGAAAAAACTTGACCTGCTATAGATTTGTATAATAGTGCCTCATATAGTTTGGCAAAAGAATTGAGGTTAGCTATTGGTCTGTGGTCCTCAACACAGCCAGATTCATTTTTTGGTACAGGTGTTATTATTGTATCTTTAAGTCGATCAGGAAACACATTTGATTGTAAACTTAAATTAAATAAATAAGTAAGAGGTTTGGCGAGTGATGGAGCGCATTCTCGCACTATTTTGGGGGGTATTCCATCCCTTCCCGCGGGCTTATTTGGGTTTATATTCATAGCTTCATCCAAGACCTGTTGCTCTGTGAACAAAGGTATCTCTATACTGGTAGAGAGATCGTTCAGCGAACAGATTTTATCTAAGTCCACAGAGCATGGTTTGTATGAGGTAATGAAGTGATCTGCAAAGGAGTCAACAATCTCTTTTTGAGAGTTCAACTGCTGCCCCTTAAAGATTATGTTTGTCGATTTACCCTTAGATCTTTCCTTTTTTACGTATTTCCAGAAACTTTTACTGTTATGTTTGAATTCAGTGGATAACTTCTGGATGTAGGATTGATAGTTGGACTTAATCTCTTTTTTAATTTCTTTTCGTAAATATTTATAGTGTTCAGATTGTTGCTGTGTTTTGTTTTGCGTTTTGCGCAATTTTTCTTTTGTTTTGAAAATGTGTCTTGTATTTGCGCTCGTATTTTCGATAGAATTATGGACAGAAAATTTAGACACCACAGATTATTTGGATCTGGATTATAAAATTAAATATTGAGATAAATCTAAGCTAACGGATTCTTGAATAAACAAGAACTAAATTATTTATAAACAAATTAAAAGAATTACTACTGTTCTACAGATCAAGGGTTTAAGGTTTATTTCATTGAAACAAATTTGTTGAATTTTTTTCTACATAGTTTCTACATGGTGTCCGAGATTTTTTTATAGAGAATTTCAGAATCAATTTTAGGGGATATTCTAAGACCCAAAATAATCTCTGATCATTTTTCGAAAAATCCAATACGAAGATTATTATAACTCAGTTTTGAAATTTGGTTATGAAAGGAAAAAAAATTAGTTATATGGGACGGATCCTAATTATTTGGTAAAAAAAATGTTAGTTAGTTAGGCTTGGTTCTGGGGGCCCTTGTCAATTATTAGCCTCCTTGTAAAGACAGTGGTAGAAGAGCAGACCCTATGATATGATGATGAGTTATCTGGAAAATTTACTGAATAATCATGATACTAAAGAGACATGATAACCATTTTTTTATGAAGTTCAAGTTCAGTATTCTTCAGGTAAAAACTTTTAAGTGATTTTTTTCCTTCTTCTTTTTTCGAAAAATTACCGAAGATTATTTTTAGTATTAGAATTGATTCCTTGTCCTTGAGTTGATTCTGAAATTTTATAAAAAAATAAATCAAAAAAATTGGACACCTTGTATTCTCATTTTTTTATAAGAAAAAACTTGTAAAAAAATGTGAAAAAAAAACTGATAATAGAATAAACCTAGTTCCTTTTAAGAAATAAATAATATTGGTTGGGGTTCGACCACACTAAATGTTCAACTCTTTCTATTGCACACTCTTTCTATTGCACTGCACAATAACAAACATTGATACAAGCTAGCTTGATACAGGCAAGCACTTTACACCTAGCACACTATCCTAGCTTAATTCAGGCAAGCACTTTACACCATAACAGCTTTCTAAAAGCTTCTGTACGGCGCAAACGCCCTGTCCCAGCAGAGGTAAAGCGCCTAAATGGAAAAAAAAACTGCCATGACTGGTGGATAGTCATTGCCTACTTTGAGCTAGTATCTCCAACGGGCCATTAAGAAATAGTAACGAAATGATAAATTCGTTTTGAAAATAACTTGTGAGAATGTGAAAAAATATCCTGAAAAAATTAAAACTTCAAACAGAAATGATTAAATTGAAACAACTAAGTAATAAAACTCTATGACAACTATAAAATGATTAAAGAGGAACAAATTAAAACTAAAAAGATGGATTTTGACATTTCATGTACATACTTTAAAAAGAAGCTTGGATTCAAACATTATTTTTCTTGTAAACTTGAACAACATACGATTTTTTAATTTAAAAAAAAAACCAATGGATAGAACATAATTAATTATATTACTTTTCTTATTTTACAGAAAGGAAAAATGGAATCATCAACAAAAAAAAAATATTTTTTCATTAGAAATATTCATCAAAAATTTATCCAGATGATAGAAATGGACTTTTGAAAAAAATTATGTCTCCTTTGAGAAAAAAATCGAGTTCAGTTCATGGTAAATTTAATTTAAAATTACGGACATAATTTTCTTTAAAAAAAAAACACTTTCATACAATTTCAACAGGTGTCTTGCAAACACTCCAGCAGTTCAAGAAAATACAAACTGCGGAGTGGAATTAAAAAGTATTGATAATAATATAGTGCAGCAGTGATGGGTACTGTGCCAAAATTCTCAAATATGGAGGAAATATTTTATATTTTGTCTTAGAAAATGTTCATAAAATTTGATTCTATCCTAGTACGAATAACATTAATTTTGAAAAACACAATTTATTTTTGGACAAATTAGGTATTTGGTTTTCCTCAAGATATTATTTCAAATTTATCAGATGTTGTAGTAAATAATATAGAGAAAAATCAAGCAAAATATATATTTAAAAGCGAAAAAATACAACCTCTGTGTTCCATCAGCTGCTTATGTTACGATATAACTTTGAAGTACTCAGATTTTCAATTGAATTTAAGCTGCAAGAAAACCATGTACAAATTCCATATTTTTCGATAAATAAAGGTATGCATGCCATTTTGTAAGTTGGATTTAAATACAACTTTTATGTTAGAGTTCTATTTTTTCAAAATGTTTCACGAAATTTTTTGGTTTTTTTTTATCATTTGAAAATTTCTTTTGAAAAATATTTGAAAATCTGATGCATTTCAAAATGAATTTAAAAAAATTGAGCTTGTTTTCACATTGGACGTTTCGTAAAAATATTTCTTTTATAATTCATTGAAAAGTATTCAATATTAATGATTATAATTATTTCATTGTTTTTCTTCAAATATGGAGTTCTTAAATTTTCCAACAAAATTATAGGACGGTTATTAACACAAAATCGTACCTGTCTATCATCGTAAAAATAATTATAAATAATTTAGTTTTAATAATAATAGATATCTAATAAAGGACTCTGTTTACACAACTTAAATAACATAAAATTATAAATGGATTAAAACAAAAAAATATTTAAAGATTTCATTAGATAAATTTTTCGAGGTGTTTATAAAAAATATGATACAATTTGGACGTAAGTAACTCTAATAAGATTAAAAAAATAACTTCCCTAGTTCAAGATGAAATAATTTTAGAAGAGTTTTAATGAAAAGCTGCACACAAAATTATTCAAATTAATGTAATATTGTTTTGTCCATTTCTTTTCATATATAGTAAATGGCATGGTTCTCATAACCTCACCTAAAATTTGGAAAGGAAAATTAACAGGTATTGTAAACATTGAAGTGAGATTATGTACAGAAACTTGAATTAAAAACTCATTGAGTGTGATACGTTAGCCGCGATTTTCTTTTGGATTAAAAAAAATTCCAGGTTCGGTTTTTTCCAAATATTCAAATTTTCTTTCAAGTTTAGCGTCCCCATATCATTCGTGTAAGAAAAATGCGTTACGGTATTTTTTAAGATAAACAATGGAAAAACGAAAACAAACCAGGAATAAAGAAATGGAAGCAATAATTTTATAAATCCATTTTGGTTAACCAAACTGGAAGAAAATTTCTTTCGTTTTTTTCCAAAAGAAAAATGACTTTCTTCCAATTCGTCCATTTTATTCCATTTGCATCCACTTTGCTTAGAAAGAAAAATACGGGCCTTGTTATGTGTGAATGAATTATTTTTTTACCAACACAGATATGAATAATACATTCTACGTCCGTAGTTTTCTTCTTTAAAAAAATAAAAAAAATATGTGTAGATAGATTTTACATACCTTTATGTATGTACTCGTTCATTTTTGTATGTAAGAGTTTTTACATTCATACATACTTTTTTTACACACATTTACATACATATAAATGTGAGGTACACAAACTTAAAGTATGTATACATACCCAATACCCATGTACGAGTATGTATGTAGAATAAAGTATGTAATTATGATGACAGGTTATTCATTATTTTAAGTCATGACCACACGCGACCGGTGAGAAAATGTTTTGGGGGTGCTGCCACATAAACCGGACTAAAATGCGATTTATAGAGTCGCTCTTTCAGTATCTCAAGAGTATTATTTTGTTTACCTTGTCAATCAATAATTACGCATTAATTATTCTAGAAATGTGTGGTGATTTTCATTGTATACGAGCTAGGACTAGAGAAAATGCTCTCTTTTTCTTTTGTGTCTGGGGGTGCTGGAGTTCCGCAGCTCATTAGCACCGGCCGCGCCAGGTCTAGATTATTTGTCAAATAAAATAAATACAAATGTAAGAAAACCCATAAATAAAACACCTAGGGCGGAATTAATAGACAACATCAATAACTTAAGTCGTTGGTAAGTGTCGGTTTTCCCTATCCTACACAGTACGCAATCCGTGACTTAGCGCCACAGAGGTATTACAAAAACGTCTATTAATTCCGCCCCTATAATCAATGTGTATATGTGTGTAAATAACTTTATGACCAGTTCTACGGATCTTGAAAAACACCTAAAAAACACAAAACCGGGGATTGGGAAAAATACGTAGTTCCAAAGGGATTCGTCAAATTAACGCTCGTGCAGTAAATCGAGGGTTTTGCCACCTCGGTGTGGCGAGCAAAACCCTCGATTTACTGCACTAGCGCTAATTTTATCAATTTGTATACTTAACGTTCCCAATCCCCGGTTTTGTGTTTTTTAGGTGTTTTTCAAGATCCGTAGAACCGGGCATAAATAACTTTAGTGAGTGTTACTACGACGGTGAGTGTAACTAACTAAAACTTTGTTCATTAGCTTGTACTTTCAAGTAAAACACATTTTGTTTGTTTGTTGACAAACAGAAATTTTGGGGATACAAAATTCATCAGAAATATTTTAACGATGAACACAACCATCGATTAGAAAGTATTAAATGTATATGATTTTCAATTTTTAAATAAAGAAACTCCTCACATTGAATAAAATCTTTTGCGCAAACAGATAAGTATTATGTATAAATGATTTTCAATTATTAAATAAAGAAGATCCTCAAATTGAATAAAATCTTTTTCACAAACAAGTACTGTGGGTGTACACCAAATACAAATACCCAGGTTTCATTTCAGAGAAGACGCTCACTCTCATAATCTCCACGAAAAACGTTAGGTCCAAAGGATTTGTAAAGATAGCGCCAGTAGAATTTACAGCAAAACTCACTGGCGCTATCTTGACGAATCCTTTGGAACTAACGTTTTTCAGGTGTTTCTTAGGTTAGGTGTTTTTCGTAGAACCCGACCACAATCATGTTTCATGAAATGTCGACTCACGGTGGCCTCTATCACTTCTTATTGTAAGTCGTCTAACTCACGGTGGCCTCTATCACTTCTTATTGTAAGTCGTCTAACTCACGGTGGCCTCTATTGCCGAAATATCAAACCTTCTATTGCCGAAATATCGGGAAAAAATAATTTTTAATTTTTTTTTTCAACCGAGTTGTTCGCTGGTACCACGACAAACGATTCCCCATAAGAAATACACTGAAGCGTGACATCAATAGGGGTCACATAAACAGAATTCATTGTAAGTCGTCTAACTCACAGTGGCCTCTATCACTTCTTATTGTAAGTCGTCTAACTCACGGTGGCCTCTATCACTTCTTATTGTAAGTCGTCTAACTCACGGTGGCCTCTATCACTTCTTATTGTAAGTCGTCTAACTCACGGTGGCCTCTATCACTTCTTATTGTAAGTCGTCTAACTCACGGTGGCCTCTATCACTTCTTATTGTAAGTCGTCTAACTCACGGTGGCCTCTATTGCCGAAATATCAAACCTTCTATTGCCGAAATATCGGGAAAAAATAATTTTTAATTTTTTTTTTCAACCGAGTTGTTCGCTGGTACCACGACAAACGATTCCCCATAAGAAATACACTGAAGCGTGACATCAATAGGGGTCACATAAACAGAATTCATTGTAAGTCGTCTAACTCACAGTGGCCTCTATCACTTTTTATTGTACGTCGCGTCGTCTTGGACCTATCACTTCTTATTGTAAGTCTTGGGCCTACTCACGGTGGCGCCTCTATCACTTCTTATTGTAACTCGTCTTGGGCCGCAACACGCGGTGGCCGACGAGGGGCCGCGTTCCGGCCGGCGGCCCCCCGGCGCGGCCCCCCATCTCCCGGTCCATCTCGAACTCCTCGATGCGCTGCGTGAGGCTCAGCTTCTGCGTGACGGCGAGGCGAAGCAGCTGGTTCAGCGTCTTCTTCTCGTCTTCGGCCTCGCCCAGGGTGCGGCTGAGCTCGTCCACCTGGGTGACGTACTCCTCACAGCGGGCCGCGAACATAGCGCGCAGGCCTGGAGAAAAGAAAAGGGTGGATAAATTACCTAAAAAACCTAAACCTAAAAAGGAGATTTTTTTAGGATAAACCTAAAAAAAAAAAAAAAAAAATTCATTGAAATCGGAGCAAAAACATATTATAGTTGTTTTTTTTTAAAACTTTTTTTTTGAAATATTATAAATATTATATTTTGGCCTCGCCCAGGGTGCGGCTGAGCTCGTCCACCTGGGTGACGTACTCCTCACAGCGGGCCGCGAACATAGCGCGGAGACCTGGAGAGAAGAAAAGGATGGATAATTTTATAAAAGGCGAGATATCGACAGAATGATGTAGTTGTATAAGCTTTTTTTTAAGCTTTATTAGGAGGACAAAGTACAGGTAACAGTAAAAAAATTAAGAAAAAAAAAAAAAAAAAAAAAAAAACAAATGACAAAATAAATAAGTAAAAAAAAAGAAAACAACAATAATGTCCTACCTAAAGGGCGGGGTTATTGCCTGTGGCAATCTCTTCCACCCAACCCTTCTGAACAACCAGCTCTTATGTCCAAGCCTCCTCAATTGTTTAAGATTTAAAATCCAAAATCCAACACTAAGACCAAGAATGGCTGGGCTGTTTCAGGTTCCTGATCCCCAATTTACTAAACTACAAGAAGCGCCAATAACTAGAGCTATGACACTCTGCAACACACTTCAGCTGGACCATGATCACTATAATCTCTCTGGTGATCTGTTCCGGCTGGAATGTGAGCAGAGAATGTCTGTATTGTTTATAATAAATTATAACCTTTAGTTTGTATGCCTTGTTAGATATTAGTATTGTCGTTTAGATTACGTTAAAGTATTAAAGTTCTAAATGATGTTATGTCCTCAAAATATTTTTTTTTTGACATTTTCATGTCTTTGCTCTGGCACATAACCAAAATTATGTAACGAATATTAAATTATAAAAAGAGAGAAGAGAAAAAGTATGTGTCATGCGCACAATACGAAATTTGGTCAGTTAAGTTTTAGACCTTGAATAGTAAAGATGAAAATGTCCCAATGGTTGCAGACTCGTATGCAAGCGTTTTTGCGTAGTAGTCACTGTGGCAGAGTGAGTTAGCGCGCTAGGCATTGCACGCATGGTGACCTGGGATCGATTCCCAGCGGGGCTCTGTACTTGGATGTTCGGGGTCCACTCATTTTTCCTCACATACCTCGTGAGGAAAAATGAGTAGTTACTTGTATGAGTAACGACCAGTGGCGGCATTACCAGAGTAAAAAGAAATTAATGTAATAGAATTCGAAAAGTACAGGAGGCTCTTAGTAATGCTGCACTACCCACAAAAATTGTGAAAAGGCCTTGTGCTTCACCACAAATAAATTCATACTATTGACATGTGTAACAACTTATAAGTTGAGATGTATAAATGGGGAATCAAGTCCTCACCAACTTGTAACTGTGGTGCATCAAACCAAACCATTTTACACATTATAATGGATTGCCCTTTAACATCCTATCATGGTAATTTTGATGACTTTTTCAAAAGATCTGAAGAAGCTATAGAATTTGTTAAAAATCTCACTGTTTCAATCTAGCCAAAACATCTCTTAGTCACTCGTTTAAATTTTCTCTGATGTCATGTTATTATTATTATTTTTCTCCTTCTCTATATTGTACCGATTTATTTTGTAAAATAAAACAGTCATACGATAAATAAATAAAATGTTGAGAAAAACGATTTGTCTTACTGGAGAAGGTGGCCGCATCCTCCTTGAGGATAGCTAGCTCGTTGCGTAGCTTGAGCATGGTTTCGGACACAATAGTCTTCTCGTTGTCATATTTCGACTTGAGATTGTTCAGCGCCACCTCCGCCGTGTTCTTGTTAGACTTCAGGACGGTCCTCAGGGTGGCTATCTGCTCTCGCTTGGTGGAGAGCAGCGAGCGGAGCTTGATGATTTGTTCCTGGTACTCCTGGATCTCCTCGTTCGACGCGGGGATGATGTCTGTGGAGACAAAATTCGGGGTGGATAAATTTATTTTAATTATTTATTTAATACATGACAAGTAAATGGTTATTATAACAATGACAGTTTACATAATTCATAATATTTTTAACTGAACTTATGCTAGTTTCTTTTGGCTGTCGTCATCCCACACTAAGGGCCATCCCACCTATGAAGTATGGTCCTAGTAAATTATCTGGTATTTTTTTTGCAGCGATCTGAGCTTGATGATTTGTTCCTGGTACTCTTCGTTGGTGGCTGGGATGATGTCTGTGGAGACGAATTTTGGAGTGGATAAATTATCTGGCATTTTTTTTTTTTAACCCATTGCCTACTATGGGTAGCACATTTGCAAGACACTGGTATTGACTGGGGTACCGGGGTTGCATATATGCTAGACACGTTTGAACCTTCTTCGGGACCATGTATAGCATATATGCAAGACAATTTGTCTAGCACATATGCTATACACGGTCCCTAGTGACAAGGAAAAATGGGTTTTTTTGTCTAGGAGACCGCGTGTTGCACATATGCTAGACAGGTGATTTTGAGGAAAATACCCTTGGTCCCCAGGGCAAGTTTCAGAAAAATGGCTCAGTAGTCCAACTATTACTACGGGACTACGGGCAGTAGTCACAAACATTACTCCACGGAGGCTGGCGTATTAAATCTATATCTATAAAAGAAAGCTGTCTATATGTATGTGTGTATGTATGTTCTTTATACAAATCCACACCGTTTGACCGAGAAACCTGAAATTTTGCACATAGGTCCGCTTGGATCAGGAAATTCTTCTAGGCTAGATTATATCTCCCTGAGGTTAAGCTACAATGAGTAAGGATGAAAATGGATGGGTGACGCAAAAAAAAATCACATTTTTTGACATAAATGACATTTTTTCTCGAAATTTGTCGCGACGACCTATCAACTCAAAGCGAGAAAGTTTTAGGCAAGGGTTTGAGCTTTCAATTGACATATCGATCGCGAATTTCTGATGAGCCGTTCTTGAGCTACGCCGGGTAAGATAAAAAAATGGATGGGTAACATGTAAAATATTCACGTTTTTTGACCTAAATGACATTTTTTCTCGAAATTTGAAGTGACGACCTATCAATTCAGAGCGAGAAAGTTTTAGGCAAGGGTTTAGGCTTTCATTTGACATATTGATCGCGAAATTCTGATGAGCCATTCTTGAGCTACGCCGGGGAAGACCAGCAAATAGATGGGCGACAAAAAATATTCAGGTTTTTTTTTCAAACCTAAATGACATTGTGTGTGTGTGTGTGTGGTGTGCGTGTGGTGTGGTGTGCGTGTGGGGGTGTGCGTGTGTGTGGGTGTGTGTGTGTGGTTGTGTGGTGTGTGTGTGTGGGTGTGTGTGTGGTGTGTGTGTGTGTGGTGTGTGTGTGTGGTGTGTGTGTGTGTGGTGTGTGTGGTGTGTGTGGTGTGGTGTGTGTGTGTGTGGGTGTGTGTGTGTGTGTGTGTGTGTGTGTGTGTGGTGTGTGTGTGTGGTGGTGTGTGTGTGTGGTGTGTGTGTGTCTGTGGTGTGTGTGTTGTGTGTTGTGTGTGTGTTGTGTGTGTGGTGTGTGGTGTGGTGTGTGTGTGTGTGTGTGTGTGCGTGTGTGTGGGTGTGGGTGTGTGTGGATGTGTGTCTGTGGGTGGGTGGGTGTGTTTGTGTGTGTGTGCGTTGTGTGTGTTTGATGGGCTGGCGAAGCGGCGGGTGTAACCCGCTAGTTATGTATAAAAAATAGCACTCACCACTGGCCGCCGCCCCCGACACCTTCGTCTTGCTGTTCTCAATGGTCAACTCCACCGCGCTGCGCAGGTGCCCGATCTGGTCCTGAATGGTTCCTATGAACTTGACGATGGTGCTCACGTCGGACAGGGAGGCCAACTCTTGGGCCGGCAGATCTGAGACGAGCTTGGAGGCCAGGAGTTCCACTTTGCTGAGCCGAGGCGAGGCGGGGCCAGTCTCGGTGGAATCGGATGATGGGTCGGATTTTTCGTGTTCGAGAAGCACCCTGGAAAGTAACAATATTTTGAAATAATATATTTTTTTTATTATTATTATTATGTTCAAACGCAACTAGTGTTGTTGCAATTACATGAACTTAGATTTGAGGGTTAAAGGTAATTAGTAATTTTACATATGAATGTTTAATATATCTTTACAAACAACTTTAACGAATGGACGAGCATATGAAGAAATGAAAGAGGATGCCCAAGATCGTGTAAAATGGAGAAACATTATGTTGATAACTGTCGGTAGACAGATTTACTACTATATAATAGGGCAGTATAAATGAGGCGATATAATTATTTCTGCATACCTAGACGGAGTGACGCCGTTCACCGTGCACAGATGATGGTAGAGCTGAGCGAGCTCATCAGACACCCCTGAGAGGTGAGTCTGGGCGCTCGAGAGAGACTCGCCCGCTTGTCCCGCCAGCTCTCCCAGCAGCTTGATGTCACTCGAGAGCTCCAGGGCGCGTTGTTCAGTCTTGAGGAGCTGAAATTAGAATGGATTTGATTAGCGCTTATAAATGCCAATAGACCTGATATTGTGATAAAAGATTTGAAAAATAAAACTTGTTTCATCATTGATGTTTCAGTACCATGTGATCATAATACAATCACGAAAGAAGCTGAAAAGAGGCTAAAATATCGAGATCTAGCAATAGAAATTGAGAGGATGTGGAACCTCAAAGTCAAGATAATATTCCTGTTGTGGTTGGAGCTCTTGGTGTGATCCCAAAATCTTTACACTCAAATCTATCACAAATACCTCGGATATATCAAGAGTCTGCCATCCAAGATGTCTGTCATATGGTTCTATATTATTGTAAAGTTCCATTGAACGTATTATTGGAGATTTGTATGGATAGATTTCTTTTTTGTTGGGGAGTGTAAAGAAAATGTTTGGATTTTGTCTTAGTCGAGTGTCTGGTATTTTTTTGGTACCAAATTGACCAGTCGGGGAAACAACTAGCCTACCTGGTTCCTCAGGGTGGTGATCTCGTTCTTGAGCTGTAGGGTGGCGTCGGGACAGTGGAGGGTGGACTCCAGATCTTCCAGCTTGCTGCGGATCTGCCCCACCTCATCCCGCGCCAAGGAGAACCAGGTCTCGTACTTCCCCAGGGTGAGTGAGAGCTTCGCCACTGCCATCTGGGGAGGAATGCCTTTGACATTAGCACCGCCCTTGATCAAGTTTTTTTCTATTAACACTTAGACGACCGGCATGGTTCTTCGTGAATTCTCTTGTCGGACCGGCGATAATACGGCTATCCGACACCGTGTACCACCGGTGGTACACCCGGTCCATTCCGTACGAGCGTGCGTGTACCACCGGTGGTACACCCGGTCGTCTACGTGTTAATTTAATTTTCTATGTATTGTATACATTCTATGTAAACAAAACTTGATCCAATAATATGTTTAATAAAAAATTTGATTTTCTGTATACCTATATAAAATGTAAAAAAAAATTGATTAAAAAAATATACATAAAATAAAAAAAATAAATTTAAATTTGAGGAGGAATAACTTAAATTTATTCATTTTTTAAGCATTAAAAATAAAATAAAATAAAATTCAGGTAATTAAAAATAAATAATTTAAATTTAAATCTGAGGAGGAATATTTTTTTATTATAGAAATTAAAAAATAAAATAAAAAAACAAATTAAAAATAAATATAAAATAAAAATAAATAAGTAAATAAAAATAAATGGATAAAATACCATAGAGTAACACATTTATTTATTATTATTTATTATTATTATTATTATTTACCTTTACACCCATGCCATTCCGAAAAACGGATGGCATGGATTCTAACCCGCAACCTCCAGATCAGTAACCAAGTAACTCTTAACCACTGAGGTCGGCTTACTGGCTTTTTAGGCAATTGTGCTCCGGAACCGCTTTCGCATTACTTCAGGGCACTTTACCTTTACACCCATGCCATTCCGAAAACGGAAAAACTCGGTCAGAATTTTCCGCTCCGGCCGGGATTCGAACCCGCAACCTCCGGGTCAGTATCCAATGCTCTTAACCACTGAGGTCGGCTTACTGGCTTTTTTTAAAGGCAATTGTCCTCCGGAACCACTTTCGCATTACTTCAGGGCACTTTACCTTTACACCCATGCCATTCCGAAAACGGAAAAACTCGGTCAGAATTTTCCGCTCCGGCCGGGATTCGAACCCGCAACCTCCGGGTCAGTATCGAATGCTCTTAACCACTGAGCCAGGGAGGTCGGCTATCTGTGACCCCAACAGCAATGTACTTACCGACTTCTGCATCCCAGGCAAGTCCTGGTAGAAACAAGGAGATAGAGAAAAGATGGTATTATTGCAGATAGAAGTGCAGAGCACTTTTCAATGTGATAATTGTGATATGGGTAGATTTTTTTTTTTTTCAGTTACAAGATTTTTATTTATTTATAACAGATAGTATATCTCTGCCATTTGCAATCCAGAGGGCAAAGTACTCAGAATACTTGAGTAATTACCTCTCTGGATTACAAGTGATATCATATTTTATTTATAGCTTTTAGTATTTTGTATATAAAAAAATTGAGTACAAGGACTATAAAGACAAAAGTGTCACCAATTTGATATCATTTTTATTTAGCTTTTTGTATTTTTTTTTTTTTTTTTGTGCGAAGACATGGAAGAGATATATTCAGCTTTTCGTATTATTTATTTTTTTTTTTTTGAGTGGTGCGACATAGAAAGACAGAGTTAAAGGTGTTTTCAATTTGATATCATTATACATAGGTTTTTGTACTATTATTTTTTTGAGATTCAACATACGTGAATTATCGAAAGTAATAAAGGTTTTTTTTTTTTTACTTTCTGGTGATTTTCACAAAAGGAATTTCCTTTAGAGGGATTTTCACATGGAATTTTTTTTTAACATTTTTTTAGGGGGATTACCACATAGAGATTTTTCTAGGTTGTTACCACATAGAGATTTTTCCGGGGGATTTTTAAGTGGGGAAATTTATTTCGGGCAATTTTCTCATGAGGAATTTCCTTTTGAGGGATTTTCACATAAAGAATTTTTCCGGGAGGATACCACATAGAGATTTTTCGGGGGGATTTTCAGGTGGGCAACTTTTCATCGGGATATTTTTACATGGGAAAAATAATTTAGGGGGATTTTTACACGGTAAAAATAATTTAGGGGGATTTTTACACGGTAAAAATAATTTAGGGGTATTTTAACGCGGAAAAATAATTTAGGGGAATTCACACACGGTTAAAAATAATTTAGGGGATTTTTACATGGGAAAAATAATTTAGAGAGATTTATACATGGGTAAAATAATTTAGGGGAATTTTGACACTGGCAAAAATAATTTAGAGGTATTTTTACATGGGAAAAATAATTTAGGGGGTTTTTACATGGGCAAAAATAATTTAGGGGATTTTTACATGGGTAAAATGATTTAGAGGGGGTTTTACATTGACAAAATAATTTAGGGGGATTTATACATAGGCAAAATAATGTAGGAGGATTTTTCATGGGCAAAAAAAATTTAGGGGGGTTTTTACATAGGAAAAATAATTTAGGGGGATTTTTACATAGGAAAAATAATTCAGGGGGATTTTTACATAGGAAAAATATTTCAGGGGGATTTTTACATGGAAAATTAATTCAGGGGAATTTACACACGGTTAAAAATAATTTAAGGGAATTCACACACGGTTAAAAATAATTTAGAGGGATTTATACATGGGGAAAATAATTTAGGGGGATTTTTACATAGGCAAATTAATGTATGGGGATTTTTACATGAGCAAAAATAATTTAGGGGGGTTTTTACATGTAGCATCATCGTGTTCGCTAGACGCTAAACTTAGCCGCCTCAGTAGGTTGATCGATAACACGGTAAAAATAATTTAGGGGGATTTTTATACGGGAAAATAATTTAGGGGGATTATTATACGGGGAATATAATTTAGGGGAATTTTTACATGGAAAAATAATTTAGGGGAATTTACACACGGTTAAAAATAATTTAGGGGGATTTTTACATGGATAAAATAATTTAGGGGGGATGTTTACATGGACAAAAATAATTTAGGGGGATTTTTACATGGGAAAAAATAATTCAGGGGGGTTTTTACGCGGGAAAAATAATTTAGGGGGGACTTCTGGTTACCTGGTCGTGCGGTTCGGCCGCGTGCTGGGACTTGGCCTGGGCAGTGAGGGTGTCTAGGGCGGCGATGTGGGCGCTTAGCTGGAGGATGCGGGTCTTGAGGCTGCTCAGTTCTGCCTGGTGCTTCTCTGAGATGGACTGGGACTGCTTCAGGGAGGACGTAAGGAGCTGCTTGTCTCCCTCCGCCTGTGAATAAATAAATAAATGAACCTTTATTTGGAACATAAATTATTACATACATCAAAATTAATACATATATCAGAACAACTGGTTCCAATTCAGCTTATTTGCTGAGGTTCTTTTTTATATATATAAAAAATTAAAAAGTTTCCAACCATGAATTTACTGACGTTAAAATACTTCCTGTTTATTATTATTACTATTACTGTAAGAAAAAGAATCTGGTATGCTGGTATGCAGAGACGATTTGTAATCCCTATAGGGTTCACTGTAGGGTGGTCTCGAGCTTGCTATAGGGAATACTTCGACCTTGACAATTTATTTATTAAAGAAACATCTGACTGCACATGCACATAGACGCTTCATACAAACGTCTCTGAATAACAAAATCAGCTGAAGGGACAAATGACCCAGGCATCCCTACAGTGAAGACTCTGCATACCACCTTTATTATAGTCAATTTTTATAGTCAATTTTTTTTTTTATATTCCTATGAACAATATTTTTTTCTCCTATTTTAATCTTAACATATGTATTTCAAAAATGAGTTTCTTATAAAAAAAAAAATCTTAATTATATATTTTGTTAATGTTTGTTTCTTGTAAATTGGTCATGTATAGGGTGACCAGATCTTTTTGGGGCCAAAGGGAGACGTGTGAGGTTTACAGAACTACTAGTTCTTAGCGGTTTACAGAACTACTAGTTCTACACTTAACAAGACATGGAAAACACACAGGATAGTAACAACAATTAAGGGGGGAAACAGACAAGTCAAAAACAGGAGCCGCACCCCCAAATAAAGCTAGATAAACTTGATCTAGCAACAGTAAAGTTGCAATTATTATTATTTGCTACAGAGAATTACTAGTTACGAAGTCCTCACCTGTTCTAGCTGGGACTCGAGTTTCTTCATCTCGTTGAGATGGATCTCGCTGAACAGATCCACAGGACGGCTCGTGTTGTGAATGCTAGACGAGTTGGCGTCCTTCTTCTTGCTCAGACTGTCTTCAAAGCGGCGCAGGTCACTGTCATCTCCATCTCCGTCGCTGTCCGACACTGAAACGATGGTAAAGTGGTTAAGGCGGGAGTCTGGTGATCCAGGCATCCGTGGGTTCGAATCTCACTCGATGCATGATTTTTTTCTTTTTATTAATAGACCCTGATCGAGTGAAGTAGCGCACTAGTTATGCACGCACAGTGATCTGAGTAGAGAAAAAGTCTCTTTTAAACTCTTCTTTAATTACAAAAATCTTCCCAGTGCGCTCGTGTTGACCCAGCATCTGAATGGGAAGTATTGTGTCACCCCTCTCGCCCATCAGAGGGGAGGCATACATACTAGCGTCTACAGTAGCTGTTGTTTCATGGCTACGAATTTAAAAATGTTGTGAAACACACTCTATTAAAAAGAAAAATATATTAATAACTTGATGTTTCCCACGCAACCAGCTGGGTGAGGTTAATCTGGGTAGCTGGTATGATTTTAGTAGAGTATCTCAAATCAGAACGATAAAACTAATTTGGATCAACTGGTCACTGAAAACTCTACTACCAGGTTGACCTCCGTGGCTTAGTGGTTAAGAGCATTGGTTACTGACAGAGGTTGCGGGTTCGATTTTTGATTTTGATTTGATTTTATTGATGGTGACAATACATTGAAAATACATTTTTACAATAGGTACGTAAGATTAACTTAAATACTAAATAGATAACATATTACTCACATAACCTGTCCTAAACTACCCACACTAAGAAAATCAGTGATTTTCTTGTTTTGTGATATAGTGCTATTTTTCTCACTTGATTTAACTTTAATTTCCCTCTCTCTCTCTCTCCCTTTCTTTCTTTGTGTTATTTTTGTTTTTCTGTCTAATTTATTATTTATCTCTGTCTCACTTCCTTTTCTCATTCATTATCTCCTTTTCTTTCTCTTATTCTCTTCCTTCTCCTCTTTTTCTTTCTCTCTTTTTTCGCTGCATAGTTTCTCTCTCGAACCCCGGAATCTTTAATGTGACCGTGAATGATAACGGGGCACAATTTTAAAAAAGGTCAGATTTATATATAACAATACTACCTTGATCGTCCAAGCTCATGGCATCTCCTATGGTCCGCGCCAGGCTGCTAAGATTGTACATGGTGTCACTCGTCACTCTACTGTCCAGCTCTTTCTTCAGGGCATACTTGGCTTCCCGCTCACCCTGTAAGTAATATAATAATAATATCGTCTTATACTGCCCGATTAAGGTTTTTGTTTTTTTTTGTATGTATGTTTTTGTATGAATGAGGTTTTTGTAATACCTCTGTGGCGCTAAGTGACGGATTGCGTACTGTGTAAGATAGGGAAAACCGACACTTACCAACGACTTAAGTTATTGATGTTTTCTATTAATTCCGCCCTAAGGCTACTTAAGTCCCGTTATTCTGTCCCGGTAGCTCAGTGGTAAAGACGGCACTCTGTGTATCCAGAGACTCCAGATGTCGTGGATTCGAAACCCAGCCGGGACATGACAAGTTATCCTCCCATATTTTTACCACATAATAATATGTCTTGGGTTTACTGCTGGAATAATGAGACTATATTAGTCTTAATCGGGCCGTATAAATAAGGCGATATTATTGCTATTATTATTCCAGCAGTAAGTCCAAGACATATTATTGTCATGTCCCGGTTGCGTTTCGAACCCACGACCTCTGGAATCTCTGGATTCACAGACAGAGTTGGAAGTACTTAAGTACATTGGTACTTGAATTACTGTCCACAAGTATTTGAAACACTTTTTGCCTCAAAACATCAGAAAAAGTTCCACCTGAGCGCAGAGAATATTTTAAAAGCCTTTAGTAGATACCTGTCTTCAGAAAGTACAAATACAAGAACTTGTACTTGTGAGTACAAGTACAAATACAAGTACTTGTACTTAAAAAAAAAAAAAAAAAAAAATAGAAAGCTCACGAATAGCGGCACTTTTTTGTAAAAAAGGGTATAAAGATATTGTATATTTTACGGTACAAAACCAATTTACAATATTAACAAAATATAAGATAAATAATTAGTTATAAGTTATAATCAGGGTATAATTAGTTATAAAAAAATACCTGTAGAGAGTCCAGGGCAGTGTTGAGCTGCTTCTCCGCAATGCTCTTCAGCTTGCCTAGCTCCGAGACCTGACTCTGCAACTCTAGGTTGCACTCCGTGAGGCGGCGGATCTCGTGCTTGATGCTCTCGAACTCCACCTGGCGCAAACAGAAGAAGACTAATTAATTATTTAACTAATTATTTTATTTAAAAAAAAATATTTTTTTATAAAATATTTAAAAAAAAAAAAAAAAAAAAAAAAAAATATATATAAAAATTCTTTTTATAAATAATAAATAAAAATTTATTGAAGAAAAAAAAATAATAATTTTAATTATTTATTCTCTATTAAAACTAGCCTCAAAGATCCACCTGGGGCAGCCAGCCTCCGTGGCGTAATGGTTGTGACTACTGCCCGTAGTCCAGGGATGAGTTCGATCCCCGGTCGGAGCAGATTTTTCACACAGAAAACTCTGTTCCCTCCATACTTGTGAGGCTGACATTTCCGGCCCTACCCAGGCTGGGTGAGGTTAATGTGGGTAGCTGGTACAATTCCCGGCGAATGGAGTCTAAAACCCCCGTCCTAATCCAGGACGTTAGATCAAATAGAATCGTTGGCGTTAGGAAGGGCATCCAGCCGTAAAAAAAAAAAAAATGTGCCAACACCAACCAATTTTCAACCATGAGGTTGAACAACGTCGAACCTGCTCAAGCGGGATTTGACAGAGTAAAAGAAGAAGAAGAAGAATTATTAATAATAAATTCTTTAGTTATATCTATTTTTTAATAAGCAGCCTCCGTGGCGTAATGGTTGTGACTACTGCCCGTAGTCCAGAGTTCCCGAGTTCAACTCCCGGCTGGGGCAGACTTTTCGAAGAAAATTCTGTTCCATCCAAACACGTGAGGCTGCCATTTCCGGCCCTACCCAGGCTGGGTGAGGTTAATGTGGGTAGCTGGTACGATTCCCAGCGAATGGAGGGTAAAACCCCCGTCCTAATCCAGGACGTTAAATCAAGTAGAATCGTTGGCGTTAGGAAGGGTATCCAGCCATAAAAAAAACGTGCTCCACCCTACCAACCTGAACCATGAGGTTGAACAACGTCGACCCTGCTTGAGCGGGATAAGACAGAGTAAAAGAAGAAGAAGAATATTGACAATTACCTGCCATTTTGTTTAATTTTAATTTTATTTCAATTTATTTGTAATTTTTTGTACTGCTTTGCTTTTGTAAAATGGGAATTTCCCCCGACGATTTAGTAAAATAAAAAAATAAGCTCACCTGGCCACTCTTGAGCAGGGACACCTGTTTCTGCAGGTTCACATTCTCATCCTCCAGTTCGGCATACTCCGTGTTCAGTCGGGTCTCGTCGTGCTTCAACTCTTTCAGCTCCCGACGCAGGGCGAGCTTCTCCGAGTCCGACTGCTCCTTGAGCTGTTTGAGTTCGGCCATTTCCGTCAGGGTTCGGTCCCGCTCGAGAGTGACGCGATCGAGCTCTTGCCGCAACTGTGAATCACAACGAGAATAACACCTATGAGAATAATAATGCAGATTTTTTTTCTTCTTTTTTTTTGACAAACAGTCTTGACATATAATTATGAGATATAACATATACAGGGTCCGTCAAAAAAAGGAGCCACTCAAAATATCAAGAGAACGGATTAATTTTTTTTAAATGCTATAACATGTGTACCATAATATCGAGGGGGAAACCTTTTTTGATTTTTTATCATTACCCCAGGGGGGGGGGGGGTCAACTTTGGAATCTTAAATGGAACCACCCTATTTGGCTAATCGGCCCGAAGGCCATGAGTATACCTGTAACGCACTCGACCCCTTTGTATACATTATGTCCTATTAATAAAAAGTTAAAAAAGAAAAGAAAAAAAAAGATGAGTGTTTCACAGCCTTTTTTTATTAACAGGAGCTACTGTAGACGCTTGTGGTCGGTGTTGTAGCCTGCCCATCCCGTAGTGTGCCTCCCCTCTGATGGGCGAGAAGTGACACAATACTTCCCATTTAAGTGCTGGGTCAACACGAGCGCACCCGAAGGTATCCCTTACAAACAATTGTAAGCAAATTAAAAAATTAATTTTTTGTCGGCACGGGGGATCGAACCCGGGACCTTCCACATGG
>CM044966.1:7834911-7972460 GCA_024516035.1 Bactericera cockerelli
TCTTCTGGAATACAGGTACTAGCTAGGTCTATTTCGACAGTACACTTAACACCTATTTCGACAGTACAATGAATAAGCATCAATTATTAATTGTTATTGTTCTAGCTTGGTAGAAGAGAGTTGGTTTACTTACACCTTATACCTACCTACAAGGGGACTACACGGGGAAGGGTAATTCTGCAACATAGACCACAAACGTGACTCAAGTCTTATTGTTGTTGTTTTGCAGGCTAAACAAGGGTTGGGAAGAAAAGATTGCCAATGGCAATAACACCGCCCTTTAGTTAGGACATATTATATTTATTATGTATATATTTATTTATTTTTTCTTTACTTTTTTCTCTCTTATATTGTATATTAATTTGTAATTAACTGTGTTGTATGTCCATTGTCCAATTAATAAAGTGTAAAAAAAGGACCAATCTAGCATACCCAAACCGCTTTCGGTGGGACCGATTTATAAATATTTAAATTTGTTTCAAAAAGGATAAGCTAGTCTTCAAAAGGTCCTATCCTTTATCAAATCATACAGAATAAAAAAATTTTTTTTGAACATTGAGACATAATTGAATGGGTGAGTAGAAGAACCAGGAATGTCAAAAATCGATTTTTTTTTTTTCGTAGAATAAGATAGAATGTACTCTGTTCTATCATCTCTGTGAATATGAAGGAGAAATACCCCTTAAAAGTATAATTTTTTTCGATTTTAAAGTGGGTGAAGCATACCTATTAGCATGCTAATATCATTCTTATTTTTGCTTTCCTGAAAAGTCGATTTTTGACATTCCTGGTTCTTCTACTCACCCATTCAATTAATGAAAGGTCTTTATTTATATGTAATACAAGGTCTCATCTTTTTTCATAGGAAGCACTGACAGTATGCTTCCAGCATTGCCTCTTTGAGTGGCAATGCTGATTTGTTGGAATAAAAATTCACTGGCTCTGCTGTTTCCAGTTTTTTCTATGAGCTTTTTTCCAATGTCCTTGACCCAACGTTTGCCTTCTTCACAGAATATTCCCATGGTTTCTACTGCAAGAGCGATAAAAATCAAACCCCTCGATTTTATATTGCAGTATTTTGCATGTTTTTTTTGGCATGCCAATTCTGCTGCAGCACCTGCTTTCTTTTTTGTAAATTCCACGTGACTATCGGCAAGTGTATCAGTACACGTGAAATCCCAGACTACACTTTGTCCTCTGGTCCACGGTACAATGGTGACACCATCAGGGCGTTTGCCATCAGTGCGATCAAGGCCTGTGGGTTCTAGTTGAGAAGGTATATCAATGTTTGCAAGAGCTCGCTTGATGATGTTGTTTACCTCCGCATGTCGAAAATATCTTCCAGCACTGTTTTGACAAGAGAGAGGGTGCATTCCTTTTTCATCTACCACCTCACCACATTTGCATACAAAAGATCTACACAGATTACTTCCAAGTCTTAATCCTACGCAAATTCTGAAACTTTCGTCTTCAATCAGGGTACCAACTTGTTTGCTTGGGAATGCGTTCAACCAAGCTCCTGCTTCTCTACCCGATCAGAACGAGTAGAGAAGAGTCTTTATTTTTCTATATATTTTCTTTTCTATTCATCGTAGTCACCGTAATCTGGGTTCAAATCCCAGCGGAGTTGGAATTTTTCTACTCTGTAGGTACCTTGGATGTTTTATACCTCTTGGAAAAATGAGGAAAGCTGCTTTGATGTGAGCACTGTGAGCAGCGCTCTGTTGCGAAATTATGGGAAAAACAAGATACCTGATAGGATCTAAAATATATAAATATACAGACATATACTACAATTCTACGTTTTCACTGACAATGTGATATGATAACACATTTTTTTAAAACCTATAGGTACCTATTAATTTTTTAAGGTATTTTTTGGTTATCTAAAATGCAAAATGTCAGACGAGACAGTCATAATTATTGTTTTGACTTAAGTCAAAACAATACCTGAAAAATACCAAAAAATTTAAACACGTAATATTTAACCCTGATAACGAAGTGAAATTTGCTTTCCAGAGGACGAGCGTCCTTTTAGGAGGACGTCAGCCCTATCTGGGTTAAGTTAAGTATAAGTTAGGACCATTGTATAAATGGGGGATAACCTCGTTAATTAAAAAAAAAAAAAAAAAAAAAAAAAACTCTGAGAAACTATTACTGACCCAGAGAGATGAAGGGCACAATGTTGGTGTTGATAATAATCAAACGTATTTTGGAGAAGAAAAAAACATTTTTATTTCTCTCCCCTCAAAATATAAATATTGAGTAGGTAATGTTACTTTTACGAAATATAGAATATGGAAATAAATTTCGATAAAATTTTATACCTACAAGACGAAAGTACCTCACCTACAAATTTATCAAACGAAACGGGCGTTTCGCGGGAGGACGCCTCCCAGAAACTACAGTGCTTATAAATTTGGTAAATATATGCCGTATTTTTCTTTCTAACCAATGCTAACCAAACGGGAATAAAATGAACCAAACTGGAAGCAAGTCATTTTTCTTTTGGAAGAGGAAAAATTTCCACTTCCAAAGTTAACCAAAGTGGAAGTAGAAAATTCTTGCTTCCAGTTCTATTATGGGTTAAGTCTATTGTTTATCTTTAAAAGTAACCAAACGCATTTTTCTTTCACGAATGACCTTGGAATAAAATGGATATATTTGGAAAAAACCTAACCAGGAAATTTTTTTTAGTTAGAAAGAAAAATACGACTATAGTTTGTATGTACGAGTATTTTGTCGTCTTGAAAAGTCAATGTTACAACGAAGAAGAGTCACATATTTTTTTTTTTTAATAATGATTTCGTGACAAAAGAATATTATGATTTCATAGGAATTTTTATAATATGCACATAGAAAAATAAAACAAAGACTCTTTTATAATTGAAAACATTTTATTGCAAAGTAAAGAAAAGGTAACCGATGAACGACTAGTTTCTGCAACAAGAAAAAATCCCGTTACAACAAGAGGCATTCGATAATTAATAATAATAATAGAACCAACACAACATAACTTCCAAAATATTATTTCGAAATTAAAATACCTATTGTTCCAAATACCTAACGTACTTACCTAATAGATAAAAAAAATCTATTGAGTGTTCAAGTTTCAAACTTTTTAACCAATTCAAATAAATAATTCAAAATGTCAGCATCACGAAGTCTTCACCTCGCTCGACGGTACTTAACTTCGGTGATCCTACGAGAACCGATGCATTCAACGCGCCATTGACGCTGGCTGAATTAACATCATTACTTGTAACTATCTTTGCAGTTCAAGTTTTTGTTTTGATGGGAAAATTTCTTGATTCATCCATACACAAATTTTTGAATGCCATCTTGAAGTCTGGCTGGGGGACTTTAAAAAGGGAAAAGACCAGTGTCTCGCTAGAGGACTATAAACAGAGAACAGACTAGCCAACCCTTACAAGCCAGGCTAGCT
The DNA here is from genome assembly GCA_024516035.1 of Bactericera cockerelli. Classification (NCBI taxonomy): domain Eukaryota; kingdom Metazoa; phylum Arthropoda; class Insecta; order Hemiptera; family Triozidae; genus Bactericera; species Bactericera cockerelli. Next base: position 7,838,357 of record CM044966.1, read on the forward strand.
TGCAGTTTCTTAAGGGTTTAATGGCTTATAAAGAAAAGTCCAAGTCCTCACGATGGTTGATCGCACATAGAAATATGTGGTTGAGGACGAGCCAACTTTGAAATAAAGTTGGCTGAAGACCATCACTCACCCCTCCAGCTGTAGCCAAGCTGGCTACAACAACAACAACAATGCCATCTTGAAATATTATTCATGTGAGGAAAACAGTGCAGTGAGGAAAAAACCACCACCTCTACATTTCGACTACGTTAGATATGAGAAGATAGAAGTTTTGTTTTTCATAAAATTCAAATAACCTAATTGCTAATACTTTCTAGAGTCGAAGATGTCTTAATAATGAAACTAGGTATGTAAATAAAAGAGGAAATACATTTGGTATACTGACATTATTTTCTTTCATAGCTAACTTTCGAAAACTTATCATTACCTATCATAACTGTGTTATCATTACCCGTCCTGACTATGTCAAGTCAGGACGTTAAAACCAAAATAATAGAATCAATGGACATGAAAGGAGCCTAGACATTGGATCTGGGCGTCCATATAATCCTCTCACCACCGTGATTTAGGTATCTGTCATATTATTTTGTGTTAATGATAAACGTGATACTCACAGTTACCCCAAACTAGCTTTACTATTTTGGCCAAATTTGGGAACCAAACCACTAACATCCAAGTTACAAATCTGCTGCCTTGTCGATACAGATACCGAGGTCGGTCATTTGATTAATTATTTTACAAAATCAGATAAATTCATGTCTAAACGCCGCACCTGCGCCATTACAATGGATATCACATACAATTTGCAGGCGGAAGATGAATAATCTTACAAATTGAAGGGGTTACTTGAAAAATTACTTGAAATTTTATGTAGCAAGAAGGCGCTAAAGTATTATTTTTACAATTTGAAGGGATAAGGATACAGATTGAAGGAGCAACAAGATGTTTCTTTGACAAATTAGAGGCGCAACAAGATGATTATTTTACGAATTGAAGACGCAACAAGTTGTTTCTTTTACAAATTGAAGACGCAACAAGTTGTTTCTTTTACAAATTAAAGGCGCAACAAGATGTTACTCTTACGAATTGAAGACGCAACAAGTTCTTTCTTTTACAAATTGAAGGCGCAACAAGATGTTTCTTTTACGAATTGAAGGCGCAACAAAAAACAAGATGTTTATTTTAAGAATTGAAGGCGCAACAAGTTGTTTCTTTTACAAATTGAAGGCGCAGATTGTGCACCCCACATAGCCGTGCTGGTAACAAGGGACGGAGGGTTGGCTGCTCGGATGACTGTGTGCGCCCGTCCAAGACTGAGGTGCAGCTACGGCGAGCCGGGTGAAGGATTGGATGGGTGACTGTTGGTTCCGATTGTGCGAGGAGGAGGGCTGGAGACAGCGGCGGGGGGCCGACGAGCCCTCCACTCACATGACCTTGAAATTGATAAATTATAATAATAATAATAATAGATAATGAAGAGAAATTATCTAAGAAGCCAAATAAAAATGGCTTAGGATGAGTCCTCTGTATGTAAAAAAAAATATGAAAAATAAAACAAATGATTTATTATTATCATATTAGTGTTAATCGCAATCAAGCAAAACTAGCTATAATAATGGATTAACTCATGCCTCATTAGCGACTAAGTGGCGAAAATTCAAATTTTAACTGTCAGATATAAGTTTAATCGGTTAATTAATGTAAAAAAAAAGATGAGTGTTTCACATTCTTTTTTATTTCGTACCCATGAAACGGGAGCTGCTCTAGACGCTTGTGGTTTGTGTTGTAGCCTACCAATCCCGTAGTATGCCTTTCCTCTGTTGGACGAGAAGTGATTTTACCATTTAAGTGCGGACCTAAATGGGATGATAATGTGGAAAGTAACCACACTTTAGTGGAAAGTAACCACTACCTAACCTTCAGAGTTCTATTATTATTATTATTTTAGTTTTTAAAAAGGTAAGTAAAAAGGTAAGTGTGCCCCGGAACCGCTTTCGCATTACTTCAGGGCAGTACCTTTACATTCATGTCATTCCGGAAACGGAAAATATCGGTCTAGAGTTTTATTATTATGTGATCACAAACTTTACGAGACCATTACAAAAAAAAAGTTCTATATTATTATTCCTCACCTCCGGATGCATCATCCGGGTGCATAAACGGTTCCGAGTGCATCATCTTCTCCAGAGAGGTCTAGGTTTTTTAGTGGGTGGAAATCCCACTCCCCATGGTTTCCGGGTGTCTTTTAAAGATTTTTCTCCTAAGCCTCTCAAAAAAAAAGGTATATTATTATTCCTCACCTGGAGTATCTGACTGGCCTCGAACGTGGTCCCGGGGTGCAGCAGGACTGGGCTGGTCACGTGACCCGCCTCCACGCAGATCATGTTGGGGAACTCGTCGTCTCCGAAGTCCTTCATCTCACGGACCGTGTCCCACGGATTCCAGATAACTGAGGGAAGATAGCAACAAATATTACAGTTTTACTACCCACGGGTTCCAGATAACTGAGGGAAGATAGCAACAAATATTACAGTTTTACTACCCACGGGTTCCAGATAACTGAGGGAAGATAGCAACAAATATTACAGTTTTACTACCCACGGGTTCCAGATAACTGAGGGAAGATAGCAACAAATATTATAGTTTTACTACCCACGGGTTCCAGATAACTGAGGGAAGATAGCAACAAATATTACAGTTTTACTACCCACGGGTTCCAGATGACTGAGGGAAGATAGCAACAAATATTATAGTTTTACTACCCACGGGTTCCAGATAACTGAGGGAAGATAGCAACAAATATTACAGTTTTACTACCCACGGGTTCCAGATAACTGAGGGAAGATAGCAACAAATATTACAGTTTTACTACCCACGGGTTCCAGATAACTGAGGGAAGATAGCAACAAATATTACAGTTTTACTACCCACGGGTTCCAGATAACTGAGGGAAGATAGCAACAAATATTACAGTTTTACTACCCACGGGTTCCAGATAACTGAGGGAAGATAGCAACAAATATTATAGTTTTACTACCCACGGGTTCCAGATAACTGAGGGAAGATAGCAACAAATATTACAGTTTTACTACCCACGGGTTCCAGATAACTGAGGGAAGATAGCAACAAATATTACAGTTTTACTACCCACGGGTTCCAGATAACTGAGGGAAGATAGCAACAAATATTATAGTTTTACTACCCACGGGTTCCAGATAACTGAGGGAAGATAGCAACAAATATTACAGTTTTACTACCCACGGGTTCCAGATAACTGAGGGAAGATAGCAACAAATATTACAGTTTTACTACCCACGGGTTCCAGATGACTGAGGGAAGATAGCAACAAATATTATAGTTTTACTACCCACGGGTTCCAGATAACTGAGAGAAGATAGCAACAAATATTATAACTTTACTACCATTATTTTATGAGTGGAAAAGAGTAAGTACATGAGTATTATATCGAAATTAAGAGTAGGGGAAGGTTTGCTAAAACCGGGTAGTCTTCTGCTAATACCGGGTAGTCTGCTAATTTGAAAGACCGGGTTGACAGAACCGGGTACTTTGACTTTTTTTGAAAAAAATAAATTTAACAAAAAATGGTAATATTATTAAACAAGTGACGTATCGTTTCCAAATTGGTAATACACGCAGTGACGTATCGTTTCCAAATTTAGATAGCCAACAAAGTTGTGAATGTTTTACAGTTTAATTTGCTTAGCTGATAATAATGGCTTTTCCGCTAGATAGCCTAGAAAACTAAGTACCCGTTTTTGGGAGACCTTCCCCTAAGTAAGTATGTATATATACTTATTATAGTGTTCAAGACCTTTCATTTGATACCCCTTTAGTTTGTCCTACGGGTTTCAGATAGGCAACTGAAATGTCTAATATTAGAAATCGGAAGTATTGTGTTCGCTTTTGTAAAAAAAAATATTTTTTTTGCTCCGATTTCAATTTTTTTTTTTTTTTTTCAAAAGGAGGAAAGTTCGACAGAGACCGAAGAATTCTTTCGAGTTAACTGAATTTTCGACGTATTGCGGACTTCAAGTTTTTAAAAGAAAAAAAGAAAAAAAAGATGAGTGTTTTCACAGCCTTTTTTATTTCGTAGCCATGAAACAGGAGCTACTGTAGACGCTTGTGGTCTGTGTTGTAGCCTGCCCATCAAGTAGTATGCCTCCCCTCTGATGGGCGAGAAGTGACACAATACTTCCATTTTGGTGCTGGGTCAACACGAGCACACCGGAAGGTATCCCTTACAAACAACTGTAACCAAATTTGAAAACAAATTTCCGCATCTATTTACCCGGGACTTTTCGCGTGGCAAGTGAGTTATTAATTTTTGTCGGCGCGGAGGTTCGAATCCGGGACCTTCCGCATGGCAAGCGAGTGCTTAACCACAGAGCCGTTCGTGCACCCATCTAGAATCTTGAAATCGAGACCTTTCATTTGATACCCCACTCGATGGGTTTCAAAATCAAATCACCCATCGGCCCATTATTTGTCGGCCCTTCGGCCGGCCGGCGCTTTACCTGTGTCGGGGAAGTTGTACTTCTGCAGTCTCATCTTGCGGCCGGACACCACGTTGGTGACCACGTGCTCCTGACACGTGTTCTGATAGATGCGGTCTGTGAATTCGGCCACTGCTACCGCCTCGCGGCCCTCACGAAACAGTTGTCCGTCCAGCACCTGAGATGAGAGACGGAGAATATCACTATTTTACCTAACCCTACTGTCAAACACTCAAATAAACACTGATAACAAAGATGACTGTTAACAATAACATCGTGAACATCGCCATTGTTCTCAATTCTTTCCTATTTTATAGGGTTTTTTTCTTATGGGGATAGTTTGAAAGAGATATTATATATTTTCGATTTTTGAGTCTTTGAGACGAATCGTGTTATGAGACGAATCGTGCTTTGTTTTTCTTGAGACGAATCGTGTTGTGAAAAAGGTCACCTCAGGTAGTTTTAGACGAATCGTGAAACCCCCATCACTGAGATCATATAACATAGAGGGAACCCGATGTATCAGGATTTGCGTCCAAGAGGGACCATCAGCTGTTTTCAAAATCAATGCCGGAGTGGTAGTAATTTTTCTCTCGCGAAGGGACCGGGTACCTAAACTACCTAATTCTTCTAAAATAATATTTTTACTTTTTTCATACTTAAATATTAGTTATTTTTTGTCTTTGCTTCTTCTTTTACTTTCATTATTTTCTACTTATTATGTAGTAATATAAGGCTTGGTACGTGACGTGAAAATTAAGGATGTTTCGTTATCCGCCACTGCAAGAGGTAAACAAAAAATTCAAATAAATTGAACCAATCAGAAGCCGGGATTTGTTGAAAGGGGACCATCAGCTGTTCACAGTTGGACGCATAAATTTGTTCAACTCGAGATAGGCAAGGATCTCTCTATGTTATATGATCTTAGTGGAGAATATTAATACAAAAAATAAAGCCAGCCTCCATGGCGTAGCGGTTGTGACTACTGCCCGTCGTCCAGAGTTCCCGAGTTCAACTCCCGGTTGGGGCAGACTTTTCGAAGAAAATTTCTGTTCCCTCCAAACACGTGTCGCTGGCATTTCCGGCCCTACCCACGCTGGTTGAGGTTAATGTGGGTAGCTGGTACGATTCCCAGTGAATGAAGGTAAAACCCTCGTTCTGACTATCTATCCCAAATTAGGACGTTAAAATCAAATAGAATCAATTAGTCACAATAGATATAATGGAGGTTGGTGTGATAATTGTGGCTTCACTTGTGGAATTTGGACGTTGTGTTTGATATTTGTATACATAATGATGTATCTATCTATCTCTGTATGTTTGTAACGCCATAAAAGTTATAATTTTATATCTCACCTCATCGATACACCAACCTCAGTAGCTTGATCGATAAGCCGGCAGAATTGTACCCTGGAGGTCGGCGGTTCAAGTCCCAAAAGTTCAGCCAAAGATTTAGTAAAGCCAGTATGAGAAGTTGTGATATCAAGAAAGTTTGTTCAACTTTATCTAGATTTCGGTTCGCTTGTTCAACTTTATCTAGATTTCGGTTCGCTTGTTCAACTTTATCTAGACTTTGTGGTTCGTGAAAGTTGAACAAATTTTATTTTTTTTTATTTTAACCCGTCTCACCTTATCGATATAGTGACACCCGTACAGGCCCGACACTTGGCACCGCCTCACGTCGGGGACCTTGAGGTATGTGTGCAGCAGAAGGTTAAAGTTGAAGGCCAGATCAATGGAGGGGTTGTAGACGCCCACGTTGAAGTGAAGTTCTTTCTCTCTCAGGATGAGACGGTAAGTGAGACGAAACCTGGCGGATAGAATCAGAACTACGTATAGAAACAACGTTGAAGTGAAGTTCTTTCCCTCTCAAGATGAGACGGTAAGTGAGACGAAACCCGGCGGATAGAATCAGAACTACGTATAGAAACAACGTTGAAGTGAAGTTCTTTCTCTCTCAAGATGAAACGGTAAGTGAGACGAAACCTGGCGGATAGAATCAGAACTACGCATAGAAACAACGTTGAACTGAAGTTTGTGTATCGAAGTACACAAATGTGTACGTCCGGACTTTATCCATACAATTTTCAAAAAGGATCGCAGTCAGAGGAGGCTATTAGAGCCTTTCACACGCACGGATAAATTGACGGATCCGGACTGCCAATCCGACGGATGGACTGGAAGATGGACTGGGAAGGCGATCCGAGAGTCTATTTTTGTGTTGCAAATTCAGAAACGGATCGGATCCGACAGTCGAAATCTGCCAGTCCTAGTCCGACGGTCCAGATCTGTCTGTACACTTTTTATTTCAGATATGAACAGTCCATATCCGTCGTTGGTGCATATGATCACCTTGGACAGTTGGACACCTTGGACTGTCGCATCAGATCCGTCCGTCTAACCTGAGAGTCCACAGGTGAGAAGTTTGTATTTACATGTACAGATTTGGACCGACAGATCTGGACTGCCAGACCTTCTTCAGATCCACGATCCAAATAGATATCTTACAGTTCAGGAGACGACGGATAAGTTTGAATTTACACACATGGTCCACATTTAAAGATCTTGGACTGTACGGTCCAAATCCGTCATCTTATCCGTACCTAAAAAAGGCTCTATTGAAAAATTATTTTAAACTCACGGGTAGTTCCACATAGATCTCGTATAATCGCTGTCCATGAGGGAGAAAATCACCTCCACATCTCCACTGGGTAGCTTTTCTGGAGGTTTCTCCACATTCCAGGTGATGTTGCGAGCGAAGCCGTGCTGGGGACCGAATGCCCAGGCTCCGAATTGGGCTGAAAAGAAGAGAAAGACACATTGAAATTGGTTATGTACGTTTCCCCCCCTTTTTTTTTCTTGAAATATGAGTCTTTGACAGTCTTTTTACTTTCCTTATATTATCCTTATCCCATTACGACTGTTAGCGTAATGGGACTTCCTGTCTCGAGCCGACAGTCTAAATAAAGCACTACTATACTATACTACGAGTATACTATAATAAGGAAATGTTGTATTTTATTTCGTAGCTATGAAACAGAAGCTACTGTAGACGCTTGTGGTCTGTGTTGTAGCTTGTACATACCGTACTTCCCATTTAGGTGCTGGGACAACACGAGCGCACCGGAAGGTATCCCTTATTCCCTTACAAACAAACTGTAACCAATTTTAGAATACAAATATTATTAGTATTTTTTTTTTTTTAAAGATGAGTGTTTCACAGCCGTTTTTATTTCGTAGCCATGAAACAGGAGCTACTGTAGACGCTTGTGGTCTGTGTTGTAGCCTGCTCATCCCGTAGTATGTTTCCCCTCTGATGGGCGAGAAGTGACACAATACTTCCCAATTAGGTGCTGGGTCAACACGAGCGCACCGGAAGGTATCCCTTACAAACAATTGTAACCAAATTAAGAATACAAATTTTTGTCGGCGCGGGGGTTCTCGTATCGTATTTGTGCTAGTTACACAACTTCTCAAACTCGCTTTACTAACCACTGGACCAGGCACTGCAGGTTGCATACTTACGAAACACTATGGGTATTCCGCCTCGGATGGGTCGTTTGCCGTCGAATACTGCCGATTTACTGAAATCAGAAGAGAGGAATAACGAACATTATTAATATCTGACCTGGTAGCAGGGTTTTCAGTGAAACCCTAGAGTTAACCCAGATTATCCCACTGTCCTTTTAAAAGAACACCTGAGAGGGCTTAGAAAACCCCCCTCGTTTTTTTTTTTTTTTTTTTTAGAGAACCTGTTTTCCCACTGTCCTTTTAAAAACACGCCTCCTCCTGTCGGAACAGCTCATCTTAGAGCGACAGTTTTTATATATTTGGTATCAAGAACCAAATTTGAATCCAGATATCTAAAAAAATGAAATCTTCAAAAAAATAATGGGAACATCTGGGTTAACACTCCGACCTAATTAGATCTACTGTGATCAGTTGATTCTATTCGGTTTTAACGTCCTGATTTGAGAATTGAGATAGATATATAGTCAAGACGGGGGTATTACCCTCTATTCGCTGGGAATCGTACCAGCTACCCACATTAACCTCACTCAGCCTGGGTAGGGCCGGAAATGCCAGCCTCACGTGTTTCAAGGGGACAGAATTTTCTTCGAAAAGTCTGTCCCAACCGGGAGTCGAACTCGAGACCTCTGGACTATGGGCAGTAGTCATAACCGTTACGCCACGGAGGCTGACAAAGGACATAAAAAAATAACGACATGAAAAAAAGAAGATAATCTGAGCGCACGGCAGTGCGCCAGGCCAAGTTCCAGTAAGCACGGCAGTGTATCTTTACACGAACCGATTCACCCGGTTTTTCACACCCTCATATCTTCGGTTCAATTGATCATAGAGATATGAAATTTGGAACAGAGATTGTCCTAATATCATTAAAAAGACATTGAAAATTTAAAGACTCTATGCAAAAAACTTTCAGAGGAATGTAATTTTGAAATTTGCGATTTTGATACTGACTGACTGACTGACTGACTGACTGACAGATCATCAAAATTATGAGGCACTTCCCGACTACCTAGAAAGCTGAAATTTTGCATGATTGTAGGGTTTATTGTAAAAGTACAGGGAAAAATCTGAAAACCGGAATTTTTTTCACTTATCATGGTGTAAAACGGTGTCGTTTTAGGGAGAAAATATATAATCGATTATTGATCTAAATTATGAAGCACTTCCCGACTACCTAGAAAGCTGAAATTTTGCATGATGGTAGGGTTTATTGTAAAAGTATAGGGAAAAATGTGAAAAAGTTCTAAAAACTGTTAAAAGGTGTCGTTTTAGGGAGGAAGTATACTATATTATGGGTATAAATTATGAGGCACTTCCCTACTACCTAAAAAGCTGAAATTTTGTATACTGGTAGGGTTTATTGTAAAAGTACTGGGAAAAATCTGAAAACCGGAACTTTCGCAATTATCATGCTGTTTAACGGTGTCGTTTTACGGAGGATATATATAATCGATTACGGATGTAAATTATGAGGCACTTCCCTACTACCTAGAAAGCTGAAATTTTGCATGACGGTAGGGTTTATTGTAAAAGTACAGGGAAAAATCCGGCACTTTGCACTATTTCTGTTGTTAAACGGTGTTGTTTTAGGGAGCACTATATTATGTATATAAATTATGAGGCACTTCCCTACTACCTAAAAAGCTGAAATTTTGTATACTGGTAGGGTTTATTGTAAAAGTACTGGGAAAAATCTGAAAACCGGAACTTTCGCACTTATCATGCTGTTAAACTGTGTTATTTTAGGGAGGAAGTATACTCGATTATGCATATAAATTATGAGGCACTTCCCTACTACCTACAAAGCTGAAATTTAGTATGGTGCTAGGGTTCATTGTAAAAGTATAGGGAAAAATCTGAAAACCGGCCTTTTCGCACTATTTCTGCTGTTATTCGGTGTCGTTTTAGGGAGCATATTAAAGTGAATAATCTTGAAATTTTTAATAAAAAATAATGAAACGTGCTGGGAAACGAACCATTTACAAAAAGTAATGATATCCCACAAAAAACTACCGTTAAAAAAAGGGCCAAGTTCCAGAACAGAACTATCCAAAAAGGTTTCGCCAATGAATGCAGTGATATCTTGTTTGCGGCCAAGTTATCTTGGTACTAAACTATTTCTTTTATTAAACCCCGTTTTCTGAGTTCCTCATTTGGTATGTTTTTAAATGCAAAATATCCTCTAACTTGGCCAGTTTTATGACATCGGTTGTATGGAATATTACGACTATATGTATAGGTACAGAATAACAATATGACCATCACAAGGAGCGACACTGGCCAAGTTAGAGGATAGTTTGCAGTTAAAAACATACCAAATGAGGAACTCAGAAAACGGGGTTTAATAAAAGAAATAGTTTAGTACCAAGATAACTTGGCCGCAAACAAGATATCACTGCATTCATTGGCGAAACCTTTTTGGATAGTTCTGTTCTGGAACTTGGCCCTTTTTTTAACGGTAGTTTTTTGTGGGATACTATTTACTGGAATCCACCACATACTGAAAAGTACATTGGATTGCAGGAACTATTAAATTTAATATTAAATGAAGAATAATAATAACTCTTTATTGTTTATTGACAAGAATAATATTGACAAAGGGCGTGATTATTGCCTGAGGCAAAAATATAATAAAGTTATTGGAAAAAATAAAAGGAAACAACGTTATTACCTAGAATATATATTTACTTCTTAACTAGAAGAAGAATGAGTATCACCAAAGTTTAGCAACGTCCAGCAAAGTGAAGACTTCGTGATGCTGGCGTTCCGCTCCAACCCAAGCCGAGTGGGGTAGGAGGTTTGTGATTTTCCTGCAGATTCCAAAAAAAGGAGCCACTCGAAATATCTAGAGAAGGGATTTAAATTTTGAGGAAAACCTAAATTTATAAGAAAATTTTGTATCTACAAAATATTTAAATTTATAGTAAATTTTGTACCTACAAATATTTAATGTTATAAGAAAATTTTGCACCAACAAAATATTTAAATTTATGAGAAATTTTGTACCAACATGTAGGTACTTCTAGACTAATTAGTATGTGTACCTAGGTACAACAAACTGTAAAAAAACTTATCAAACCTACATCAAGCATCCTAAAAGTAGAAATAGGAAGAAAAAAAAGTGTACAAAACTGAAAAGAGCTCCCTAACTGAGAACACTCAGAACAGCTTAAGCTTAAAATTAACAAACGAAATGAGTAATGTAGGTATCCCTTTTGAAAAAAAAAAACTCCAAAAGCGAATGAGAAGCATACCTTCCTCATCGATTTGAAAAATAATATAAAAAGACAAAAAAGTTAAAAAATAAAATAAGTTATATTAGGTATGTCTGTGTAAATCATTTTCGTGATGTCACAAATACTTTTTTTTTTTTTTTTTTTTTTTTTTAAGATGAGTGTTTCACAGCCTTTTTTGTTTCGTAGCCATGAAACAGGAGCTACTGTAGACGCTTGTGGTCTGTGTTGTAGCCTGCCCATCCCGTAGTATGCCTCCCCTCTGATGGGCGAGAAGTGACACAATACTTCCCATTTAGGTGCTGGGTCAACACGAGCGCACCGGAAGGTATCCCTTACAAACAACTGTAACCAAATTTTGAATACAAATTTTGTCGGCGCGGGGGTTCGAAGGTTCGCTTGCCATGCCTTCCGCATGGCAAGCGAGTGCTTAACCACTGAGCTATTCGTGCGCTCAAACTAGCTTTATTAGTTTTTCTTTCATAATTTATTGACCTGTTTTATAATTTAATCCACACTTTATTCCGACTTAGATTTTTTTTTTTACTACATTATTTTTTATTTTCTTGAGGTTTTACGTCCCTTTCAACAGCTAGGTCATCTCGAGACGGGGGTGTTACCCTCCATTTACAGGAAACTCACAAACCTGCTACCCGCATTGACCTCACCCAGCTTGGGTTAGGTCGGAGTGCCAGCATCACGAAGTCTTCACCTCGCTGGACGTTGCTTAACTTTGGTGAACCTACGAGAACCGGTGCATTGAACGCGCCATCCACGCTGGCGGTGCATAATCAACCAGCAGAAGTGATGTCTCTTCTGATTGAATTTAATGCAATTATTATCTTCTCAAAAATTATTCTAATTTTTGAGTCCTAAAAAATTATTCATATAAAGAAAATAAATCACTACTTATATATATATTTGGAATTCGAACATTTTAAACTATTTCAAGTAAAATATTTCATTAAGATCTTCTGGGACTGGACATGCGCCAACAATGCTTGCGGCGTTGCCCTTCTGTATCTCAATGCTGATTCTCTGATATAAATACTGTCCAGCCATCTTCATTCCAGATTTATCTACCAACATTGCTCCTATTTCTTATTCTAATTTTTGAGTCCTAAAAAATTATTCTAATTTTTGAGTCCTAACCTCTTGTAGACTCGGAGGTAAAAATTAAAATTAACATACGCAAAAAAAGGAGTAAAGTATTTTTAAAAAAAGGGGTTTCAATTTGAGAGAGATAGATAGAGAGAGAGATAGACAGAGAGAGAGAGAGAGAGAGAGAGACAGGGAGAGAAAGGCAGAGAGAGAGGGAAAGAGAAAAAGGTACAGAGAAAAGATAGAGAGAGAATGAAAAGAGCTTAAAAGAGAGAGAGAGAGAGAGAGAGAGAGAGAGACATAGACCAGGGCTGCCCAACCAGTAAAAAAAAAAAAAAATCCTCCCCTTCTTTTAAAAAAAAAAAAAAAAAAAAAAACAAATGAGAAAAAAAAAAGGAGGGGGGAAAGGGGGAGGGGGAAAAATTTGGGCTTTTGGTTTCCCCCTGGAAAAACAAAAGAAAATTATTAAGAAAAAGAAAAAAGGGAAAAGGGGGGGGAAAGGGAAAAAAAAAAAACGGGAAAGGGGGAGGGGGAAAAGGGGAAAAGACCCGGGAAAAGGGGAAAAAAAGGGAAAGGGGAAAAGGAAAAAAGATACCAAAAAGGGGGAAAAAAAAAGGGGGGGGGGGGTTAAAAAGTTTTCACAAATTTTTTTTTTCCCTGGTTTTAAAAAGGAAAAAAGGGAAAGAGAAAAAAAAACCGAAAAAAACCCAAAATTTTCCCACGCCCCGGTTTAATCCAAATTATGGAAAGGGGGGGGAAGGGGGGGGGGGGAAAATGGAGGGGGGAAAAGGGGGGGGAAAGGAAAAAAAAAAGTTGGGGGGGGGAGAAAAGAAGAAAGAAAAAAAAAAAAACAATTAAAAAGGGGGAAAAAAAAAAAAAAGGGAAATGGAAAAAGGGAAAAAAAGGTTTAAAGGAAAGGGAAAGTCCAAAAAAAGGGAAAAAAAAAAAAAGGAAATAAAAAAAAAAAAAAGGGGGGGGGTTGAAAAGTTTTTCCTAAATTTGGTTTCCCCTTTTTTTAAAACAGGGGGGGAAAAACCAAACCTTTCTAAACCCCCTTTTTTAAAAAGAAGTTATAAAATTTGTTTGATTTTTTTTGGTTTAAAACCTCCCAAACTGCTTTACAAAATTTTTACGGAAATCCCCAAACCCAACCCTTCCGGGGGGGGGCCCGGCCCATACAAATCAAAGCAAAAAAAAAAGCTTTTCCCGGGGGAAAAAAAACGGGAAAAATTAATGGACAAAAAATTTTTAAAAATTTTTTTCCGAATTTTTTGGTTTGCTTTTCCAAAAAATACTTGGGGTATCCATTCCAAAATTAAAAATTTTTAAAAAAAAATTCGGGGGGGGAAATTTTTTTCTTTAAAGGGGGGAAATTTGTGAATTTGGGGTTGGGAAAAAGATAAAAGAAAAAAAAAGAAGAAAAGAGGGAAGGGGGTTTTTTGAAAAAAAGGGAAAAAGGGGGAATGGGGGGGAAAAGGGGGGGAAGGAAGGGGGGGGGAGAAAGGGGGGGGGGGGGAAAGGGGTAAAGGTTTAATAAGTTTTTTTTTGTTTAAATCGGGGCTTTGGGAAAGGGATTAAAAAAATTTTATTTTTAAAAATTTTAAAAAAAGGGGGAAGAATTACAGGAAAAAAGGGAATTAAATTAAGGGGGGAGGGAAAAAAGGGGGAAAAAAAATAAAACGGGTTTTTAAAAAGGAAAAAAAAGGGAAATTTAAAGGGTTTTTTTTTTTTTTAAAAGGTTTTTTTAAAAATTTTTTTTTTTTTAAAAAAAAAAAAAAAAAATTTACCCCCCAAAAAACCAAACCCCCTAACCCCCCCCAAATTTCCCCCCCTTTTAAAAACCCCCCCAACACCCTCTTCTTCCCCTCCCCCTTTATTTTTTCCCCTTTTTTTCCCCCCCCCCCCCCCCCCCCACCCCCCCCCCCCCCCCCCCCCCCCCCCCCCCCCCCCCCCCCCCCCCCCCCCCCCCCCCCCCCTCTCCCCCCCCTTCTCCCTCACTCTCTTCCTTTTTTTTTCCCCAACCCCTCTCTCCTAAACTCTCTCCTCTCCCTCTCTTATCCTCTCTCCCCCTTCTCCCCCTTCTCTTCCCCCCTCCCCTCACCTCCCCTCCCTCACCATCCACTTCTCAATTTCCCAAACTGAAACAAAGATAAAATTTGACGGGACACTCGCCCAGCACACGGGGGGTAAAATACCAAATTTATTGCATCCCGACTAAAGAATGAACTTCTCTCTGCTCTTGCTGAATTTTAACTTAAAAAGGGTTGGGTGGAAGAGATTGCCACGGGCAAAAAACCCCTTTCTTTTATTAGAAACAAAATTAAATGATGCCCTTTTTTAAAAATTTTTTTAATTCCCTAAGATGAGTTCGTTTCCCCGGGTTGGAGCTTTTTTTTCGCACAGAAATTTCCCTTTTTCCCTCAAAAACATGTGAGGCTGGCAAACCCCGGCCCCCTTTACCCGGGGCGGGGTGAGGTTAATGTGAGTAGCGGGTACGATTCAAAAAGCGAATGGAGGGAAAAAACCCCCGTCCGCTACCTCAAGTCAGGAGGGTTTAAAAACCAAAATTTAAAATCAATGGACTGAAAGGAAGCCTAGATATTGGATTGGGCGTCCAAAAATTCCTCTCCCCCACCGTGTTTTTGGTTATCAAAAACCTATCTTACGTACACGAAATTTAATTATAAAAAAATTCAACGATCTTGGGAAAAATTTTTTAAAGGTTAAAAACCAATTAACACACAGACCTCCCTAATTTTATTTCCTATGATAACATTTCAATCAATTTTTTATTTTACTACTTTTTTAATTTTGGGAACCCTAGGGGGAAGACTAAAACCCAAAAACGCCCTTGGGCCCCTGCTAGCCCCAAGGGTCGACCAAAACCCCAGACTACATGCTCCAATGTGCTCGGATCAATGTCTCTGCCCTTTTCACAAATTTCTCGTTGCAAAGAATTTTTTGGTTTTATAACTAGGGGAAGAAAACCCAAATTTGTAATCAGGAGGCGGTGAGTCTGGCTTAAAGTAGCTTGCGCCCAGGGGGTTGTGGGTTGGGAACCCCGGGCCCCCTATTGTTACTGATTTTTGTTTTTTGTTGAAAAATAATATCACTTTAGGGGGGGTGGGGGAAAAGGGCCCGGGAAGGGGGTGGGTACCTACATTTTTTGGTTATTGAAATTTCTTTTTTTTTATCTTTCCTCTCTAAAAAGTTTTCGGCTTTTTTTTCTACTTCCCAGTGAATTTATTGTTTGTTAACGTTTTAACTTTTTTTTACTGTTTTTTTACTTAAAAATGTGTTTCATATGCACAAGGGAAACTCTAGTTTTTAAGGAGAAAATTTAAAATTTTTGAGTTAAAAAAAAATTTTGGGCATTTTGACTTGGGTTATTAGATCCCAAAATTTTTACAATGCGTAGACTTATAATACCCGTAAACCAGTGAATTTTACGGGTTTACATTTTGCATTTATTGGGCTTTTCGTTTGTATATAAAATCCCATTTTTTAGTTTTTATTTTGCTGTAAAAAATTCAAAGCGGGAAAAATTTAAATAAAACATTCATTTGTTTTCCCGCCTCCGGGCGAATGCTTTGATTTACTCCCCGGAGTCCAGATTTTTTCCGATTTTAAAACCCCCCGGGCGGGAAACCCTTTTCAAAGAAAATTTCTTTCCATCCAAACACTGAGGCGGCCCATTTCGGGTCCTACCCAGGCGGGGTGAGGTTTAAAGTGGGTAGCTGGTCCCAATTCCCAGTAAAATAGAGGGTAAAACCCCCCTCCTAATCCAGGACGTTAAATAAAAGGGGAAATCGTTGGCGTTAAGAAGGGCATCCAGCCAAAAAAAATGTCCCAAAAACCAATCAACCTCAACCATGAGGTTGAACAACGTCGACCCTGCTTAAAACAGAAAAAAAAGGAAGAAGATTTTTTAAGCGACTTAAAACCCCAAAAAAAAAAACTCTTCTGAACAAAATGTGACCACCAGTAGTTCAGTAAACCCCATCTTTTATCTCTTCGGCACCCCCTCCGTTTCTTCCCCTCTCTTGAGGGACAGTGTCATGGAGGGTTTTCTTAACGGGGAAGGGCATTGGGGAAAAGGGGGTTTTTAATCTTTCCCCCCTTGTTCCAAAATCGCGGGGACAGTGTAAAAACCCGGGTCGCAGTCACGCAGTCACACCAACGGGGATTAAAGACCTCCCCCGCCCCCTCTGGGGACAGTGAAAAGAGGGATGGGGGACCCCTAACGGGGGGCCCCATTAGGGCCCGGGGGTCTTACCCCCCCCCTCGGGTCTTTTCGGGAACCCCACCTGGGGCCCCCTTTCCCCCCGGGGGGGACGCTGTCTTTAAAGGGAAAATGAGGGACCCAAAACGTGAGGGTCTTTTGGGGACGAGGATCTTACCCTCCCCTCAGCCCCTTTTCGGGGACACACGCTGCGTCCCTCCCTTTCTGGGGGACGGGTAACATGAGGGATGGGGGACCCTTTAAAGGGGGATTTTTTCATTAGGGAAAAGGATCTCCCCCCCCTTTAGGTTAACCCGTTTGGGAGAGTTAAAAAATTTCCTGATCAAGCGGGCACTACCCTTCGTGTTTGATGGTAAACGATTTTTTAACATTTAATTAAAATTTTTAAAATTAAGGCCCCTTGCCCCATTAATCAGATTTTTAACCCCTTTTTGTGTTTAAGAATTAAGAATAAACCCTTTTTGTCTTATTTTATTTTTTATTGTTTTTTTCATTTTTTAAAAATTTTCCCCTACTTTTTGCAAATTCACATTTTTAATTTGTCCTTCGTTTTTCGCCCCTCTCTTTAAGCACCCCCTTTTATTATTAGATTTTTTTCTCTCTCTGTCTCTTTTTTTTTCACCCCTCTCCCCCTATTTTTCCATTTTTTTTTTCTTTTTTTCCCTCTCTCACTCTTCTCTTTCCCCCTCTCTTTTTTTTCTCCCCTTCTCCCCCCTACTCTTTTTTTTCCCTCTTTTTTATCTCTCTTTCGCTTTCTCTTCCTCTTTTTTTTTCTCTCTCGTCCCCTCCCCTCTCTTTTTAAAGTTTCAAACAAATTTTTTCCCAGATTTGGGTGGTCTGTTTTTGGCACCCTGAACCCGGCGAAAAGTGACACAATACTTTCCCCCATTTAGGTGCGGGGGTTAAAACGGGAAACCGCACCGGAAGTACCCCTTTCCCAAAACCGGGGAAGGGGGAAACCTGAAAACCAAAAATTATGAATACAAATTTTTGTTGGCGCGGGGGTTCAAAACCCCGGGCCCTTTCCCGCAGGGCAAGCGAGTGTTTAAACCCAAAAAGAGAAAACCCTGCAATGGGGTTCCCCCTTTCCCCACTAACTTGATAATAACGTTTAAAAACTCACCCATCCAATGCATCACTTGCTTTCAGCTCGTCGGTACATCTTGGAATCCCTCCTTTAACACCTTTTTTCTCCCAGGGGTCCCCCCAAACCCCCTCACCCATTAAATTTTATTAAAAAACCCCCTTTCTAAAAAAATCCCTTTTAGTAAAAAATTTAATGGTTTGCACATAAACACAATTTTAAAAGCAAATTTAATTTAAAAAATAAAAAAAGATAAAGGAGCTAGTTATTTGGTTTTTATGCCCACAAATTTTAGTGGGTAGCACCCGCCCATTACGAAAACAAATGCATATAATAATAAAAACCCCAATTTTTAGGGAAGGTAACACCCAGACGGGGTTTAAATCCCCAAAAAAGCATTTTTCTCCACTTAAAACCCTTAAGGGCCCCCTTATTATTAAGGGTTACAAGCCCCAAATTTAATGAAAAAAATTTGGGATGCACTGTTTGGGATTGGGAAACCAACGGACCCCTACCTCCCGGGGATTACCAACTACGGCGAAAAACCCAAATTTGACTACCTACCCCAATGCTATATCATAATTTTTTTAAAGGGAAATACCATCGTTTTCCCCTTTTTAAAATCCCCGTAAAAACCCCCAACTTTTTCTTTGATGACCATATTAGCCACCTGCAGGGTTCAAACCCGGGCCCACTTTGGGAGTGAAAGTCGACATCCCAACCGTTTCACCCAAAGGGTAAACTACTATCACACAACTTTGGAACTTCAGACAACTCTTTGAACCCCCCATCAACAAGTCTTTAAAACCCCCCGAATTTTTTTGTCTAAAAAGTTTTAAACGGGTTTTAAAAATTGGGACGAGTTTCCATTTTTGTTGTTGTCCTTATTTATAAGGTAAAATTTGGGCCCCTTTTTTGTTTTTTTCCGGGCCCCCCCGCCATAATTTAAAACCACCCCGCTGGGGCCAAAAAGTAAAAAATAAAACGCCCGGGTTTTTTTTCCTTTTTTTCCCTTCCCATTTTTCCCCTTTCCCGGGTTCATTTTTCAAGTAATGGGGTTAACGCTGAAAACGTGCAAAAATTTGGGGATTAAAACATCCAGAAACACTTTGGAAATTTAAAATTTTCACGTCTAAATTAGATCTTTAAAAAAAAAAAAAATTTCAGTAGGTATTTCCCCCGGGACTTTTAAACCTGTCTCAAATGCCAAATTTTAAATTCTAGAGGGCCCCCCCAAATTTTTTAAAACCATGTCATTTTTATTATTATTCTTATAGTAAGCTTTTTTAAAGGTGGAAAAAAAAATATATAATATACAGTAAAATACGTGGATTTTTTTTTTTTTTTCTTTATAAACAAAAAGTTTTGAGCAAAATACAAGAAAAAAAAAAGGGGGAATAAATTTTTAATTTGCCCTTCCCTAAAGGGGGGGGGTTTATTGCCTGGGGGCCCAATTTCCCCAAACCCAACCCTTACTTTTTTTGAAAGTAAAAACCGGGGGTGGAAAGGCCCAAGAGGTTTTTAAAAAAAAAGTAAAAGACAGTTTTTTAAATTCCCTTCTGAGGTAAAATGGAGGGGCAGCCAAACCAAACCCAGGGGCCGTTTTAAATAAAAAAAAAAAAGCAATTGGGTTTTTAAAAGGGGTTTTTGGGTGGAAGAGTTTTGCCACGGGCCCAATAACCCCCCCTTTTTGGGTGGGAAAATTTTTGGGTTTTTTTTTTTTTCCCTTATTTTTTTTGTCATTTTTTTGGGTTTTTTTTTTCTTTTTAAAATTTTTTTCTGTTACCTTTGTATTTTGGGCCCTCCAATAAAGTTTTAAAAAAAACATAGGTATGTAAAAGTCCAAAATTTTCTGCTCTAAACACTAAAATTTTTGATATTAAACAGAAAAGGAAAATAGTTTTAAATTTCCCAAAAAAAAAGGGGAAAAAAAAATTTAAATTTAAAAAATTTTAAAAAGTTATAATCTTATTTGTGTTAATCACTTTCGTTATTTTAAACAACTACCCCAAACTCGTTTTTACTGATCCTGTATCAAATTCTGGGCTTCATTTAAAACCCCTTTATTTCCAGGGTTGAAAAAACCTTTTTATCCTTACTTTAAAAGGGTTGGGGGGAAAAGAGATTCCCCCACAGACAATAACCCCCCCCTTTTTAGGTAGGACATTGGGCCTTAAAACTTTTTTTGTTTTTGGGGTTTCTTTGTTCAAATCTAAAATATTTTTTTCTTTTTTTTAATTTTCATTGATTTTACTGTATATTTTTTTCCCTTGAGGAAAGAAATGGTTTTATTTGTGGTGAAGCAAAAGGCCTTTCAAATTTTTTTGTGGGTAGCGCGGGCATTACTAAAGCCCCTGTACTTTTCGAATTATTCTATTACATCAATTTTTTTTACTCTGGAAATGCCCCCCACTGGTCGTTCCCTCATACAAGTAACTACTCATTTTTCCTCACGAGGTATAAGGGGGCCCCCCGAACACCCAAAAACCCAGAGCGAAAAACCCCCTGCCCGCGGGGGATCAAAACCCAAGGTCACCGTGCTTTGCAACCCTTAACGCGTTTAACTAAACCCCCTGCCAGGGGTGACTTCATATTTTATTTTGGGTTTTCCAAAACACCCAAAAAAATAAAAATTTAAAAATCCCTTTTTGCCCATTTATTTAAAACTCAAATTTCCCTAAAACCTAAAATTTTTTTTTGAACTCGGAGTTTAAACCCCACGACCCCCCGGTTTACAAGTCCCCCCCCCTTATCGATTAAGCTACTGGGACGGCGGGCCCAAATTGTGTCTCTCTAATACCAATCCACGTCTCCCCTTTTTCTGTATAACTTTCTCTCCCTAACTCTTTTTTTTCTTTTTAAAAGGGGGTGAAAGAGAAAGGGGAAAAGAATAAAAAGGGGAATTCCCCAAGGACGGGAAAAAACAGCGTCAATTTTTACTTTTCCAAGTGCCGTAGTTAAGAATGGGGAGAAGAGAGAGTGAAAAGAGAGAGAGAGAGAGGAAATGGAAAGAGAGAGAGAGAGAGGGGGAGGGAGGGGGAGAGAGAGGGGGGGGAAAGGGGAAAGAAAGGAGAAGAGGAGAAAAGAAATTTGGAAGTTTAAAAAATAAGAGAATTACCAGGATAGAAAAACAGCTTTAAACTTTTATATCCAAGTGACGTAGTTTTGGGAATTTGGGAAGAGAGAGAGGGAGAGAGAGAGAAATGGGGAAAAGGAGAGGGGGGAGGAGAAAGAAGAGAGAGGGGGAAAGAAAGAAAATTTAGGTTAAGGGGAAAAAAACAACCCCGGGTTGAGTGCCGGTTGGGGGTTTTTATTAATGGTAGAAATTTTTTGGGGTTTGGGGGAGAAGGAAGAAAAGAGGGGGGGACAAAAAACCTAATGAAAGAATAATTTGGGTTGGGAAAGGGGGGATTTTTTTAAGGGGGAAGAAAGGGGGGAAAGTAAAATTAGAAAAAGGGGGAAAGGGGGGGAATTTTTAAAGTTTCAAATTTTTGCCCTAAACCCATAAAACCCAATCAAGGGCTTCTTTTCTTTTTTTTGTTTAATTTTAATTTAAAAAAAAAATATTTTTTAAAATAAAATTATTACTAAATAATTAAAAAATAATAAAAAAATATTCATTATTTTAAAAAATTATATTTTAAAAAAGTTATATTAATAAAAAAATTTATTAATTAACAAAATTTTAACAAAAGGGGGTATTAAAAAAAAAAAAAAAAAATTACAAACCCCCCCCCAAAAAACCCCAAAAATAAAAATTTTTACAACCACAAAACTCGTTTCCCCCTTTTAAAGGGGGCCCAAAAGGGACAACTTTCCCTTTCCCTTTCCTGTTTTTTCCAAATTCTTTAAACCCCTCGTTTCTTTTTTTTTTTTTTTTTTTTTTTTTTTTTTTTTTTGGATCAATTTTTGTATTCCCAAAATTTTTTTATCTCCCCCCCCCCTTTTTCCCCCCCTCCCCCCCCCCTCATCTTTTCTTTTTTCTCTCCCCTCCTCTCTTTTTCTTTTATTCTCTTTTTCCCTCTTTTATCTCCCTTTTCTCTCTCTTTTTTCTCTCTCTCTCCCTTTTTTTCCCTCTCCCCTTCTTCTCATTTCTCCCTTTTCTCATCTCCCCCTTTCCCCTCTTCATCTCTCCCCTTCTCTCTCTCTCCTCACCCAAAGCAAAAACCCGTTTTTTGGGGGAAACCCCCCCCAAATTTTTTCTATTCTTTTCTCCCTTCCCCTCTGTGGAAGGTTTTTTTTCTGGATCTAACTTTCCATCTACTTCTACCTTTCTTTCTCCCCCTCCCCCCTCTTTCTCTTTCCTATTTCACAAAGGGTTTTTTTTGTGCCCCACCAGTTCCCCCCAACTTTGGGTCCTCGAAACAAATGAAAAAAGACCGCAAAAAATTTTCCCAAAAAATTTTTCGTTGCCATGGTAACGAAACCCGTTAAATTTTTCCCCGAAAACTTTGCCTTTTGGTTGGGACGCGACTGTGAGAAATGATCTTTTTGGGAAGTTTTTCAATTTGGGGGGGCCCCAAATTTTTTAATTGTATTCAGGGGCCCACTCAGGCTGGGTGGGGGTCTAACCCACCCGGGTAATGGCTTTTTTTGAATTTAAAAATTGAAAAAAAAAAACCAAACCGTTGCCCCCCGGGGACCCCCAAAAAAACGTCCCAAAATATGAAATTTTGGGACCCAAGATAAATATTTTTTTTTTTTTTTAACCAAAAACGTTTTTTTTTTTTTCCCGTTTTTTTTTTAATATTAGAAAATACCCCAAAACTCGTTTTAAACCAAAATTCCTCGCTAAAACCCGGGGACTTAAACCCAAACCGACCCCCAGGTTAAAAAAGCCCCGGCCCCTTATCGATCAAGCCTTTAATTAAAGGTAAAATTGGTTTTAAAATTTTAAATATTTGTAAGGGAAAACCCTTATGTAATTTCAAATTTAGAATGATTTTAAAGAAATTGATAAAAATTTTGTTCATTTTTGTAAAAAAAAATCCCCTAGGAAAATTTTTTTTTTGCCCCGACCCAAAAATTCTTACCCTCTGGATATGTGACCTACTGAGAAACATATTTTTTTTTCCTGCTGTTGGTCTGGCAAATTTTTTTTCAAAAACTATTTTAACGCCTTTAAAAAACCAATTTTTGGACCCTCGGAGCAAACCCGATCCCAAAAATGCCCTCCCCCCAACAAAAAAAGGGCCTCCCCCTAGCCACCTCTTAACATGCTCCAAGAGCAGGCCCCTTCCCCCGGGGATACGTGAAAATCACTTAAAACACTTTTTTGGATCACCCCGTTTCTTTTTCAAGGGTAATTAAACCCAAAATTTTGGGTAACAAAATTTTTTTGTGCACTGGTAGTCAAGGGGGTTAAACGCGTTAGTCGGGTTAATTCAGGTAGCGTAGGGGTGGGTTGGGTTTTCGAATCCCACCCAGTCCCCCGAATTTTTCCTCTTTTAATTAGATTTTTTGCCCACATAAAAATAAACTCTGAGGGTTGGGTGGGGGGGGTTTATAAAATGCTTTGAGCTTTAAAACCCCCCTGGGGGTTTAAAATTTTCCAGTGTTAAAAATAAGAAAAATCATTTTTTTTTTTTTAATTGTAAAAGAAAGATTTTAAATTTTAACTACACCCTGATTTCTTTATCGCCCCCTCCCCGGGTTCCCTTTGTTGGTTGATAGCTTTAAATATATTTTTTTTTTTCCAAAACCCATTCAAATTTCTGAAACGGGACTAAAACCCTTTTTTTGTAAATTATAGTTTTTTGATTGGGAAAATTTAAAATTTGTTTAAAATTTGAATTTTTCCCCAACAAAAATCTTCGTTTTTTACAAATTGGGGTGTTCTTTTTTTTTTTTTTTTTTTTTTTTTTTTTTTTGCCCAAAACAAAAAAAAGGGTAAAAAATTCCCTATTATTTATTTTTTTTGAATTTTTTTTACTAAAAGTTAGCAAAAACAATTTTTTTAAAAAAACAAATTTTCCTTACCTTTTTTTTTGTATAGTTTATTTTAATTTTTTTTTTTCCCATTTAAAAAAAAAAACATTAAATTTAATTAAATAATTAAAAAAACAAAAATTGTAATTAAAAAAATTAAATTTAATTAAAACAAAAATTTTGGGGGCCCGAGATAGTTGAGATACATGGCCCGGGGGTTTGAATTTTTAGACTAATTTGTTAAAAAGTTTTTTGGAATTTTTTCAAGTCCAAGCCCGACAGCATAAATAATGTCCCAAAATTTACAGGGTACCCAAAAGAAAATTTTTTCCCACCCTAAAAAATTTAAATTTTAAACTTTTGATCAAAAAGAAAAAAACCCTTTAAAAAAAAATTTTATAAAAAAATTTATCCCCTTTTTTAAATTTTCCCCCGATTAGGACCCCCCTTTATTCCAGCAGAAAACCCAATTATTTTTGGGGTTAAAAAAACCCAAAAATGGGGTAAAACCCTTTCATTTTCCCGGGGCCGGGGTTTTCGAACCCGCCCCTTTCTGGAAAAAACCAGAGGGCCCCCTTTTCTTTTACCACTGAGCTACAGAACACACATAGTCACAAATTCTGTTGTCCCCTTGGCCAAGTGAGTTGGGCCCGCACGGTGACCGGGGGTTTCGATCCTAACCCGGGGGAAGGATTTTTTTTTTCTCCCTTTTCCCCCTTCGGGGTGTCCGGGGGGTAACCATTCATACTTCGGGGAAAAAGGGAGTAGTTCCTTGTATAAAGTAAAGACCAGTGGCGGCATTACCCCGGGAAAAAAGGGGGAAAAAAAAATTTTTAAAAATTAATTTTTAAAAAAAAAAAGGGAAATTTTTTTAAGTAATGCTGCGCTATCCAAAAAAAAAATTTTGGAAGAGGCTTTGTGCTTCACTTTTGGGGCCAAATAAGGGGGATACCTTTTCTTCCCGCGGGCCCAGTCTAAAAAAAGCACTATTTAAATATTTTATACTTTTTACTTCACCACAGAAAAAATCATACTCTTTTATATTTTTAGTAGATGCCCTGCCGGCCCAAAAGGAGCGGCCGGGAGAAGTTTGAAACAAGCAAGGGAAAAAACCAAAAGGTTATAAATTTAAAGTTCAAGGGCAATCAGACTGAAAATTAAAAAATTTTTAAAGTACACATAAAAAGAGGTTGTGCAAATCGACTGGTACAAATTTGCAATTTTTCCCAATAGAGGGGATATTTAAGATTTTTTTTTTTCCGTTGGGCGTAGAAATACTTTATTTGTTTTTTTTATTATACATCAGTTGCTCGGATAGGTAAACTAATTTGTCCTAAAACAAAGCTTGCCCGTAGCATAATAGGGATGAAATTTGGCATATTTATGTAATTAACTTTACCTGCCCAAATAAATGTTCTTGTTTTTAACCCCCCAAAGGACACAACTGGGGCTCCTGGAAAAAAACAAAAAAACCCAAAATTTAATTTTATAAAAATAAATTTCCAACCAATGTTTTTAGACACTTTAAATTTTCTCGAAAAATCCCTATTTTCACTAAATTTACAAACTGGGTAGTTTTCCATTGTTTAAGACGAGGGAAATTTTGAAACCCTGGAGGTCGGTGGTTAAAGTCCCCGGTTTCCCAGGGGTAGATTTATTTAAAGGGGAATTTGGAAATTGGGGATATCACGAAAGTAGAAAATACAAATATGATAACTTCAATATTTTTTTTTTGCTGTTATCTTTTTTAATGATAACCTTTTTTAAAATGGTTACAAAAAAAACCTTTTTTTAAAAAAACCCCCTTTTTTAATGATCCCACAAAAAAAAAAAATTATTAACTGTGAGAGAAAAGGGGATTTTTTAAAGGCTCATTCTTGAAGGAAAAAACAGTTAAACAAAGGGGTCCACTCTACCCCCTTTGAGGAAAAATGGGGGTAGTTTTTTTGGAGGGAGTAACGACCATGGGGGCCCATTAGGGGGAAAAAAAAAAAATTAATGAAATTGAAAAAATTTTTTCGAAATGTAAAGGATTGGGAATTTCCCAACGATTTTTGGGACACAGAGGCCTTGGCCAAAAACAATATCCCCATAAAAGATTGACATTTATTTTCTTCTGTTTGGGTGGAGGAGCCCCGGGAAAAAATTTACTTTTACAACAATTACAATCATTTAAATTAAAAACCGACGGGGGAAAAAAAAAAAAAAAAAAAAAAAAAAAAATTGTTTTAACCAATTTAAAAAAACAAAAAAAAAAAAAAAATTTTGGAACAAAAAAAATCTTGTTGGTATTTTTCAAAGAATTTTTTTAAATTAAAAAAAAAAAAAATTTTCACCCCCAAAAGGGTTCTTGCCACGATATAGGTTTCATGATTCTTTAAGATCTTTCAAAAAAAAAAAAAAAAAAAAAACTCGTGAGACAAATTCGGTATTAAAAAAAATTTACTGAAAAAAAAATGGGTTATGCAATGCATAAAAGCATAATATACTGGGTGGAAGGAAAAGAATAAAAGGGAAATACAGACGGGACACAAACATAACAAAGGGTTTTCTTTTTTTGGACATTCTGGAAAGATTTTTTTTTTTTTAAATTCATTTTCCATTTTTCCCTTTCCCTTTAAACCCCTAAAACCTAAGAAATTAATGGAATCATTCAAAAAATTTGATTAGGAAAAGTTTTAAGTCCCCAAAAACCCGTTTTGGGGTCCCCAGACCAAAATTTCCAAATTTTTCAGCCTTTGGGTTCGTGGCATTTCAGTCGGTCTGTTTATCCGTCTGAAAAAAAAATAAAAAGCCCTGGCGGGGGGACTTTAAACAGGGTAGACCAGAAATTGGGGCGGGGTTTTTTGGGGGCCCTTGTCAATTATTAGCCCCTTTTTGGGGGAAAAGTGAAAAGAATTGTTCCCCTTTCCCTTTCCCTCCTCTTTGGGCTAATCCCTTTCGTTAAACAAGACGCCCCAAAACCCCGGGGGGAAATTGGGAAAAAAAAAATTTATATCAAGAATTTGTATAGGTTGAAATTTTTTTCTTTTTAAATTTTATTAAAAAGAGAATGGGACAAGGAAGTTTTTCAAATTTATTTTTCGATGGTGGCATGGGGGGATTTTTCGACCCCCCTTTGGCTAACTGGGAGCCCCGAACTCGGGATCCCCGGGAATAGGGAGAAGAGTACCCCACGCAAAAGGAAGGACAAAAGATAAAAAAAAAGGGAGATTTTTTTTTCCTTTCTTTCCTGCTCACTAGGGCAGCAATAATGATTAGAAAAACATTTGGGTGGGACACCCCATCATATAAAAAAATAAAAATCTTTTTTTTTTAAAAGGGGGTTTTTAAAACGTCGCTTTAAAACTGCCAGGGTTCTTATCAGGGACGGGGGTTTTCCCTCCATCTCGAAAGGAAAACTCACAAACCTGCTACTACATTGACCTCACCCAGCCTGAGGGGGGGCCGGGAAAAGCCGCGTCACGAAAATTTGGGAATTTGAATGGGTTCCCCACCCCAAGTTTTAAACCCCTCCCGCTGGATGTCGTTTAATTTCGGTGTTCTAAAGGGGAAACCGGTGTTTTCCCAACATGCCATCGACGCTGGCTTATAATACCCCTTTAGTGGAGGGTAACCTTCGGGCGAATTTTTTTAATGTCCAAAGCAAACCCACACAGTCTTATTATTATGTGGGGACAAACCAGATTCATGGGGAAAAAAATTTTGGGACTGGGTGGGGTTCGAACCAACGGATCCCTAAAGCTAAATGGATTTCCAGAATCGCGTTAACCACTTACCATTTCACGGGTGTCGCAAAACAGGAAGATTAAATCAAAATTTAAAAAATTTTTTACAATAATTATTATTAAACAATTGGATCAAGATTTTTTTTAATAGAATATATACAAACATAGGGAAAAAGAAATTTAAAAAACAAAACCCTTTACAAGGCATTATTTACCACCCCCTTTAAAGGGGGTTTTTTTTTATATTTTTTCTAACTTGTTACTATGTTCATTGTATTAAAAAAGATGTAAATTTTAAAACTTTATAAAAGTTTAAAAAAAAAAAAAAAAAAAAATTTAAGGGCAGTGCTAATGGCAATGGCATTTCTCCCTTTCCCTTTTTAAGTAAAATTTGATGGGTTTTTTTAGAGAGGAATGAGTGGTTTATTCTTGGGTCCCACCCTGTATGAAAAACCCCGGTAGGTCCTTGCTATAGCTGGTGACCTGAAAAAATAATATCCCAGTGACCCCACCATACACCAAATCTCGAAACCCCGGGATAAAAAAAAAATTCCACGTGTAGTGGATCCAGTTAGTTTGCTACACGAATCGATTTTCAGTAGCTTCATTTGATAAGGGGGCGGACTTTTTAAAAAGGGGGATTTGGTTCCCTTTTAAGTTTCCCCCTTTTTTAAAACGTAGATTTTTTTTTTTTTTTAATGAATATTTTATTTGGTAAAAAATTTAAACCCGGGGGGTTATTATTATAATTCATGAAGATTGTGGTTTTTTTGTATTGGGTTTATTTATTAAAAAACATGGGCCCTTTGATAGAACAAAGTGCAAAAAATATGATAAACCCCAAAAATAAAAGCGCCCGAATGCCCATTGGGGTTTAAAACCACCCCGCTTTGGGCCAAAAGCGGAAGGTCCCGGGGTTTAAACCCCCCCCCCGTCGCAAAAAAAATGTATTTAACAAATTTGGGTTTCAGTTTTTTTTGTAAGGTTTACCTTCCGGTGCGCTGTGTTGACCAGCACCCTAAAAGGGAAGTATTGTGGGCCCCCTTTTCCCCCCATCCCGAGGGGAAAGGGATTTCTAAAAGGGGTGAGAGGCTACAAAAACAGACCACAAGCGTTCCCACCGTGCTGCTGTTTTCATGGGTACGAAAAAAAAAAAGGGCCGTAAAAAAATCCCTTTTTTAAAAAAAAAAAAAAAAAAAAAATCCCGGTTCAATTTCGGCCAGCTGAGGACTTTTTTTTTAAATTTTTCCCTGTAATTTTTTACATTAAAAAAATAAACATCTTTTAACAAAAATCGAGGGCATAATCACCCTCTAAATAAAAATTTCTTGTGCTGAAGGTGGGGAAAATTTTTAATAAAATAATAATAATAATGTGTTTTTTTTCGTGTTGTTGTATCACAAAGTTATGGATACATTTAAAAATTTTCCCCAAAACTTATTTTTCCCCCATAATTCCGCCCCTGGTCGCTGCAACAATTAAAAACCCCTACTTTATTTTTCCCCACGAGAAATGATTGGAACCAAACCCCCAAATACAGAGCAGAAAAAATCCCTGCCCCGGGTTTAGGGGGGCGAACCCAGGTCACCGTGTGTGCAAAGCCCAGCGCGTTTAAAATCACTCGCCACCCGGGGGAAAATTTCTATAAATTTTGACTAAAAAGGATTTGGGAAACTCTTTTTTGTTTAATGTCTCAAATTTTTCCAAGTACCCCGTAGTCACTGTGGCAGAGGAGTTTTTGCCCGCTTAGGCATTGCACACATGGTGACCCCGGGTTCCCAAATTTTTCCCCGGGGGGAGGATTTTTTTTTGCTCTTTTACTTTGGGGTTTCGGGGTCCACTCATTTCCTCGTGGGAAAAATGGAAAAATATTTTACCCGTTGAGTTTTTAAAAGGGGAACCAGTGGCCGGGCATTACCAATTAAAAAAAAAAATTAATGGGAAAAAAAGGAAAAAAAATTCGAAATGTAAAGGAGGGTCTTTGTAAGGGTGCGGTAAACCCCCAAAAAATTGGGAAGAGGGCCCTTTTTTGTTCCCACAAAGAAATTCGA
This sequence comes from Bactericera cockerelli, assembly GCA_024516035.1. Lineage (NCBI taxonomy): Eukaryota > Metazoa > Arthropoda > Insecta > Hemiptera > Triozidae > Bactericera > Bactericera cockerelli. The sequence goes on from CM044966.1 coordinate 7,867,770, forward strand.
CATACAATTGGGTCATGTTTCCGGTCGAGCTTGAAACCTAAAAACAGGCGCATAATAAAAAAAGTCAAATTTGGGAAAGCGCCAAAAATGGAAACCCGGTTTTTATAGTTTTGGGTTGGGTTTCTGTTTTTTTTTTGTTGATGATTATTAGTTTTTGCCCCCTTTATTTCAGGCTGATATCAGAACCAGAAATATGCGAATTTCTTGCAAAATTTCTAGGTTTCACTGGTTTAGGGGTTTTTTTAATTAGTTGGGTCAAAAAAATGCAGTAAAACTTCGTGATGAATAAAAAAATAAATTTGGGGTAAGGAAAAAAGGAAAGGGAAAAAAATCCTAATAAGGCGTGGCGTTATAAGGGGGACGGACTTGTAATCGGGGGGTGGGGGTTTCAAGTCCCCAAAAAGCAACTATTTAGGTTTAAAACGAGGGTTTAGTAGTTCAAGATATCAAAAAATTTTATCAAAGAGGGGCCCCTATTTTTTTTTTGAATTTAAGAAAATAAAGTTCTCTAAATTTTTTTTTGGGATTTTTAACCAAAAAAAGCGGGGGGCTTGGGCCCCTTTAAATTTCGGCCCGCGGCGCATTTTTTGCGGCCCATTTAAAACCAAAAGTTTTTTTGGTTCGTCTGGTTTAAAAATTAAATTTTCATACCAAAAATTTAAGTTTCCCAGCTCTTACCGTTCTTGGGGATATCCCGTTCACACACGGACGGGACGGCCAATTTGGGCCAAAACAACTTTTTGGTATTTCTGAGGCTTAGATTTTTTTTCCCGAAAAGGGGAAAAACTGGGGAGGTCAAATTCCCCTACGAAACAATAAATTTTTTTACTATAGGATAAGGAAATAAAAAATGCAAATAGTATAACCAAAAAAAAAGGGGAAAAAAAAGATAAATATATTTTCAAACATGTCTAAAATAAAGGGCCGGGGTTTTTCCTATGGCAATCTTTTTCCACTGGGCAATCTCTCCCCATCGCCCCCGGGCAAGCCGGGATGGACTTTCCCCGTGTGAGAATTCAAATTTCCCCCATCTTTATTATTTTGGGAAAGTTTATTCGGCCAATAGTCTTTTTTAAAAATGTTTTAGGAATTTCTTACTAAGTTACACATGGGGTTTTTTTTTTTTTGCCAAATTTAGTCCCTAGAAATGTTCCCTTTAGTAACCTTGAGACATCTAATGTACTCGACATTTGATAATAGAGTATGTATTTTTTGATACAAGCATAGGGAAAAAACTTCCCAAATTTCCCGGAAACACGTAAGGAGATTTTGTTTTTCACCCCTGTGGTATAAAAAAAGGGACATAACTCCGAAAAAAACCCCGGGGACCGAATGCAAAACTGGGTCCTGAGTTTCCCGCAAAAAGGGTTTTTTCTTGTTGGGAGGACCGGGGTTTAAATTTTTGGGGAAATGTTCCCAAATTTGTACTGTGGGGTTTTCCCCGTTCGGGTATTTGTGTCGGCGAAAACGCGAAATAAGTTTTAGTAATATCGCCTTTTTTACACTTTCCCGATTAGGACTAATGAGTTTCCATTATTTCCCGTCCCCTAAGCCCAAGACTAATTTTGTGAACTCAAAATTTTCAAATTTTAAAGGGTGACTTGTCAGTTTTCACAGTTGGGTTAAACGAAAACCCCGGAATTCTGGAATCTCTTAAAAAATTTACCAAAAGTGCCGCCCCTTTTCCACGACAAGATGACGAAAATATTTTTTGGACACATCGTTTCTGAACCACTTTTTTCATCCAAATGAAAATTTAGTAAAGGTCTTGGTGGTTCCCAAATCGACGAATTTCTTTGTTGGGGGTTTTTTGTACACGATAACCCCTTTTAACTGGGGGGCCCGGAGGTTGCCTTTAATTGAAAGTAAAATTTCCGGGGGGGTGGGGTCCTGAAAATTTTTTGATAGTTTGTTTCGTAGGGCAAAGAAACGGGGAACCGTACACGCTTGTGGTCTGTGTTTTTTACTTTCCCCCTCCCGTATTTTTGCCTCTGTGATGGGCGAGAAATGACTCAATTTCCCCTTTTTGGGGCTGGGTCAACCCCGAGCGCCCGGGGCGGTAAACACAAAATAGAATACCCCTTTTTTTTTTTTTTGCCCTGGATTTCAAACCCCATACCTTCTGCAAGGCAAAACGACTGTTTTTCCACCGAGCTTTTTCGTACGTTTTAAATTTTAAAAAATTCGTACGTTAAGCTAAAAGTCGGGCGGGGCGATTCCTAGCGAATAGAGGGTAAAAAACCCCCCTCCTGTCCCCGGACGTTAAAAAGAATCGTCCCCTTAATTCAATTCCCCGGGTTTTTTTGGGGAGACCTTTTCGCACAAAAAACTTCTGTTCCCCCGAACTTTTGAGGCTGGCAAAAATTTCCCGGGCCCCACCAGGCTGGGGTGAGGTTAATGTGAAGTTGCTGGTAGGGTGAGGTTTTAAAGTGGGGAGTCTGTCCCAAAAACTGAAAGGAGCCTAGAAATTGTATCTTGGGGGTCCCTATTTAAACCTCTCAAACCCAAACCTATCTCAAAACCTATTACTTAGGACAATTATATCTTTCCCCGACCCCGAAAAATTTTTATAAACATTTAAAAAACATTCAAAAAATTTGGGGGAATTTTTATGGTTGAACCCAAAAATTTTTAACAGCTAACAAAAAATAACATTTAAGGGGCGAACCAATCTATCTTTTTGCAAACTCGTCCCCCCCCGTGTGGTAAAATTTTGCAAATTATTCTTTTCCCAAAATAACTTTATCAGTGAAGCACTTTGCTGCAAAAACGCGACCCCCCCCCTCCCCTTTCACCCCGCAAATTTTTAAATTTTTTAAAAAATTTTTTTTAACAGCCCCATAGTCCATCCCAAAAAAAAATGAGAACTAACTAATTTGAACAACCAAACCTTTTTGGCAAAAATCGTTTCCCCCCGTTTTGGGAAAAGTTTTTTCAAATATTTCTTCAAAAATAAATGGGTTTAGTGAAGGGACTTTGCCCCGCAAATTCGCGCCTCTTTTCAAGCGCAAGGGTTTTTAAAATTTTGTCTACATTATAGGACAAAGGAGAAAGTTTTCGTCTTGGTAGGTGGCAAAATTTTTTTTTTAAAAACCCAAAATAATTTAAAAGAGGAATTAAATGCGAAATGTTTTGGTTAGAAAGGGGAAATTTCCGGGTTCCCCCCGCAAGTTTGGGTCTAATCAATAAAGAAAAAACTAAAAAAAGAGTAATTACTGAAAGATATTTTAAAATTTCTAAATTTAAAAAAAGATTTAAATTTACTCTTTTGAATCTGGTAATAGGGGCAAATCACCCGGGGATAGGTCAAAAAATTTTCCCATTTTTTTGTGGTTATCAAAATTTGAAATTTAAACCATTGGAATTGAACCGTCGGGGGTCTCCTCCAGGTTACAAGGGCTGCTGCCTTATCGATAAGCACTGAGGCTAATTACTAGTTTCGTGGGGTTTTCATTCAATTTTTCGATTCCCAAAAAAGCTTGATAAAATGGGTTTTTTCCCTATCTCGTTCGCATGCAAGCACGTTATTTCTGAAAAGCAAAAATGGTTTAAATTTCTAGGGGATCTTCAGTCAAAAAAAAAATCTCTTATCAGCGGACATTCTGAATTCCTTTGGGTCCGGCCCCGGATTTTTAAAAATATTGTACATGATTATTGGAAACTAAAACCCGATGTATTGTATCTTCCGATGTTTAAAAGCATTTTTTTCCCCTTTAATTTCCCAAATTTTTGTTTGGGCCAAAATTTTTAATCCCGGGAGTAAGGCGATTTAATTTATTTTTATTGGTTTGGGTGATTCATTTTTAGTGATCCACATTCAAATAAAAGGGTTAAAAAACTGGGGTTTTGATAGGTCTTCTTAAAAAGTTCTGGGGGTTGGGCAAGGGAAGGGCCCAATAAACCATTCGGGCCTCTTCTTTTCAGCCAATTTTTTAAAAAAAACTTCCAAATTTTTTATTCAGCACTTCTTCAATGTTTGGGAGATTTATGAAAAAAACCACAAAACCATCTTGACCTGATGACTGCAGGTTACTTTCCCAAAAAAAAATGGGTTTTTTTTTCATCGATGACTTTTCAAATTAAAAACCCGCAGTTAAAACAAGCAAATGTTTTAAATGCAGGTTATCATGTGTTTTAATCTTTTAAATTTTTCAACAAAGACGTAGACCAAATCCCAAAGGGTTTGGATATCGAATTTTATAGGAAAACTTTCCTTTTATTCCACACATTTCCGCCGTTTCAAAAGGATGTCCCTTTTTGGGTATTCTTTTGATCATCTCTAGGCTTACTTTCCCTTTCTTTTAACTACGTCTTTACATTTTCCTTTTTTTTGGGTTTGTTCGTTATTAGAATATGCAAAGCGTTGTGGGGATTGCCAAATTACAATATTCTTTAACTTTTTTTAGAGGCGTAAAAAAAAATTTTAATTTTCTACTTGATTTTCCCTTTCACAGCGCCCTCATTTAAGCTGAATTTTAGGTTTTTTCCAAAAACTTTATCTCTGGGGAAAAATTTGGGTTGCATAAGGCTAAGTAGTTTCTTTTATTTAGGGCGGGCAGTGCAAAACAGGTAAATTATTTTGCCAAAAGTTTCCTTTGTAATGGTTTTTTTGAAGCTCATTCCCCTTTTGATTGCCACCGGGGACAAGGGGGGAAGCCAAACTTTCTAAAGATTCATTGTGTTTACCAAATTGTTTTTATTATGCACCTCTCGGGGAGGGCACGTCCGGGGGAAAGGGAAAACCCCCAGGGGCCAAATTAATAGAAAAAATCGATATCACTAAGGGGGGAAAACAGATCTTGTCTTCCGGTACTCCGTGGTCAAAGGGTTCCATTGGTAAACCAAGGGGGGTGGGTTTGAAACCCGCCGGGAAAATGACAATTAATTTTCCCCTTTGGTCTTGGGGGGTTTGTGCAGGGGTTTTTGGGGGCTCATTTTTTTGTCTAATAAGACAATTAAATTTTTTTTTTTTTTTAAATTTTGGGGTAAAAGTTTTTCCCTTTTAAAATACTTTTTATGTAAATTTTTTCATAGGGGTAGTATAGGGGTAGGAAAAAAAAAAAAAAAATAGGGCAGTGCATAGATTTTCCCCACGGGGGTTATGTATCAAGAAAAAAAGACCAAATTTTTTTTTTTTTTTGGGGTTTTTCGTCGCTCCCCAATTGCATGGTCATATCACGTAGGGCTGTTTTTCCCCATTGGCAGGAAAAATCCCAAACGGCTACCCCAAAATTTTAAACTCACCCAAATCTGGGGTTGGGGCCCGAATGCCAGCATCCCGGGAAATTCCCTTTAAAACCTTCTGGACGTTGGGTTTAAATTCGGTGATCCTATAGAACCGGTGCATTCCCAAAGCGCCATCGATGCTGGGAAGTTTTTTTTTTACATTTCCCCCAATTTTTAAAGCAATAGCCCCGGGTTTGGGGGTAAAAAATGACCATCTGGGATTTTGGGCCATCTCCATTGGGGGCATGAAAAACTCCCCCAGTTTTTCAGGGAAAAAAAGTTTTTTTTTTTTGCTTTTCCCCCGCATATATTTTTTTTGAAAAAATACCGAACTTTTTTATTTTTTTTCCAATAGTTAGGTTAAATTTTTGAAACCCGAGCGAAAAAAAACGAGAAATTTAACCCAAATGTCCCCTTGATCGTTTTTAACCCCTTTTACCACGATATAACAAAAAAACCTACCTATTTACATTTCCTTTTTAAAAAGAAAAGGGCTTCCAAACCCAAAGCTGGTTTTTTAAAAGTGGTTTTAAAAAAAATAGTCATATAAAAAAATTTAAAAATAAAAATTTAAAAATTTTTACTCAAAACCCATGTAAAAAGGGTAGTACAGGGTTTTATTGTTTCCCGATTTCCCTCATCACTTTCCTCGTTTTCCAAGCCCCCCATCTTGTTGGGTTTTATGGGAACCCAAAAGCTGGGAAAAAATTTTTTGGGGAAAAGGTTTCCCCGAAACCCAAAAAGGACAAAGTTTTTGACAAAAAAGGGCCCCCCAAATTAGCGGAAACCCAAAGAAAGAAATTTTTAGAAGGCGCCCGGGAAATTTAATGTCCCCACTGAGTAAAGCTTTGAAAAAAAAAAGAGAAGTTGTAGATGTTTTAAAGACAAAAAAAGTTAAAAAGGTTTTTAAATGTGTGGGAAATTTAAAATTTCCCTTGAACCCTTTAAAAAGATTTTTTTTTTATCAATTTTTAATATAAAAAAATATCCCTATTTGTTTCTTTTCCTTTGTTATATCACCACTTAAAATCCCAAAATCGCTTTTTCTAAGGGAGAAATTTAAAAGACAAATCTACTTTCCCCAAGTCCAAAATGCTAAGTTTTTGGTTTTTTCCCTATCTTAAACAAGTACGCAATCCGGGACTTAGCCCCCACAGAGGAAATTTCAAAAAAGGGCTATTAATTCCGCCCCAAAAACTACGCTGAAAGCGGGGCTTTAACCACCGACCTCCAGGTTGCAAGTTTCCCCCGCCCTTCGATTTAACTAAAGAGGTTTGAGTAGGTATGAAAATTTTTTCCCCAAAGGGGATTAACACAAAAATTTTTGATAAAAATTTTTTTGCGGCCAGCATCCTTTGGGGCCAAAATGTCAGATCTGTCCCGACAAAAATTTTTTTTTTCTTTTAAATAAAATCAAACTTTAAAATTTTCCCTTTAAAAATATATTATATTTAAACACTAAGCATTGAATATATTCTTTAACTTTGGGCTGTTTTAGAGTCCCCTTTATCAATTTTTTTGGCACACAAAATCAAATTTAAATTTTAAAACAATTCTTTAAATTTTCCCTCAATGATTAAATAAAAATTAAACATTTTTTTTTAAATTTATTTTTAAGATGGGGTTTTTTCACACCTTTTTTATTTTGTAGCCAAAAAACAGGGCTGTGTTGTAAACCTAAACCCCTCCCCCTAAATTGCCCCCCCCACTGAAAGGGGAGGGGACACAAAACTTTCCATTTTTAAAGGTTTCGGGGCCCAAAACGACCCACCGGGGGTTTTCCCCTTTCAAAAAACGGAACCAAAATTTTGAATGCAATTTTTTTTCGGCGCGGGGGGTTTTTTTTTTTTATTTATTTTTTTTCACCCTTTATTAGATAATAGGGCATTACAATACAAAAAATTTAAAAACGAAAATTTCAAAAACAAAATAACAAAACAAAAAAAAAAAAAATAAATAAAGAAAAAAAAAAAGAAATATATTTCAAAATTTTATGTTCCCCAACTAAAGGGGGGGGTTATTTCCCCTTAAAAGGGAAACCTCTTCCAACCCCAACCCCCTTTGAACCCAAACCCAAAACCCCGGGGTTTTGAACCCGGGAAACCCTTTCCCCATTGGCAACGAGGGTTGGGCTACTGGGGTTTTTCGGAAAGCTTTTGTTTATAGTATTTTATTGTCACTAAAAGAAAGTCATTTAAAAAAACAAATTAAAAGTGTTTCTCTACAAGTTTAGTTAAAAATTTTTATTACAAAAATTTAAAAAAAAAAATATTTAAAAAAAAAAAAAAAATTTTTTAAAAGTATTAAAAGTAACCGGCGGGAAAAAAAGCAACAAAAAACAAAAAGAAAAAACAGATTTTTTAAGTTTTTCGATTCTAAAATAAACCTTCCCCCAAATTTAAAATCGCTGAAAATCAAAAAAAAATTGACCAAAGTTCGATAAAAGAAATACCAATAATTTATAAATGAACTGGCTAAAAAATTTAACTAGATTAACAGACTTCCGTTTAAAATTTTTAAATAAATTTACCCGGGAAAAAAACGAGGGCCAAATCCCCCGGGAAAAAAAATAAAATGTCCGGGAAAATTTCAATTCGTTTTGGGCCCTTTTAAATTTAAAAACGGGGGTAATTTTTGGGCCAAAAAAATTTGGGAAACATTTTTATTTTTAATTTTTTAAAAATTTTTAAAAAATCGCGCACCCCTATCAAATGTTTCCTCGGGAAAACGATTAAATGTGAGTAAAAAAAATCTCCTCTTTAAAAAAAGACAGAAAAGGGGTGCTGCGAGAAAGAGAGAAGGGGGGGGAGGGGGAGAAAATTTTTAAAGTTTTTGGGTGCAAGTTTTGAACTTTAAAAAAAGAGGGGATAGAAAGATAAAAAATAAAGGGGGGAGGAAAAGAGATGGGTTAGTCCCCCAAAGAGAAAAAAAGGGGGGGAGGAAGGGGTGAGAGAAGAGAAAAAAAAAAATCTGTGAGATAAAAAAGGGAAAAATTAAAAAAAAAGGGAAAAACGAAAAGTTTAAAAAAAAAACGGGACCCACTCCCCCTTCCCAGGGTTTTTTTAGGGGGGAAATACTTTGCTTGCCCGGAAATGAGTGGTTTTGGAACTTCGGGCATTTTGGCTTATAAATTCGGGAAAAAAGGGTTTTAATAGAACAAGGTCAATTTTAAAAAAGATTAAATTTTTTCTTCTGTTTATATGGGAAAAAGTTAAAAAAAAAGGGGGCTCGAAGGCCCCGGGTCAGTATTTGGCTAGGGGGCTATAAAAAATGGGGGGTTACAGTTTTTTTATGGGTTTAGTATCAAACCCTTTTTAACTTAAAACCCAAAGCGGGGTGTTCGCCATGATTGGGTTTTCTTTGATCAACCAGGAAGAATAGTCAACATCACACACGGGGGCCCGGGGGCGAAGGATCTGCTGAACTTCAGGACCCCAGACGAAAAGGGGAAAAAAGGGGGTTTTTTTTTAAGTTACAAAAGGGGGAAAAATCATACATTTTCCCCAGAATAATTAAAAATAATTATAATGATTGGCATGGTAAGGAAAAAACAAACCCCTTTTTAAGTACTAAAAAAGAGGGCCTCAAAATCCTAATTTAGGGTTCCTTTTCTTTTGGAGCACACCCCAAAAAATTTTTACACCGGCCCCCGCTTGGTCAACCCAAATTAAAAAAAAAAAACGTGTCCCTCCGCATACAGAATTTATAAAATGTTAGAAGTTTAGAAGTTTAGAAAAATTTTTTTAAAAGTAAAATTTTAAAAAAAAAAAAAAAAAAAATCAGGGATTTTAAAATTAAACTGTTGCTCTCATTATTATTTAAAATGCCGTCGAAGTGAAACAAAAAAACTCTGAAACCTCGGTTTTTTTTTTGTATTTTTTTAAATTAAAAAAGGGGAAAATTAGAGGGGGGGTTGGAATTAAAATTGATAGGGGGAAAATTGGGTGGGGTGGGGAGAAGGGGGAGAAGAGAAGGAAAAAGAGGGGAGAATGTCCCATAATTTTGAAGAAGAGAGAGAGAGAGAAAGAAAAAAGAAAAAAGAGAGAGAGAGAGAAAAAAAATTTGAGAGAAAAGAGAGAGAGAGAGAGAGAGGGAAAAAGAGTGGTTTCGAAGGGGGGGGTAGGGTTTATTTTAAAACTTCACGCCAAGGGGGATAATATGGTTCAAATGGAAACCCAAACCCTCCCCCTTCTTTTTTGTGTGAAAAAAGAGGTAGGTAGACTCAAACAGCCAAAAAATCACTAGATAGATATGGGTTTTGGTCCCAAAAAAAAACCCAAAAAACCTTTCCAGGGGCCACGACAATCGAAACCCCATAAAAAAAATACACAGTAAAACGTGTACTTATTTTAAAAAGCTTTAGTTTTTGAAAAGTGAAGGGGGTGAGGTGTAAAAGCTTGGGGTACAAACCCGGGCCCCCTGTGGAAAACCTCGTTTACACTTTCTCTATACTGTACACAGTGTACACGTGGCGCTGAAAGTGTTAAAATGAAAAGGGGGAGATAGAACCAGCCCTTTGTGGGGTAACGGCCCTTTTGTCAAATGCCTGTAGTCCAGAGATCCCGAGTTTGATGGGCCCCCTTGGAGCGGGCCCTTTTCGAAAAAAAATTCTTTCCCCCCCTAACATAAAAAAGCCTTATTTTGACTGGGGGCTTGGGGATTCGGGGGCACTTCATAGCTCGTGAGGAAAAAAGGGTAATTGCTTTAAAAGGGAGGGAGGACCAGTTGGGGAAATTATTTGGGAAAAAATTTAAATATTATATATTTTAAAAAATATGGAAAAGTCCTTTTAATTCCCGCGCTATTTATTAAAAATTGTTTATAAATTTAAAAAACACATTTAAGGCCCCGGTCGATGGGATGTTTAATTCCCGGTTTTCCCCTTTAGAACACCGAAATTTTAAACGACCAAACCACGAGGTTTTTAAAACTTGGATGGTGACCCTTCAAAAATTTTATTTCTCGGGGGCGCTGGCTTTTCCCCCCGGGCCCCCCTCAGGGGGGGTGAGGGGAATGTGAGGAGCAGGTTTGGGGATTTTTCCCGCGAAAGGGGGGGGGAAAAACCCCCGTCGTGATTTGGAAACCCGGGAGTTGAAAACGACGTTAAACCCCCCTTAAAAAAAAAAAAACATTTATTTGTTTTTTTAATTTTTATGTGTGAAACAAAACCCTGGGGGGGATTTGCAGGCATTTCTTTAAAAAGCCTTTTAAAACCCCGGGTTTAGGACTAGCGAAACCCTTTTTAAATTTGTGTCACTATTTAAAAAACCCCTTTTTGGTTTCGTGGTTACTATTTTTAAAAAAACCCCTTTTTTAGGGTTTAAAAAACAAATATTTTTAAAAACCCTTGTTAGGGTTTGTGTAAACTATTTAAAAAACCCCTTTTTAGGGGTTTATGTACACTATTTTAAAAAAACCTTTTTGGGGTTTGGACACTATTTTAAAAAACCCCTTTTAGGGTTTGTGTTCACTATTTAAAAAACCCTTGTTTTGGGGTTCCCTTAAAACATTTAAAAAAATTTGTTGGGGTTTAGGTTTACTATTTAAAAAAAACCCCCTTTTTAGGGGGTTTTTTTTAAAAATATTTAAAAAAAACCCCTTTTTCGGGGTTTATGTACAATATTTAAAAACTCTTTTTAGGGTTTTGCTAGTCCGTTCTTGATTATTGTTTTTTTCCCAGCGAGGGCAAGAAAAAGTCACCTTAGCCTTTGCGGTAGCATGCTCGGCTTGCATTCAGGGTTTGCACCCGGAGGGGTCGGAGTTTTTTTCTCGGTTCTTAGGAAATTTCCCGGGGGCCCACTACCCAATGGTTTTGGGGGTTGGGTCGCAAATGGAAAAAATGTGGTTCAAGGGCGAAACTTACTCTAAAATTGACTGGAGAACATCCCTCCCTCCCCGCCCGTTTCCAACTCGTAGTGCAAATGGTATAGTTTTATTTGGGGGAAAACGTAGTTTAGTAATCCAGGTAAGGGGTAGGGATACGTTTTTGGTTTGAATCCCCCCCCGTTTCATGGTTTTTTTTCAATAATTTTAGTTTGGGGACCCCCATAATAAATAAGACTCCCGAGGTTAGGTGGTAGGAAATGCTTATAAACAATTTAACCCCCGCCTGGTTAAAAGCTACTTTTTGAGTTTTAAAGCTACTTCCCCCTTCCTTCCACTAAAGGGGGTATTTTAATTTTCAAAAAACAAGCAAAAACCCCTCGTAATTAACTAAAAATACTCATAATTTGTTAGTTATAAAAAAAGTTATTAAAAAAAATAGTTTTTAAACCAAATCGACATTTAATTTCTATTGAAATTTTTTGGGCTTGTAAAGCTTTATCAATTGGAAATTTTAAACGGGGTTTTCAGGGAACTTCGTTAATATAATTTTGGGGGGGAAATTCGATTCCCCTTTAAAATTTTGATTTTGTACTTTAAAACGATTTATTTTAAATTGAATTTTAAACCGAACCCTTTGAATTCACAGAAAAAATTTTCGAAAAAGGGGGCTAAAATAGGGGGAAAAAAAAAAACGATTCTCGTGATTGGTCCCCATACGATCGATTTCTCCCTAAAACTGATTTGAAAAACAAAAGTTACTGTCAATAGGTCAAATAGACGGTTTAGCAGTTTTTCAAAAAAGGGGCTTAATTTTTAACCCAAAAAGGGGTTCTCAAAAAAGTCAAAGTAAACAGTATTTTACACAACCCCTGGGGGCCCCCAGCTAGGCTTTAAAACGGGTTTTTATTTAACGTTTCCCGATTTAGGGCCGGAAAATTTAAAAAATTTTTTTTAATACCCTCCCGTGGCGCTAAGTCCGGGTTTCGTACTGGTTTAAAATTTGGGGGGAACCGACGCTCTTTAAAAAATTTAAATTGGGAAAATAGAATTTGTCTATTAATTTCCGCCCTTAAATTTTTTAGCTTTGGGGCAGATACTAAGTAGCGCTCAATACGGTTCAGATTTAACGTCCCCGATTTAGTTTTTAGCTCTGAGGGGCCCGAAACTATTTGCGCTTAATTCGGGGCAGATTTAACGTCCTGAAATTTTGTTTTGAGCTTAAGGGGTAAAATACTAAATAAACGCTTAAACGGTTTTTAGATTTTAAAGTTCCCCGGGGTTTAAACTTTGAGTGTCTTTTAAATCAGAACTATAGCCTTAATACGGGTCAATTTAACGTCGTGAGGTTTATTTATCTGGCACTCCCATTCCACATATCACCCCCTGGGTTTCCCTGCCCCTTTGGCCCAAAAATAATTTAAAAATAACACTCCCTTTGTGGAAAATTAACCACCCCCAAAAGGTTTTATGGGTCAAAACCTTTTCTTTTCCAACCCCCAACCCTTTTGGGGACGGACCTCCTTATTTTATTTTGTCAAAAACTCCCCCAAATTTAAGAGGAAAAAAACTTTCAACCCGGGTTTGGCTTGGGATTCGAAAACCAAGGATCCCTGCGCTAACCCTGGAATTACCCTGAACTTAGCGCCCTTTAACCCCCCCTTTTCTAACCAAAATCTGGTTTTAAACCAAAAAACCCCGAAGGGGCCCCCCCTAAATGGGGCCCCATTTAACCCCCATTTGAAAGAAATGCCCCCAAACTCCCCCAATCAATAAACTTCCCTTTTCAAAACCCCGTGTTTTTAGAGGGCGTACCCCCCGGGGGTTTCCATTAGTCTGGTACCCAGAAAGTTGAGACCGTCTTTTGTTAACCGAAAACCGGGACCCCGATTTTTGCCCCCTCTCTTTGCCCCAGAAATCAATAAAGGGGTGCCCCGAACCCCCCGCCCCACCAACCCGGAACCCCCAGCGAAACTTTAATCGGGCTTCCCGGGTTACCCCTTTTTTTAAAAATTTTAAAACATTTAAAAAAATTTTTTTTTTATTATATTAATATATTTTTTGTCCCCCATAAATTTTAGACTTATAGAGCCCGGCCCATAGCCCTTAAAAACCCAGGCCCCGGTACCCACACTTGAAAATAGCGATTGTCGGGACTCCCTTGAGGCCGTTCCCTTAAATTTTTAAGCACATTTGTAAACATGGTGTGATAAAGCTTGTGTTTTTGGGACGCATAGTTTTTTAATAGACTTTTTGAAGGGTTAGCTTTAAAAATGAGCTATCGGATATTATCTGCAATTTTTTTTTTTTTCTCGAAAATCGCGTTTTCGACCCTTTTTTGGGTAAGGTCACAGAAATAAGGCCCCGCTTATTTGGTGAAAAGCCGCTGGCTCTTTCCCATGTTATAATGTACCAAAAAAAGGACTTTAAGAAGATTTGCTTGACAACGTGACAAAATTTCTTCCCTTTTTTTTTTACTCTGTATTATCCCGGGTTAAGCGGGTCACGTTGTTCAACCTCAGGTTAAGGTTGGTTGGTTTTGGGACATTTTTTCGGCTGGATGCCCTTCCTAACGCCAACGATTCTATTTGATTTACCGTCCTGGATCGGGAGGGGGGTTTTACCCTCTATTCGCTAGGAAATCGAAACCAGCTACCCACATTAACCTCACCCAGCCGGGGTAGGGCCGGAAATGCCAGCCTCACATGTACCAAGGGAACAAAAATTTTTTTTTGTGTAAAAAATCTGCTTAGAGCGGGGATCGAACTCAGATCTCTGAACTACGAATAATAGTCATAACAGTTACGCCACGGAGGCTGTTTACACAATGCGAAAAAACGTTTCCCTTAAAAAATACAGATAGCTCGTTTTTAAGAGAGCCCTTCAACTATCGTGTGCTTGAATTAACAGATGCCTAATCTACGGGGGACAAAAACAGACATAATTTTATAGAAATTTCTTTAAAATTATTTATTTGGATTATTAATACAGACAAGAAAATGATTATGTTGTTGATCTAATTATAAAAAGGAAAAATCTGTCGTTTTCCCTTTGAATAAGGAGCAATAGATACAAAATAATAAAAAGTATGATAATAAAGTACATTTTTATGCCGTCATAATAAGTCATTAATTAACACTATTATAATAAATGCTAGTAATAAATAAAATAAGAACATTCATAATCACTACATTTTTTAAGAGTCCTTAAAATATTCTTTTTTTTCTACAAATGAAACCAACTTTTTATGTATTTATTAAAAAATAATAGATTTCTGTCTATTAAATTATTACAGATATTAACGATATTACAAGTAAAGTTAATAGTACTCAGAATACTAAAAGCAATTTCCTCTCTGGATATTAAATATTTATATCTGATTTCAACATGTCTTCATATGATATAAATTTGTTTCCTGAATGTTTTCAACCCACTAAGTACCTAATTATTGTTTGCTTAAATTTGTCTAAAATTGAAAAAAATCACAACCTTCACTGCATAGAGAAATTAGTATTTAATTAAATAAAAAAGATAAATAACATTTTTGATTTAATGTTATCCAAGTGAATCATTTAGAATGAAATTTTGGTGAAACCGTGATATGACCATTGATCATGTAGTTGAAAGCGACGTTAACCCCCTTTAATTTCTTCAATTATACAATATATGTATGGGCTTTTTTATTATGTTTTCACTGAGCATTTTGAAAGTTTTTACTTATAATCCATTGAATTTAATATTAAAAATATACCGTACCTCGTATTTAAAAAAAATCTATTGGATTCAAATTTAAATAAATAGTTAAATATATACAACTACAATATTCATCTAAAATATGTTTTCTAAATAACTACTAAAAATATGTTACTAACAACGGACGAAGATAAAAGGTTGGATATTTTTTCAAGTTTTGGTACGGATTAAGTATTTTACTCTAAATTTCATGTAAATGTAGACCCTAAAAATGTTGGAGCTATCAAAAAAAAAAAAAAATCTAAAATAATGTTGCGAGATAAATCAGAAATCTAAAAAATATCTAATAAAAAGTTTATACCTAATTCCTAATATGTTCCAAAAAATGACTACTGTATTTCCAAATGGCAAAAAGTCAATTTTCTTTAGATTTTTTTTCCTTTACCTAATAAATTACTGGACGTTAGAATTTTATTTTTTTCCTCTTTAAATAAAGGAATAATTACTTTGAAAAAAAAAAAAATTAAAAGGAATATTTTTTTGATGTATAAAAAAATTAAAACAACTCTTCTAAAAACTAAATAGGATGGACTAAGTATTTTTAAACAAAAACTCAAGATATTTACAATAATAATTTGAGTAAATATCGAGTTAAAAGACGGAAAATTGCACAGAATCCATTAAGAGAAGCAACCAAAGCTTTAAAAGTTTGTATGATTTATTACTCTTTATTATATTTATCATGATTAGAAGAGGTATTTTTATATACGTAACGACAGATTATTTAAAACTTACGTTTTCATTAATTAATTCCTAAACAATTAACTTCTAAACCTAAATAAATAAAATTCAATTTGGATGGCATTTATAGAAAGAAATTCAGATACATTCTATGTAGATGACATTATCTTCTATTTTTCGATAGAATTATGGACAGAAAATTTAGACACCACAGATTATTTGGATCTGGATTATAAAATTAAATATTGAGATAAATCTAAGCTAACGGATTCTTGAATAAACAAGAACTAAATTATTTATAAACAAATTAAAAGAATTACTACTGTTCTACAGATCAAGGGTTTTAAGGTTTTATTTTATTGAATCAAATTTGTTGAATTTTTTTCTACATAGTCTCTACATGGTGTCCGAGATTTTTTTATAGAAAAATTTCAGAATCAATTTTAGGGGATATTCTAAGACCCAAAATAATCTCAGATCATTTTTCGAAAAATCCAATACGAAGATTATTATAACTCAGTTTTGAAATTTTGGTTATGAAAGGAAAAAAAATGTTATTATATGGGACGGATCCTAGTTATTTGGTAAAAAAAAAATGTTAGTTTAGTTAGGCTTGGTTCTGGGAGCCCTTGTCAATTATTAGCCTCCTTGTAAAAACAGTGGTAGAAGAGCAGACCCACCCTATGATATGATGATGAGTTATCTGGAAAATTTACTGAATAATCATGATACTAAAGAGACAAGATAACCAGTTCACTTTTTTTTATGAAGTTCAAGTTCATTATTCTTCAGGTGAAAACTTTTTTGTGATTTTTTTCCTTCTTCTTTTTTCGAAAAATTACCGAAGATTATTTTTTAGTATTAGAATTGATTCCTTGTCCTTGAGTTGATTCTGAAATTTTCATAAAAAAAAATTGGACACCTTTGTATTCTCATTTTTTTATAAGAAAAAACTTGTAAAAAATGTGAAAAAACTGATAAAAAATAACCTAGTTCCTTTAAAGAAATAAATAATATTGGTTGGGATTCGACCACAATAAATGTTCAACTTTTTCTATTGCACACTCTTTTCTATTGCACTGCACAATAACAAACATTGATAAAGGCTAACTTGATACAGGCAAGCACTTTACACCTAGCACACTATCCTAGCTTAATTCAGACAAGCACTTCACACCATAACAGCTTTCTAAAAGCTTCTGTACGGCGCAAACGCCCTGTCCCAGCAGAGTTAAAGCGCCTAAATGGAAAAAAATGCTATGACTGGTGGATAGTCATTGCCTACTTTGATCTCCAACTGAACATACATACATGCAAGAAATAGTAACGAAATGAAATTCGTTTTGAAAATAACTCGTTAAATTGAAAAAATACCCTAAAAAAATTAAAACTTCAAACAGAAATGATTAAATTGAAACAACTAAGTAATAAAACTCTATGACAACTATAAAATGATTAAAGAGAACAAATTAAAACTAAAGAAATTGATTTCTTTAACATTTATGAACATACTTAAAGAAGCTTGGATTCAAACATTATTTTTCTTGTAAAATTGAACAACATACGAATTTTTAATTTAAAAAAAACCAATGGATAGAACATAATTATATTACTTTTCTTGTTTTACAGAAGGGGAAAATGGAATCATCAACAAAAAAAAAAAAAATATTTTTTCATTAGAATTATTAGGTATGTATCAAAAATTTATCCAGTTGATAGAAATGGACTTTTGAGAAAATTTATGTCTCCTTTGAGAAAAAAATCGAGTTCAGTTCATGGTAAATTTAATTTAAAATTACGGACATAATTTTCTTAAAAAAAAAAAAAAAAAAAAAAAAAAAACACTTTCATAAAATTTCAACAGGTGTCTTGCACACACTCCAGCAGTTAAAGAAAATACAAACTGCGTAGTGGAATTAAAAAGTATTGATAATAATATAGTGCAGCAGTGATGGGTACTGTGCCAAGATCCTCAAATATGGAGGAAATACTTTATATTTTGTCTTAGAAAATGTTAATAAAAATTGATTCTATCCTAGTGAGAATAACATTAATTTTGAAAAACACAATTTATTTTTGGACAAATTAGGTATTTGGTTTTCCTCAAGACATTACTTCAAATTTATCAGATGTTGTAGTAAATAATATAGAGAAAAATCAAGCAAAATATATATTTAAAAGCGAAAAAATACAACCTCTGTGTTCCATCAGCTGCTTATGTTACGATATAACTTTGAAGTACTCAGATTTTCAATTGAATTCAAGCTGCAAGAAAACCATGTACAAATTCCATATTTTTCGATAAATAAAGGTATGCCATTTTGTAAGTTGGATTTAAATACAACTTTATATGTTGGAGTTCTAATTTTTCAAAATGTTTCACGAAATTTTTTTGGTTTTTTTTTTATCATTTGAAAATTTCTTTGAAAAATATTTGAAAATCTGATGCATTTCAAATTGAATTTAAAAAAATTGAGCTTGTTTTCACATTGGACGTTTCGTAAAAATATTTTTTTATAATTCATTGAAAAGCATTCAATATTAATGATTATAATTATTATTTCATTGTTTTTCTTCAAATATGGAGTTCTTAAAATTTCCAACAAAATTATAGGACGGTTATTAACACAAAATCGTACCTGTCTATCATCGTAAAAATAATTATAAATAATTTAGTTTTAATAATAATAGATATCTAATAAAGGACTCTGTTTACACAACTTAAATAACATAAAATTATAAATGGATTAAAACAAAAAAAATATTTAAAGATTTCATTAGATAAATTTTTCGAGGTGTTTATAAAAAATATGATACAATATGGACGTAAGTAACTCTAATAAGATTAAAAAAAAAATAACTTCCCTAGTTCAAGATGAAATAATTTTAGAAGAGTTTTAATGAAAAGCTGCACACAAAATATTCAAATTAATGTAATATTGTTTTGTCCATTTCTTTTCATATATAGTAAATGGCATGGTTCTCATGACCTCACCTCAAATTTGGAAAGGAAAATTAATAGAACAGGTATTGTAAACATTGAAGTGAGATTATGTACAGAAACTTGAATTAAAAACTCATTGAGTGTGATACGTTAGCCGCGATTTTCTTTTGGATTAAAAAAATTCCAGGTTCGGTTTTTTCCAAATATTTCCATTTTCTTTCAAGTTTAGCGTCCCCATATCATTCGTGTAAGAAAAATGCGTTACGGTATTTTTTAAGATAAACAATGGAAAAACGAAAACAAACCAGGAATAAAGAAATGGAAGCAATAATTTTATAAATCCATTTTGGTTAACCAAACTGGAAGAAAATTTCTTTCGTTTTTTTCCAAAAGAAAAATGACTTTCTTCCAATTCGTCCATTTTATTCCATTTGCATCCACTTTGCTTAGAAAGAAAAATACGGGCCTTGTTATGTGTGAATGAATTATTTTTTTACCAACACAGATATGAATAATACATTCTACGTCCGTAGTTTTCTTCTTTAAAAAAATAAAAAAAATATGTGTAGATAGATTTTACATACCTTTATGTATGTACTCGTTCATTTATGTATGTAAGAGTTTTTACATTCATTCATATTTTTTTTTACATACATTTACATACATATAAATGTGAGGTACACAAACTTAAAATATGTATACATACCCAATACCCATTTACGAGTATGTATATTGTATATAGAATAAAGTATGTAATTATGATGACAGGTTATTCATTATTATAAGTCATGACCAGACGCGACCGGTGAGAAAATGTTTTGGGGGTGCTGCCACATAAACCGGACTAAAATGCGCTTTATAGAGTCACTCTTTCATTATCTTAAGAGTATGATTTTGTTTACCATATCAATCAAAATTTTTTTTACAATTTTCACCACTAAAGTGGTAGTTTTATTTATTAAAAATTATCAATCAATAATTAATTATTCTAGAAATTATTCGATGATTTTCATTGTATACGAGCTAGGACTAGAGAAAATCCTCTCTTTTTCTTTTGTGTCTGGGGGTGCTGCAGTTCCGCAGCTCCTTAGCACCGACCGCGCCAGGTCTAGATTATTTGTCAAATAAAATAAATAAAAATGTAAGAAAACCCATAATAAAAACACCTATAATCAATGTGTATGTGTGTAAATAACTTTATGACCAGTTCTACGGATCTTGAAAAACACCTAAAAAACACAAAACCGGGGATTGGGGAAAAATACGTAGTTCCAAAGGGATTCGTCAAATTAGCGCTCGTGCAGTAAATCGAGGGTTTCGCCACCTCGGTTTGGCGAACAAAACCCTCGATTTACTGCACTAGCGCTAATTTTATCAATTTGTATAGTTAAAGTTCCCAATCACCGGTTTCGTGTTTTTTAGGTGTTTTTCAAGATCCTTAGAACCGGGCATAAATAACTTTAGTGAGTGATACTACGACGGTGAGTGTAACTAACTAAAACTTTGTTCATTAGCTTGTACTTTCAAGTAAAACACATTTTGTTTGTTTGTTGACAAACAGAAATTTTCGGGATACAAAATTCATCAGAAATATTTTAACGATGAACACAACCATCGATTAGGAAGTATTAAATGTATATGATTTTCAATTTTTAAATAAAGAAACTCCTCACATTAAATATTTTTTTTTGCGCAAACAGATAAATATTATTTATACATCATGATTTTCAATTATTAAATAAAGAAATTCCTCACATTGAATAAAATCTTTTGCGCAAACAGATAAGTATTATGTATACATGATTTTCAATTATTAAATAAAGAAAATCCTCAAATTGAATAAAATCTTTTTCACAAACAAGTACTGTGGGTGTACACCAAATACAAACACCCAGGTTTCATTTCAGAGAAGACGCTCACTCTCAAAATCTCCCTTTCAACTGTCAAAACAACGACTATGTTTATTTTTTATTTATTTCTTTTATTTTTTTGAAGAAAAAAATTGACGGTCGAAGAGGAAACTTTTGAATTTTGAAAGTACGAGTGCTTTCTGGAATCGGGACCCATAAAATCTTGTTTACAAATAAGTACTGTCGAACCTTGACATAAGAGAACTCAAGAGACCAGATTTTTCTTCTCTTATTATATCCTGATTTCTCTTATAAAGAGATTGTGTTTAACTTTGTAGAAAGGTATATAGAACCTGCACTTTGTTCTCTTCCATCAAGGTTTCTCTTATATCCACCAGGTTCTGTTATAAAAAGATTGTTTAACTTTGTAGAAAGGTAAATTGAACCTGCACTTTGTTCTCTTCCATCAAGGTTTCTCTTATATCCACCAGGTTCTGTTATAAAAAGATTGTTTAACTTTGTAGGAACCTGCACTTTGTTCTCTTATATCCAGGTTTCTCTTATAAAAAGATTGTTTAACTTAGTAGAAAACTGCACTTTGTTCTCTTACATCCAGATTTCTCTTATATACATAAGGTTCGACGTATTAATATCTAGTAGTAGTAATTGAAATTCATTTACATAAACCACAAAGGGCGGGATTATATCGACCATGGAATGAGAAAGGGGCGTAAGTAACAAAAAAATGGATTTTCATTTTATTCTATACAACAACTTGTTCAAGTGGTTCTTTGGTTCAAATACCAGCGAAAAAACTTTTTTTCGAATCAGATAGAATATGGAAGGAGTCAAAATACAGCAAAATTATAAAAGGCAGGAACAAAAATAATTTTTTTTTTTTTCTTTTTGCTCTCCTGAAAAATTTGAAAATATCACTTACGCCCCTTTCTCATTCCATGGTCGATATGTACAATAATTGTACACCAAAAAAAAAAAAAAAAAAAAAAAAAAAACCTACAACGGTGGTGCCTCTATCACTTCTTATTGTAAGTCGTCTTGGGCCTATCACTTCTTATTGTAAGTCGTCTTATTGTAAGTCGTCTTGGGCCTATCACTTCTTATTGCAAGTCGTCTAACTCACGGTGGCGCCTCTATCACTTCTTATTGTAAGTCGTCTTGGGCCTATCAGTAGCTCAGTGTCTGTCCGGGTAGCTCAGTGGTAAAGGCGGCACTCTGTGAATCCAAAGACTCCAGAGGTCGTGGGTTCGAAACCCAGCTGGGACATGACATGTTATCCTCCCAATTGGGATTTTTACCACATAATAATATGGCTTGGGGTTACTGCTGGAATAATGGGACTTTAATAGTCCTAATCGGGCAGTATAAATAAGGCGATATTATTATTATTATCACTTCTTATAGTAACTAACTCACGGTGGGGCCTCTATCACTTCTTATTGTAACTCGTCTTGGGCCGCAACACGCGGTGGCCGACGAGGGGCCGCGTTCCGGCCGGCGGCCCCCCGGCGCGGCCCCCCATCTCCCGGTCCATCTCGAACTCCTCGATCCGCTGCGTGAGGCTCAGCTTCTGCGTGACGGCGAGACGAAGCAGCTGGTTCAGCGTCTTCTTCTCGTCTTCGGCCTCGCCCAGGGTGCGGCTGAGCTCGTCCACCTGGGTGACGTACTCCTCACAGCGGGCCGCGAACATAGCGCGGAGGCCTGGAGAAAAGAAAAGGGTGGAGAATTTTTTTTTTTATTGAAATCCGAGCAAAAACATAAAAAAAGGAGCAAAAAAAACTTTTTTTTCAGATCTCAGAAGTTGGACGCATAAATTTGTTCAACACGTATAAGGTTCCCTCTATGTTATATGATCTCAGAAGTTGGACGCATAAATTTGTTCAACTCGAGATAGGTAAGGTTCCCTCTATGTTATAATTTATTATGATCTCAGTGAACAACTTACTAGAGAAGGTGGCGGCGTCTTCCTTGAGAAAGACTAATATATTACATACGAGGCATCTAGTCTACATGAATAACTTATATATTACATACGAGGCAACTAGTCTATCCAAACAACTTACTGGAGAAGGTGGCTGCGTCTTCCTTGAGGATAGGTTAGGTTAGGTTGGGTAAGGTTAGGTTAGGTTAGGTTATTAAACTATTGTAGTCAAGCTGGCTACAACAACAACAACAATTTAATCACCCAAAATTTCAAGACTTATCAAAAACAACTTACTGGAGAAGGTGGCTGCGTCCTCCTTGAGAATAGCGAGCTCGTTTGCTTGATGATTTGTTCCTGTTTCTTCTCGCTGTCGTACTTGGACTTGACTCTGCCAGAGTGTCTATCTACACAACAATTTAACCACCCAAACTTTCAAGACTCATCTAACAACTTACTGGAGAAGGTGGCTGCGTCCTCCTTGAGAATACATACGAGGCATCTAGTCTATAGGAAGAGAATGCCGTTGGCGGCATTAGCACCGCCCTTGATCAAGTTTTGTTTTGTTAATTTTAATTTCTATGTACGTATATATTCTATGTCATTTGTAAATAAAACTTGATCCAACATGTTTAATAATAATATAATATAAACAACTTACTGGAGAAGGTAGCCGCATCCTCCTTGAGAATAGCTAGCTCGTTGCGTAGCTTGAGCATGGTTTCGGACACAATAGTCTTCTCGTTGTCATATTTCGACTTGAGATTGTTCAGCGCCACCTCCGCCGTGTTCTTGTTAGACTTCAGGACGGTCCTCAGGGTGGCTATCTGCTCCCGCTTGGTGGAGAGCAGCGAGCGGAGCTTGATGATTTGTTCCTGGTACTCCTGGATCTCCTCGTTCGACGCTGGGATGATGTCTGTGGGGACAAATTTATCATTATATTATTTCGCAAACATTTTTGTCTTTTATTAAAAAAATCAGTTTTTCTCTACTCATCTCCTTATTGTGCTTGTCCTTGAAACGCCTTCTTTGTATGTCATGTCTTCCTAGAATTTTGACTTGAAAATTTTATGCTTAAAATTTTAAAATTCTAGCAGGACTTTATGCTGCCATACCGGCGCGTGCCTGGCTAAATTTGCCTGTGGAGACAAATTTCGGAGTGGATAAATTATCTGTTTTTTTTTTAATGTAGTTGTGCCCCGGAACCGATTTCGCTATATCCCGATTTTGAACAAGTATGGCAACATATACTCTATTATCATTGCTCACTCTCTCAAGGGCTACCCTAGCATTTCGTTGTAATAACGATATCCGCCTTCCATTCAGATTTGCCGTCGTATATGCCTCATTTATACAAATTATATCCAGGTCTAGTTGCCTACTCACCTCCGCCAGTTATGCGGTCGGAGTTCGTGAGTTATCGATATTTATTTGACCAATACGTATTTGGCGCTCATTGCCTGAGGAGGGCAGACGATCAACCATAGTTGATCGTCTGCTTAAACATCATCACTTTCTTTGCATGAGTCTGGCAGCCGGCGCTGCCTGCCTCATGCTTTAAGTTCTTCTTAACCCCAGCATCCGTGCATACAGCGCAACGGAGCTTTTCCTTGGGGGCCTTACACGACTTTTTGTCGTGGTTGCCTGCACAACGGGAGCAACGCCCTGAGTTGTGGGAGCACTTAGCCGCGATGTGCCCGTACTTGAGACACTTATAACAAAGTGTCAGACGGACACGGTCTGCGACCCTGCAGCTACTCCACCCGATAAAAATTTGGCCTCGACTCCGAATATTCTTACGGGTCTCAGGGTTCACCTCGATGATCCAGTTTGAGGTGTCTTTCACTTCCACACGGATTCCCTCTTTCGAGGATATCAGGCGGTTAACCTTGATACCCAATTGAGAGGGATTTACCGTGTAGCAAAGAGACTCCTTTAATTACTCAATAGTCTGACCCGAGTTGGGTCGGACAATCCCTTGCGCGGTGGGGACCGGCGGGAGGGGTCTTAGATCCGGGCCCTTAGGTTCGGATTATCCCCCTCTCCGTTTATTCTTCTTCCTCTTTGCGGGCCCCTTGTCTTTAGCTCGGGTCTTGGGCGGCTTGCTTACATGGCGGGTGAATTTCGTACCCGTCTCATTTAGCGGCCCAGTCAAGGAGGCGAAAGTCCAACTCGGACTGGCAGCGGGAGTCTCAACCTCCATGGCCTCTATCCCCTGTGAGGTGGATGTGGGGATAGGAGGGAATTACGGGCAGTCGTCACAACCATTACGCCACGGAGGCTGCCCTACTACTTATTATTATATTTATGTATAAAAGAAATAGCACTCACCACTGGTCGCCGCCCCCGACACCTTCGTCTTGCTGTTCTCAATGGTCAACTCCACCGCGCTGCGCAGGTGCCCGATCTGGTCCTGAATGGTTCCGATGAACTTGACGATGGTGCTCACGTCAGAGAGCGAGGCCAGCTCCTGGGCCGGCAGATCTGAGACGAGCTTGGAGGCCAGGAGTTCTACCTTGCTGAGCCGAGGCGAAGCTGGGCCGCTCTCGGTGGAATCGGATGATGGGTCGGATTTTTCGTGTTCGAGAAGCACCCTGGAAAGCAACAATATTTTATTTATTTATTACACGGGACCAGCCCAAGATACAAGTGACAATGTACAACAAATAACAGTTTACAAATAAATATTTTGAAATTGGCTCGTCCTGAACCCCATATTTCGATGTGCTATACATCATCGTGAGAACTTGAGCTTCTTCTTTTTAAGCCATTAAAAATCATTAATTTATGCATACCTAGACGGAGTGACGCCGTTCACCGTGCACAGATGATGATAGAGCTGAGCGAGCTCATCAGACACCCCTGAGAGGTGAGTCTGGGCGCTCGAGAGAGACTCACTTGCTTGTCCCGCCAGCTCACCCAGCAATATTATGTATCTATTTATTTATTTTTGCTTTATTTTTTTCTTCTATTATATTGTATTTTAATTTGTAATTATTTGTATTGTATATAATAATTATGCCCTATTCATAAAGTGTAAATGAATAAATAAAAAAATAAAAATACATAGATATTGAAATTAATGAAATAAAACTTGATCAAGGGCGGTGCTAATGCCAACGCCATTCTTTTCCAACCGACAGTTTTACCTTCTAAAATTGTCGGTTTTAGTTAGGACATATACAGGGTGTCCCACCAAAGTTGGACACGTCAAATTACTCGGCCCCTGAAAGAGTTTTTGAAAAATAAAAAATCCTAGGGTACATGTCCTAATTATGCGGTTTCAGTTATGAAATTTTTTTTATACAGGGTGGTTCAAAAGTCAGAAGTTGAGGTGTTTTTTTCTTTTTCTGGCATTGGTAGGCAAGGCCATCTCATACAGCCAAACTTTCTAACCGACGATTTATGCATACCTAGACGGAGTGACGCCATTCACCGTGCACAGATGATGATAGAGTTGGGCGAGCTCATCAGACACCCCTGAGAGGTGAGTCTGGGCGCTCGAGAGAGACTCGCCCGCTTGTCCCGCCAGCTCGCCCAGCAGCTTGATGTCACTCGAGAGCTCGAGGGCGCGTTGTTCAGTTTTGAGGAGCTGAAATTAGAATGGATTTGATTAGCGCTTATAAATGCCAATAGACTTGATATTGTGATAAAAGATTTGAAAAATAAAACTTGTTTCATCATTGATGTTTCAGTACCATGTGATCATAATACAATCACGAAAGAAGTTGAAAAGAGGCTAAAATATCGAGATCTAGCAATAGAAATTGAGAGGATGCGGAACCTCAAAGTCAAGATAATATTCCTGTTGTGGTTGGAGCTCTTGGTGTGATCCCAAAATCTTTACACTCAAATCTATCACAAATACCTGGGATATATCAAGAGTCTGCCATCCAAGATGTCTGTCATATGGTTTTATATTATTGTAAAGTTCCATTGAACGTATTGTTGGAGATTTGTATAGATAGATTTCTTTTTTGTTGGGAAGTGTAAAGAATATGTTTGGATTTTGTCTTAGTCGAGTGTCTGGTATTTTTTTGGTACCAAATTGACCAGTCGGGGAAACAACTACCCTACCTGGTTCCTCAGGGTGGTGATCTCGTTCTTGAGCTGTAGGGTGGCGTCGGGACAGTGGAGGGTGGACTCCAGATCTTCCAGCTTGCTGCGGATCTGCCCCACCTCATCCCGAGCCAAGGAGAACCAGGTCTCGTACTTCCCCAGGGTGAGTGAGAGCTTCGCCACTGCCATCTGAGGAGGAATAATTTTTTTTGTTGTTGTTGTATACAGGGTGTCCCACCAAACTTGGACACCTCAAATTACTCGGCCCCTGAAAGAGTTTTTGAAAAATAAAAAATCTTAGGGTACATGGTCTAATTATGCGGTTTCAGTCATGAAATTTTTTTTATACAGGGTGGTTCAAAAGTCAGAAATTGAGGTGTCAACTTTCGATTTTTAAATGGATCGACCTGAATTTTATTTGATAATTTTACTTTTAAATGATTCCTGAGTACTTTTTTAAACAAAAATTTTACATACAGGGTGGTTTTTTTTCGATCAATTTTTTTTCTAAATCTCGAATAACTCAAGTTTGTTTAATTTTTTCGATAACAAGAATACAGAGTGTTTGTGTAATGAAAACACGCACTTTCAATTGGCATCAAAAAATTTTATACAGGGTGGTTCACAAGTGAAATAATGACTTGATTTTTTTAAAAACTGAGTTTTTTTAATTTTTTATTTGGGATTAATAATTCTCGCTTAATTTTACACATTTTTTGTTAGTCATATCGAAAAACAAAACTAAAGTGTTGTACAGGGTGAGACATAATTTTTTTGTGACACCCTGTATATGGGCAATCAAAGAGACGTAAAATTAAATTTAAAAACTAAATGTGCAAGAAAAACTTTGATTTTTAATGATATCAAAAAGTTATGGTGATTTAACTAATATTGTCGCATGGACCACCCTGTAGATATTCTCTTAAACTATCATGTGGGTACTCGAGGTTGTATAAAATTCAACGAAGACTTCGAAACGTGGGGAAAAACAAGTAAAAAACACGAATTTTGAAGCCATTTTCAATTTGGTGTACACACTGAATGATTTTAAAACTAGAAATAAAAAGTAGGTAGGTGTAGACACAAAATTGAAAATGGCTTTTTGAATTAATTTTTTTCTTTCAGATTTGGACTCCTCGTTGAATTTTAGACAATTTCGACTACCCATATGATGTTTTAAGAAAATATTTACAGGGTGGTCCATGTGACAATATTAGTTAAAACACCATAACTTTTTTATATAATTAAAAATCAAAGTTTTTCTTGCACATTTAGTTTTTATATTTAATTTTACGTCTCTTTGACTGCCCATGTACAGGGTGTCACCAAAAAATTATGTCTCACCCTGTACAACACTTTAGTTTTGTTTTTCGATATGACTAACAAAAAATGTGTAAAATTAAGCGAGAATTATTAATCCCAAATAAAAAATTAAAAAAACTCAGTTTTTAAAAAAATCAAGTCATTATTTCACTTGTGAACCACCCTGTATAAAAATTTTTGATGCCAATTGAAAGTGCGTGTTTTCATTACACAAACACTCTCTGTTCTTGTTATCGAAAAAAATTAAACAAACTTGAGTTATTTGAGATTTAGAAAAAAAATTGGTCGAAAAAAAACCACCCTGTATGTAAAATTTTTGTTTAAAAAAGTACTCAGGAACCATTTAGAAGTAAAATTATCAAATAAAATTCAGGTCGATCCATTTAAAAATCGAAAGTTGACACCTCAATTTCTGACTTTTGAACCACCCTGTATAAAAAAAATTTCATGACTGAAACCGCATAATTAGACCATGTACCCTAGGATTTTTTATTTTTCAAAAACTCTTTCAGGGGCCGAGTAATTTGAGGTGTCCAAGTTTGGTGGGACACCCTGTATATAGAATTTAAAAAAAAAATTGATTAAAAATATATAGGTACATAAAATAAAAATAAATCTGAGGAGGAATAATTTTTGTTGTTGTTGTGTATATAGAATTAAAAAGAAAAAATTGATTAAATAAATATAGGTACATAAAATAAAAAATAAAAAAAATAAATCTGAGGAGGAATAAATTTAATTTTTGTATATATAAAATTAAAAAAAAAAAAATTGATTAAAAAAATATAGGTACATAAAATAAAAATAAAAAAAATAAATCTGAGGAGGAATAAGTTTAATTTTTTGTACATATAAATTTCTTTAAAAAAATGATTAAAATAATATACATAAAATAAAAAAATAAATTTAAATTTGAAGAGGAATAACCTAAATTTATTTATTTTTTAAGCATTAAAAAAAAAAAATTCAGGTAATTTAAAATAAATAATTTAAATTTAAATCTAAGGAAGAATATTTTTTTTTATTCTAGAAATTAAAAAATAAAATAAAAACAAATTAAAAATAAATATAAAATAAAAATATATAAGTAAATATAAATAAATGGATAAAATAACATAGAGAAATACATTTATTTATTATTATTTTTTTTTTACCTTTACACCCATGCCATTCCAAAAACGGATGGCATGGATTCTAACCCGCAACCTCAAGATCAGTATCTAATGCTCTTAACCACTGAGGTCAGCTTACTGGCTTTTTTTAAAGGCAATTGTGCTCCGGAACCACTTTCGCATTACTTCAGGGCACTTTACCTTTACACCCACGCCATTCCGAAAACGGAAAAACTCGGTCAGAATTTTTTTTTTTTTTTTTTTTTAAGCTTTATTAGGAGGACAAAGTAAAACAGGTAACAGTATAAAATTAAGAAAAGAAAAAAAAAAAAAAAAAAAAACAAACAAACAAACAAACAAACAAACAAACAAACAAACAAACAAACAAACAAATGACAAAATAAATAAGTAAAAAAAAGAAAATAACAATAATGTCCTACCTAAAGGGCGGGGTTATTGCCTGTGGCAATCTCTTCCACCCAACCCTTTTCATCCAACAATTTTCCGTTCCGGCCGGGATTCGAACCAGCAACCTCCGGGTCAGTATCTAATGCTCTTAACCTCTGAGCCAGGGAGGTCGGCTATCTGACCCCAACAGCAATGTACTTACCGACTTCTGCATCCCAGGCAAGTCCTGATAGAGACAAGGAGATAGAGAAAAGATGGTATTATTGCAGATAAAAGTGCAGAGCACTTTTCAATGTGATAATTGTGATATCGACACCCTCAGAGCAATAGGTGCTATCTGACAATTTTGTGAAAAATGAGTTATGCATATTGCCGGATTCGGCATTTGAAGGCGCGTCCAGTGGTAACAACAGATTTTTTAAATAAACGAGGGAAAATATTTAAATCGCGAAAAACAAAATCCGCTAAGTGGGACGCACTTTTATTCAACGGCAAAAAGAGCCAAGTGCTCAGACGTGTATTGAAAAGCATAGGAGGAGGAGCTCTGCTAATAAGAGGTAAAATAAAATTTATTTATTTATGTTATTGAATGAAAATATATTTTTCAAAGTAGTAGATTTATTAATTTAAAGACATTTATTTGCATAGAACATTTATTAAATAAATATGATAATTATTCTTATAACATTAATTAACATCTTAATTGACCTCTGCAGATATCACAAATTGCATGTTTGTATGAACATTTAAATTTTGTAGATAGCAGTCAACAAAAGGACTGCTCAAGTAAATAGCACATATTAAAGTTGAAAATGAGGTGGTGAATTAATATATTTGGTAAGATTCTCCATATCTTTCTGCAGATGGCAGATATTGAAGTGACATTGTTTAATGTCACTTCATGATGACATTAAACTCTATGATTAATGACATTGTTATCACAGCTATTCGCGGTTCTTGTCGCATAATTCATAACCACCTATACAAACCATCCTGAAATATAACCATTGTCATTGTCTACTTCAAAACACAATTAAGAAGAGTACTGTGTCCTATGGCAAGCATCGATAGTGATGTCAGTTGTTTGTAAATAAATTTACTTTCTTTCTCTCTATAAGGCTTTGAGAAGCAGTTGGGGTTTTGAATGCACCCCTGAACTTTCTCTACAAGAGAGTATAGTTGAGGTTGTTGGCATCTCCTGTCTCTTCTGCTCCATTAGCTTCTCACCCTGATGCTCTTGAGTGGTTTCTTCTGAACGAGTCTTCTTTTTGGTGCTTTTTTACTGGAAATTGGCTCTACAGATTTGAGCAGCCATTCAAACCGCCTTCCAGCAGCTCCTGACAGTTTAAAAAAGATCTCAGCAGCTTCTGAGAGACTGCATTTTTGGTCTTGAGCAATGTTCATTTGTTTAGACGGTAGTTGAGGCTACAGTGGCCTGTTGAAAAGCCAGTAAGGATTCCTCTTTGCTCGGACAGAGCATTTCTTTTGCTTATTTGGGCGATTAAGTTAGGAACATTTTCGCCTGCCTGTGGCCAGGACTCATTTGGGAAGTTCTTCAGAATTACTCCCACTTTCAAAGACTTCAGGGCGTTTATAAAGCTTTGAGAAGCAGTTGGGGTTTTGAATGCCACCTCTGAACTATCTCTACAAGAGAGTATAGTTGAGGTTGTTGGCATCTTCTGTCTCTTCTGCTCCATTAGCTTCTCCCCCTGATGCTCTGAAGTGGTTTCTTCTGAACGAGGCTTCTTTTTGGTGCTTTTTTTTATACTGGAAAGTGGCTCTACAGCTTTGGGCAGCCATTCAAACCGCCTTCCAGCAGCTCTTGAGAGTTTTATAAAAATCTCTTTTATGTATCTTTTCAACAGCTTCTGAGAGATGTTCCTGTTAATCGCCTTTTACGACAGGGGGGATAGCCCGTGGTCTTATTCTTAGCCGAGAGCCACACGGACGTACTGTCATTATTTACTCCTAGGTTAAGCTATAGTTAGCAATTTCACTGAGAAAATAGCAAGGCTAGGTATCTCATTATTTTATTTATTTGTTTACAATTTTAATTTTTTGTTCTTGTATAAAATTATCGATGGCGCGTTGAATGCACCGGTTCTCATTGGATCACCGAAGTTAAGCAACGTCCAGCGAGGTGAAGACTTCGTGATGCTGGCATTCCGGCCCAACCCAGGCTGGGTGAGGTTAATGTGGGTAGCAGGTTTGTGAGTTTCCTGCGAATGGAGGGTAACACCCCCGTTGTGATATGACCATGCAGTTGAAAGCGACGTTAAAAACAAAAAAAAACGAGTTACTTATCGTATATTTTTATAATAAAGTTAGATAATAGACACAGAACATAAGTGAAATTTTGTTTAATTAGTATTCTTGTTTTAATTTTAAGCCTTTTATACTTCTCCAATAAATTGTTTTAAAATTAAAAAAAAGTGAGTTTATCAATCAAAAGGTTTTTTTTTTCATTTTATTTACAGGCAATACAAAATAAAAACGCTAAATGATGTAAAATATGGACGCTAATTCTTCTAAGATAGAAGCATAAAGTGCTATATGTAGACAAATAAATTGCAATACCTACCAACTACAGCATTAAAGTTTATAATGAAGAAAAAAAGTGGGCACCAATCTGCTATCTACAATGCAATATTAGTCAAGTTGTGCTATCTACTACTTATCTGCGTGCAATATCTGCTATGTGCCGTACTTCCTGTCCTGATCATTTTAAGAAAAAATAAATTGGAAAATTAGTATTTATTGGACTATAGTGTATTAAAAGGACAAAAAAAAATCTTTAAATAATTAATATGAATCTTTAAAACGTTTTTTGTCTCTCCTGTAAAATTTGCTATTGCGCAGATAGCACCTATTGCTCTGAGGGTGTCGATATCATAAATATAGAGATTTTTCGGGGGGGTTTTCAGGTGGGGAAATTTTCATCGGGATATTTTTACATGGGAAAAATAATTTAGGGGGATTTATAAACGGTAAAAATAATTTAGGGGGATTTTTACATGGAAAATAATTTAGGGGAATTTACACACGGTTAAAAATAATTTAGTGGATTTTTACAAAGGAAAAATAATTTAGAGGGATTTATGCATGAGGAAAATAATTTAGGGGGATTTTTATATGGGAAAAAATAATTTAGGGGGATTGAAACACGGTAAAAATAATTTAGGGGAATTTTTACATGGGAAAATAATTTAGGGGAATTTACACACGGTTAAAAATAATTTAGGGGATTTTTACATGGGGAAAATAATTTAGGGGATTTTTTTACATAGACAAAATAATGTAGGGGAATTTTTACATGGACAATAATAATTTAGGGGGATTTTTACATGGACAAAATAATTTAGGGGGATTTTTACGTGGGCAAAATAATTCAGGTGGATTTCTGGTTACCTGGTCGTGCGGTTCGGCCGCGTGCTGGGACTTGGCCTGGGCAGTGAGGGTGTCTAGGGCAGCGATGTGGGCGCTGAGCTGGAGGATGCGAGTCTTGAGGCTGCTCAGTTCTGCCTGGTGCTTCTCCGATATGGACTGGGACTGCTTCAGGGAGGACGTGAGGAGCTGCTTGTCTCCCTCCGCCTGTGAATAAATAAATAAATAAACCTTTATTTGGAACATAAATTATTACATACATAAAAATTAATACATATATCAGAACAACTGGTTCCAATTCAGCTTATTTGCTGAGGTTCTTTTTTTATATATATATATATAAAAATTAAAAAGTTTCCAACCATGAATTTACTGACGTTAAAATACTTCCTGTTTATTATTATTACTATTACTGTAAGAAAAAGAATCCAAAGTTTTAGGCTGGTATGCAGAGAGGATTTTGTTATCCCTATAGGGTTCACTGTAGGGTGGTCCCGAGCTTGCTACAGGGAATACTTCGACCTTGACAATTTATTTATTAAAGAAACATCTGACTGCACATGCGCACAGACGCTTTAAACAAACGTCTCTGCATAACAAAATCAGCTGAAGGGACATCCCTACAGTGAGGACTCTGCATACCACCTTTATAGTTGTATAGTTAGTATAGTTATTTAAATTATAGTCAATTTTTTTTTATATTCCTATGAACTATAATTTTTTTTCTCCTATTTTAATCTTAACATAATTATGTATTTCAAAATTGAGTTTCTTATAATAAAAAAAAATTGATTATATATTTTGTTAATGTTTGTTTCTTGTAAATTGGTCAGGTATAGGGTGACCAGATTTTTTTGGGGCCCAAGCGAGACGTGTGAGGTTTACAGAACTACTAGTTCTTAGCGGATAAGTCAAAAACAGGAGCCGCACCCCCAAAGTTGCAATTATTATTATTATTTGCTACAGAGAATTACTAGTTACGAAGTCCTCACCTGTTCTAGCTGGGACTCGAGTTTCTTCATCTCGTTGAGATGGATCTCGCTGAACAGATCCACAGGACGGCTCGTGTTGTGAATGCTAGACGAGTTGGCGTCCTTCTTCTTACTGAGGCTATCTTCAAAGCGGCGCAGGTCGCTGTCATCTCCATCTCCGTCGCTGTCCGACACTGAAACGATGGTAAAGTGGCTGAGCACTCGCTTGCCATGCGGAAGGTCCCGGGTTCAAACTGCCGCGCCGACAAAGATTTGTTATTAATACAAATTTTTGTCGGCGCAGGAGTTTGATTATCTATTGTTTTCTGTCGATTTTTTCGAAATTGAGCTGATAAATTAGACTTTCCTGATTTCGAAACGATGGTAAAGTGGTGAAGGCGGGAGTCTGGTGATCCAGGCATCCGTGGGTTCGAATCCCACTCGATGCATGGTTTTTTTTCTCCATATATTCGAGTGAATAAATAAAACTTTTATTTGGAATAAGTTAGGTAAAATCAGATTTATATAACACTAATACCTTGATCGTCCAAGCTCATGGCATCTCCTATGGTCCTCGCCAAGCTGCTCAGATTGTACATGGTGTCACTCGTCACTCTACTGTCCAGCTCTTTCTTCAGGGCGTACTTGGCTTCCCGCTCACCCTGTAAATAATATAATAATAATAAGTAAAAAAAAAAAAAAAAAAAAAAAAGAACAGGGTTTCGTATTACTTCTAGTGTAATTTTATTATTCTGCTGTAAAAAATATAGGTGAGTCCCTACTCCTAAAAAAAATAATATCGTCTTACTTATACTGCCTGATTAAGGGCAGAATTAATAGACGTTTTTGTAATACCTCTGTAGCGCTATGTCACGGATGGCGTACTGTGTAAGATAGGGAAAACCGACACTTACCAACGACTTAAGTTATTGATGTTGTCTATTAATTCCGCCCTAAGACTACTTAAGTCCCGCTTTTTCTGTCCCGATAGCTCAGTGGTGAAGGCGGCACTCTGTGAATCCAGAGACTCCAGATGTCGTGGGTTCGAAACCCAGCCGGGACATGACAAGTTATCCTCCCATAATTATGGGATTTTTACCACATAATAATATGTCTTGGGTTTACTGCTGGAATAATGGGACTATATTAGTCTTAATCGGGCAGTATAAATAATGCTATATTATTATTATTATTCCAGCAGTAAGCCCAAGACATATTATCATGTGGTAAAAATCCCAAATGGGAGGGTGACTTGTCATGTCCCGGTTGCGTTTCGAACCCACGACCTCTGGAATCTCTGGATTCACAGACAGAGTTGGTAGTACTTAAGTACATTGGTACTTGAATTACTGTCCACAAGTATTTGAAACACTTTTTGCCTCAAAACATCAGAAAAAGTTTCACCTGAGCGCAAAGAATATTTTAAAAGGCTTTAGTAGATAGCTGTCTTCAGCAAGTTTAGTACAAATACAAGTACTTGTACTAAAAAAAAAAAAAAAAAAAAAAAAAACAGAAAGCTCACGAATAGCGGCACTTTTTTGTAAAAAAGGGTATAATTAGTTATAACAGAATACCTGTAGAGAGTCCAGAGCGGTGTTGAGCTGCTTCTCCGCAATGCTCTTCAGTTAATTAATAAAGGGTATAATTAGTTATAAGAAAATACCTGTAGAGAGTCCAGGGCAGTGTTGAGCTGCTTCTCCGCAATGCTCTTCAGCTTGCCTAGCTCCGAGACCTGACTCTGCAGCTCTAGGTTGCACTCCGTGAGGCGGCGGATCTCGTGCTTGATGCTCTCGAACTCCACCTGGGCCAAACACAAGTAGACTAATTAATTAATTATTTTATTTAAAAAAAAAAAAAAATATTTTCATAATATTTATATATTTTTTAAAAAAATATTTATAAAATTAAAAAAAAATATTTTCTTAATATTTTTTTTTATTATCTCTATATATAAATATCAAAGTCACTGACCACTGACTGATCATCGCTCTACAGCCCAAACCGTAAGTCCTAGGAAGCTGAAATTTGGTAGGTAGCTTTGTCTTATAGTCTAGATGTGCAATAAGACAGGATTTTTCGAAATTCCCACTACAACACCTGCCATTGGCGAAAAAGGATTTTTTGCTTTCACGGCCATGCCTCGGCCCGCAAAGCGGGCGACAGCCCGCTTGTTAATAATAAATGAGAGAAACAATTAAAATATATAAAAGTCCAGATGTCTATTATCAGAGCCGTGTCAATAAGAATGAGGGGGATGAGGAAGAAAGTGCGGGGTGTTGAATGTGAAGATGGGGCGGGAATGTTAGTATTTGAAAGTTGTTAAAATATTGGAAAAAAAAAATATATAAATAAAATCTTGAAAAGTTAGAAAAAAAATATCAGTAAAAAACAGAAAAGTGAGAAGTTGTAAAAAAAATAAAATTAAAATTTATTATTTTAACGGACAGCTACAGAATTGTAGTTGCCTTTCGGACACAGCATTAAAATCAATCAAAGACATTGTATTCATAATTCTTTAGTTATATCTGTTTTTATTAATTAATATTTTATATATATATCTCCCTTGCCTTTATCTCATATTAGCATATGTTGCTTTGGGGTCGGCATTGTTCAACCTCATGGTTGAGGTTGGTAGGGTGGAGCACGTTTTTTTATGGCTGGATGCCCTTCCTAACGCCAACGATTTTATTTGGTTTTAACGTCCTGATCTGGACGGGGGTTTACCCTCCATTCGCTGGGAATCGTACCAGCTACCCACATTAACCTCACCCAGCCTGGGTTGGGCCGGAAATACCAGCCTCACGTGTTTGGAGGGAACAGAATTTTCTTCGAAAAGTGTGCTCCAACCGGGGATCGAACTCGGTATCTCTGGACTATGGGCAGTAGTCACAACCATTACGCCACGGAGTCTGGTTTTATATCTCTTTTTATTAATTAATATTATTATTAATTTTTAATAAGCTCACCTGGCCACTCTTGAGCAAGGACACCTGCTTCTGCAGATTCACATTCTCATCCTCCAGTTCGGCATACTCCGTGTTCAGTCGGGTCTCGTCGTGCTTCAGCTCTTTCAGCTCCCGACGCAGGGCGAGCTTCTCCGAGTCCGACTGCTCCTTGAGCTGTTTGAGTTCGGCCATTTCCGTCAGGGTTCGGTCCCGTTCGAGAGTGACGCGATCCAGCTCTTGCCGCAACTGTGAATCACAACGAGAAGATCACTTGTGTGAATAATAATGCAGATTTTTTTTCTTCTTTTTTTTTTGACAAACAGTCTTGACATATAATTATGAGATATAACATATACAGGGTCCGCCAAAAAAGAGGAGCCACTCAAAATATCAAGAGAACGGATTAATTTTTTTTTTTAATGCTATAACATGTGTACCATAATATCGAGGGGGAAACCTTTTTTGATTTTTTATCATTACCCCAGGGGGGGGTCAACTTTGGAATCTTGAATGGAACCACCCTATTTGGCTAATCGGCCCGAAGGCCGTGAGTATACCTGTATACATTATGTCCTATTAATAACCCAGATAACGCGGTCAAATTTTTTGTTTTTTTTTTTTTTTTTTTTTTTTTTGAGTAATATATTGAGTCCTGAATCAAAATAAGTGCTGTCAACTTATCACTCGGACTTAAAACAAAGAGCTTGAGGTGTCGCCAACTAACCTCAACAAGTTTTAATTAATTAGAAAAAATCCACAATGTGGTACCTTTCACCAGATGGGACTGACGTCCTTCTGGAAGGACGTCCTTCCAGAAGGACGTCAGCCCCATCTGGGATAAAGAGTTAAAAAAGAAAAGAAAAGAAAAAAAAAGATGAGTGTTTCACAGCTTTTTTTTTTATTTTGTAGCCTTTTTTTATTAACAGGAGCTACTGTAGACGCTTGTGGTCGGTGTCGTAGCCTGCCCATCCCGTAGTGTGCCTCCCCTCTGATGGGCGAGAAGTGACACAATACTTCCCATTTAGGTGCTGGGTCAACACGAGCGCACCCGAAGGTATCCCTTACAAACAATTGTAACCAAATTACAAATACAATTTTTTGTCGACACGGGGATCGAACCCGGGACCTTCCGCATGGCAAGCGAGTGCTTAACCACTGAGCTAATAGTTTCATAATAATAAGCCTCCACCCACCTGTTTCTGGTCCAGCTCCAGCTCGACTATCACAGAATTCAGGGAGGTCTCCCGGGCAGCAGACTCAGAGATAAGGCTCTCCTCTTGCTCAATACCGGTTTTGGTCGACAGGTTGTGACTTGTCTTGAACGAGGTAAGGGCCTGTGAAGAGAAAATAATGAAATTAAAAAGTTAAAGTTTAAAAGTTATCATATTTGTGTTAATCACTTTCGTGATATCACATCTACTCAAACTCACTTTATTAAATCTACGCTGAAACCGGGACTTGAACCACCAACCTCCAGGTTACAAGTCCGCCACTTTATCGCAATCTACTGAGGTCGATAAATAATGAAATTAATAAAAATAACAAACTTCAGAGGCAGGTTCAAAACATCCACCAGCTTCAGAGTAAAGACTTTTAAGTTGCTACTAAAATGTTGGGAATCATATAAGAAATGATACATGCTCATTTTGAGATGGTCACAATAGACTTTACTAGGTTGCAGTGATAATTGTATGGTGTTTCATCTGAAACCCTGCAACCAGGTTTTATAATAATTTTAAGATAATTTACTGGTGACTGTACCAAAAGTTAATTTGAAATTTTAATGATAGGAACCCCCTCCCTAGTAAACAAAATAAAATAGCCTTTATTTAGGAGATATTAAGAAGAGCTTTTTACAAAAATGATAACATTAGCGCTAGAAGAGGAATTTAATCAATACTATTCTATTTTATTTATTTATTTTTCAAGTATAATTATAAAACCTACTAACATAATTTTATTAACACTTAATATTTTAACTAGGCTGAAGGCCTCTAATGGATTGATTAGGATCATGGACTTAAATCCTGAATTAATAAACACCAAAATAATTAGAAGATAAAAAAAAACACCAGGCTTTTTTTGTTTAACTTAATTTAAGTTAAAAAAAAAGGTACAACGAAAAAAGCCAATTGTTTTCTATCTTCAAATCATTTCAATATTTTTGTTGTAATATCTTTTATATCATGGATTTTATATCATACCTGC
The DNA here is from genome assembly GCA_024516035.1 of Bactericera cockerelli. Lineage (NCBI taxonomy): Eukaryota > Metazoa > Arthropoda > Insecta > Hemiptera > Triozidae > Bactericera > Bactericera cockerelli. The sequence goes on from CM044966.1 coordinate 7,906,396, forward strand.
TGAGTAATATCCAGGTCTTGTCTGGAGTGCTCATACAGAATTTCTAGTTCCTCGACCCGCTTTTCAAGATTTGCTTTCTCATGGAGCAGAGACAGCCCCAATTTGGCCGCTCTGCTCATTTTGCTCCGATGGCTTCATCAAGTGAGGCTTGCAACCGGGAAACCTCCTGTTTGAGTTGTTCAATGATCTGCTCTTTTTCTGACATGGTGGTTTTTTAATTGTGTTGGATTTCAATGCTATATATGACCAATGATGGAAGGATTTCTTTACAGCCCAAGGGTGCTTACAAAGCTATAGATAGGTTTACTTTGTCAAAATACATAGCTTTTTGTGGGTTTCATTATTTTATTGCACCTTGGGTTTTTTGCAATGCAATAAAGTTTTAGTAAAAAATGCAGACCTTATTGAATCAGTCTGTTTATTTCTGTTTATCACAGGGTATTTCTGACTAATTTGCACTGTTAATATATATTTTCCTTCTGAAATTCTCCACACTATATGCTATTGCACTATGATTGCATTCACTATGAACATATTTTGATCAAAATTCTTGTCATGACATTTTGCTTGATATTCAGTTAACGGACATGGGGGGTGAATATGGAAAGCTCAAGACAGTAGTGTGATAAACTGGAGGGTGCTTTGGAAAGTCTGAAACAAAAAGAGATGAGTGATTTTCAAGAAAGGAAGTAGATCATTTTAGAGGTTTTTTTTTATTATTATTTATTATTATCATTTATTATTATCTACTTTTTCATGAAAGGAAGTAATCATTTTAGTGATTTTAGAGGTTTTTTTTTATTATTATCATTTAGTAAAGTGTGCCAACAACCTATATATTGTTATATACTTTTTATTAATATAATAAATAAAAATGTTTCATGTATTTAAATCATCTGGTTGATTTAAATAATTTTTAAACATCTGATATTGTTTGAGCTATGTATTGAACAGAAATAACCAATCCCACAACACAATGTTTTGCCTCTTTATTATTTTTTTATTTCTTCAATTTGGAGATGTTTAAGAAAAAAACAAGATATTTTTAATGAGTGTTTCATAGCCTTTTAAATTTGTAGTCATGAAATAGCAGCCTACTGTAGATGCTTGAAGTCTGTGATGTAGCTTGCCATCCCATAGTATGCCTTCCCTTGGATGGTAACCAGAACCAAAAAACAATCAACTGTGAGTAAGAGGTTGAACAATGGTTGAATATTGTGTTATTTGTTAAATAAAGTTTTCAATTTTTCTAAAATAAAAGAAGAAAAAAAAAAATCATACATTGGGTGAGATAAAATCCAATCTACATACTACATGGATTAACAACCTTGTGTCTTGACCAATCGACCACCAATGCATGTGTACTCACTCATAACATAATAACAATAGAAGAGAAATTTTGCTTGATTAAATCACCCCAGTCTTCTTCATAATCAAAACTGGTTCTATCACTGGTTACTATGTTAATAAGATTAACAACACAAAAAAAGAGATAATGAGTTAGAGCTACAACGTTTATCTCATAGAACAACTATTAAACACATTGAATAACACTAGTTCTCATCCACTGATCATTGTAGTTAAGAGTTAAGCTATGTCCAACATGATGGTGTCATGGATTGGTCAGAGATAGTTTTTGGTTTCAAATCCAAGACATTTTGGAGTTTAGTCAAATACATTTCAAAAAACTAGTTTTTTTTGATTTTTCAATTTTGATCAGAAAATGAGTACACTGTTTATTTCTCTTTGCCATTTCCCATGGGTGTATGTATTGAGGTGTCCCTGCTAGGTCCAAGCCCATGTAGATGTAAGGTCATTAAACTTGATCAATTTGGAGCTCTGTGATTGGTGGATTTTGATCATAAGACCTAACATGAGCTAGGGACTTAGCATTTGGTATCCATAAATGTATAATCTCTCCATTGCTTTATCGTGTAGCAGTTGATGAAGGTAGGGGTCTGAGTATACAAAGCCGCTTCCATGGTATAACGGTTGGGACTAGTGGTGTCGATTGGGACTAAACTATAGAAAGTAAAGTTTTTTATAACCTTCTAAGCATTCTTTGAAATTTATTCAGAAATGGCCCAAAAATCATGGACCAACTGAAACTTCTGTCCTGAATAACTCAAATTAGGACATTAACCCAGATAACGGTGAAATTTTTTTTGTTTTTTTTTTTGGAGTGATATATTGAGTCCGAATCAAAATAAGTGCTGTCAACTTATCACTGGACTCAAAGGCAAAGAGCTTGAGGTGTCGCCAACAACCTCAACAAGCGAATTAATTAGAAAAATCCACAATGTAGTACCTTTCACCAGATGGGGCTGACGTCCTTCTGGAAGGACGTCAGCCCCACTGGGTTAAAACCAAAATAGAGACCAGCCATTAATGACACATTGAAATGCACCAGTTTTTGTAGGATCACCAAAGTTAAAGCAATGTCCAACAAGCTAAAGACTTTCATGATGCTGGCATTTGGACCAAACCCAAGCTGGGTGAATGGCTGTATGGATGTTTTTGCCCAGTGCCAAAAAAAAAGAAAGAAAAAAAAGCTGGGTGAGGTGTGGGTAGCTATAAAGTTGAAAGAAATGATAAACCCTCATTAAAAAAAAAAAAAAAAAAAAAAAAAAAACAAGAAATCAACTGGTCACAATAGGTCTCAATAGACAGTGTTATCCACTGCAATTAATGCTCATTCACAGGCCTTCTTCATACAAGTGAACAATTGATGGAAATCTCAATTATGTACCATTTTGGCTGTTATTATAATAATAAATACTAACTATCCTTGCTCTCACTGAGTTCTTATTTCACAGCAAATTAATAGGAAGTACCTTGGAACTAATACCTATGGGTTATCCATACCTGTTCATTGTACAACCATTTTCTATAGGTAGGTATCTTATCAATTATTTTTGGATGTGTATCACGCACTAAAGGACGAAATAACACTATTACACATAATTTAATTGATTCAAACATAGAATTAATAGATCGGTGAAACACTTTCAATTTTTAAAATTCAATTAATGATTTAAAAATGAAGGAAAAAATAATAATGTGTTTTATCAATTTTTCATTTTAATTTTTTGATAAAGAAATTTTAATTTTCGAATTTTCCCCTTTCTCTTTTCTTTCTTCTCTCGACCAATGAGAAATGAGCAAGCAAAAAAACAATGCGATGAGTTTTAATTTATCAACCGAAGTTGTTATTTGGTTTTCTAAGCTTGATTTCTCGAAAAAGTATTTTTTCTGTAAAATGAAAAGCATGAAATTTTCTTAAATTTGCTTTTTTTTTTCGTTTTGATCAGCTAGAAGTCTAGACCACGAATTTTTGTTTCCTGTATTTTCCAATAGGGATGTAGAGTGCCAAGTAGGTATGGTAAGCCAAATAATTATCTATGAACTCGTGTCCTCAATATATAAGAACAATAATAATTATTTCTTCACCAAAATTTCGAGCATAAATAATGCTCGAAGATTGTCCGTGAAAAAACTGAAAAAAATTGTGCAACTTCACACCAGTCTAAAGAGCGTATTTTTCAATAAATGTCACTGCGTATTTTTATGAACAATTGCACAGTCAAAACGCTAATCAGAGTGTAACACTAGTGATCCTTTAAGATTAATGAAGAAATTAACCGATTTTCTGCATTGTGCTAACTGAGATTTAAATGGATCACTAAATCACTTGCAACTATTTTTACTTTCCTTATCTATAATGTATTCGTCGAAAATTAGACCTACCCAGTTTTTTTACATTTTGGACGAATTATAGCCTCAGGATACCAAAAAAAGTTGTTTTCAGCCATTGGTCCGTGCGTCTGTCTGTGTGTAAACAGGATATCTCGAGAAACAGTAAGAGCTAGAGACTTGAAATTTGGTATACAAATTAATTTTATACACCACAGGAACCACGAAAACTTTTGGTTGAAATCGGCCGCAAATATTGGCCGCAACCGCCGCTTTCTTTTGAATTGGTTAGATACAAAAAAGTTAAGAGAACAACATTTTCTCGTATTAAAAAATAATAGGGGTTTACTCTGATCATTTTTTTGATTATCTTGAACTTTTTGGAAACCAGTCTCATTTTAACGGTATTTTGGGGGGACCCCGCTTGGACTAACTTTTTTATTATTCACCCCAGAATGGGGGTTGCGACATACAAACCCAAAAATTTTGAGTGCTGAAACGAATTTCGCACTGATTTTTTAACTATCGCTACCGTTGAGTCACCAGTGGGGAATTCGACTTCTTTTTGGGGGGGATAAGGAAAGTCGTGTGATGTTTACACCAGATTTTTTTTTTTCATACTGGAACTGAAGAAAAAAATTCTGGACCCTTGTTAAATTTTACGTCAGAGGAAATTTGATAATCATTATTTTGTAAGTTCTCAAATACACGTTTTCCTGACTACCTACATTTTAAGAGGACATTAATAAATTATTATGAAGCGATAATGGTGTCCAAAGCCTAGAACCACAAAGTAATATTGGTTGAAAAAAAGCCTCAAAGAAACATGTATACTGAAAAATCCACCTTGGAAAAAAAAATTTAATCCAAGAGCAAAACGCCGCTCCAAACACGTGAGGCAGGAGGCTGCCATTTCCGGCCCTACCCAGCTGGGTGAGGTTGATGTGGGGTAGCTAAATACGATTCCTGGCAAATGCAGGGTAAAACCCACATCCGACTATTTCAAATCAGGAACATTCAACAGAATAGATTCAATGGTCTCAATAGATCTAAATAGAGGTACATGTTTATAATAGGTGCTTCTCTTGTGGGACTCTTAACACTTAGACGACCGGACATGTTTTTAGTGAATTCTCCCGTGGGACCGGCGATGTTTAGGCTATTCACAGGCGTAGTACATGCGTGTACCACCGGTGGTACACCCGGTCGTCTAAGTGTTAAAACAGATATAATAATGGAGTCACCCAAAATGCCAGGTCAACACTTCTGTAATGTTTTTTGACCCTTTTTTTAGTCTACAGGTTATTACACTACCCGACCTCCACTTCTCCTTTCCAGCAAGTTTTGGATCTCATTTGATGCTGAAGAAAGAGTAGTACCTATGAAATAATTTCAAAGGTCTGGCTGCGGGATGTTGAACAAGAAGAAGATCAGTGTCTTGCCAGAGGACTATTAACAGAGAACTGACTGCTCATCCATATAAGAAGGCTATGCTTGCAATTTTCCAAAGTGTTTAATGAATGACTTGAAAAGGGAAAAGTTCAAGTGTTCACAATTGTTAATTGCACATAGATATTTTGTGGTTCAGGGCAAGCCAATTTTAATTTTAAAAAATGGAGACTCCAGCTGTAGCCAAGCTGGCCTACAACAAATGCTTTGAAAAAAAGAAGAAAAAAAAAGCACTCAGTGAGAAAACCAATATAAATATGTAATAACCAGGCACATATCAGAAGAAAAAAAAGATTTGAATGCACAAAGAGGAAAATGGATTGGTTACTATCTGGGTTTGAATAAAATACATTTGTGGTTGGCATAAAATGATGCATTTCATTCATACATTTTTTTCTTACACATTATTGCTTGTGAACAGTTTTTTCGAGAATGGTTAGAACTGAAGAGTACATTTAGAGCTTGAAACATACCAAATAATGAACACTTTATATAAATTTTTTTTCATCAATTAGTATAAGACAATTCATGAAAGAGGTCTGCATGTTTTATTTTAAAGAGGTTTCCTAAAAGAAGAGACCAACGTCTGAAAAAAATTTTGAATGGGCTTTGTGCAGTTTTACTCTTATGTTGATTTCAAGGCTTTGTATGCACACAAAAAATGGCTAAGAAAGTTGTTTAAGTTTCCAAGTTGTAGAGTGAGAGAAGGATGTTTGAGTTGTCAGGGTGGGTTTCAGCAATACTGCTAGCATTGGATGCTATCCTCGGCCACAGATCTGCGCACTCTTTGGCTACTGGTCCTGTAATAGCACTGCCTGTGAACAAAAAATAATAATATTGCATCATTTATACTTTCCATTTAGAACTAATGAGTCCCCATGCCAAAACTGTTTGCATAATGGTACTAGATCTTGTTCTGACAGTCCAAATAAAGCACAACTTATTGAGCTATACTGGGTCAGAAAATAAAATCATTGCCTCTGTGGAGAGAGTTATCTCTCCTCAAAATCATTGGATTTGATATGCCACAAACCCATCCATGATAAAATAATAAAAAAGTTGGTCTAATGGGGACCCTCCAAAGTATGTGTAAATTGGGAGGGTTCCAAAAAGTTCAAGATAAACAAACAAATGATTTGAGTAAACCCCTATTTTTTTTTTCATTTAAAAGAAATGTTGTTTGTTCTCTAACTTTTTTTGTATCTTTAACCAATTCAAAGAAACGGCCCTTGCGATTGATTATTGCGGCCCAGCGTCCAATTTCAACCAAAAATTTTTGTGGTTTGTTTGATATATAAGATCTACTTCCATACCAGTCTCTAGCTTCTACTGTTCTTGAGATATCTTGTTCATGGACAGACATACACATGGACCAATGGCTGAAAACAACTTTTTTGGTAACCTGAGGCTATGATTTTATCCAGAAATGTGAAAAACTGGGTTTGGTCAAATTTTTGACAAATACAATACTTTCCCTATTATAGGATAAGGAAAGTCCTTTAGTTATGTGCTATTTAATAAAATTGTGATATACTTAATCATTTAAATGTTTATTTTAAATAGTTTTTTTTTTTTTTTTTTTTTTTTTTTTTTTTCAATGGAATGTTTAAAAAAAGGGAAAATGTAACTTTTTTTACTATTTTATATTTAATCAGTGCTTCTCTACATTTATTTTGTCATAGTAATGTAGTTGCTACTGACAAAAAACATTATTGTGGTAGAGAAAAGTTTGGTGTAATCAGTATAAACTGTCAATTACTTACCTTTCATTTCTCCTTTAATATTAACTATCACCCCCGCATTGTCCTCAAAATAGATAAACACACCATCCCTCCTCCTGAATGGTTTCCTCTGCCGTATGACAACTGCTGGCATTACTTTTTTCCTCAGCTCTGGTTTACCTTTCTTCACTGTGGCCACAAACATATCTCCGGATCCTGGCAGCAGGTTTGTCTGTTCAAACGACCTATGGATTAAGACCAAAAGAGAAAGATGAATTTCCTATTATATAATCCTAAGGAGCGATAGAATATAATCTTTGTAAACATAAACAGTGTAGAGTTAAAGTGTTTTTATGATTTCTGAAGATCAAACTTCCAAGTTTGAGGGTTTCAATGTGTGATGGAAAAAATATAAAAAAGATCCCAAAACAAACTGTTAAAAAATAGCATAATCTGAAAGGTCGAAATGTTGTAGGCTTCAGCAGAATTGAAAAGAGGAACAAATTTCTAAATCAAAGACGAGACCAAAGTCCATACCTTAACAAGAGAGCTACAAAATTGCTGATATGGGGTGGAAATATTGTCAGTAATCTACTATGACAGACAAACATTTTTTTCTTATGGTTCATCCTGTATGGGTTTAATTTTTTTTCAAAATTTCAGGAACTGTTTCTGGTTAAACATGATAGAAGTGTTAGATCCAATAAATTAAATTAACATACCTTTGACTCCTTGAACAGCAATCACAAACAAGTTTTTGGCTCCAGTGTTATCAGCACAGTTCATGACAGCACCTACTGGCAGAGCCAAGGAAATACGGAACTTGGCTCCCGCAAGAACCTCCTCGACCTGAGGAACAAAGTATATTGCGTTATTTTTAGAATGATTTTTTTTGTTGTTGTAAATTCAGTAGAAATTGTTATAGCAAACTTTAAGGGATTGGACAGATTTGTTCCTTAGAGCCAATTTTTACTATAAACAATATATTGGCTGTAAGGAACAAGTTCACTATATCAGATATGTAAAGCTTATGGAGAACAATTTTAGTTATAAGAAAACTTTGTAAGATATGAGATGTACATTTATGTATGTACAATTGTACATAGGTACCTACATAATCCCATCCATACCATTAAACCAGAAGTACAATTCCAAGCAACTAAAATAAAAAGAATTAATTTTTTAAGGAAAATGGTACATATCTATCTCAATTTGACAGATCACTCATCTACAAAGTCCTACACAAAGTTCTTACAAAACTAAACTTGTTTTCTGCTTTACTCACACAGCATTAAAATGAATATTATATGTTATATAACTGATAGGAAGGTAGCCACAGGACTTGAAATTTCTTTTACTAAAGCCGATTTGTTCCTTATGGTCAATGTTTGTTATAAAATAATACCAATGTTAATCTTCATAGGACTCCAATGGATTGTTTGTTACCTATAAAAATATTACTTCAGTTTCAATAAAAACTTCCCTTCCATTTAGTAGTGTAAAACGGTGCAGTAAAGAAATGGAATTTAAAGTCATTTATAATAATGACACTCTTTAGAGGAAGGTGACCAACAGGTGAGGTTAATGCTCAAAGCATTTTTCTACCACCAAACCCTCAAACATTTATTATTATGTGGTCACATAGTTTATCTTTTTCATTACTACTAACTCTTCAGTTCTATGTTTAAGTATAATATGGTTGGGTTGAACAGCTCAAGAAATTTAAGAATCCTCCCATTAAAACAGTAAAAAATAAAAATAATTATGTTCTTTGTGTGTTCATTCAATTGAATCCTCTTGCAAAGTAGAGGCAAAGAGCTAGTATAAGATTGCTATGCCTTCTAAAACAATATAATATACTTTAGGTAGTGTATGTTGTTGTAGTCAGCTTGGCTACAGCTGGAGGGGTGAGTGATGGTCTCCAGCCAACTTTATTTCAAATTTGGCTCTTCCAGAACCACATATTTTCTATGTGCAATCAACCATCATGAGGATTTGGACTTTTCTTAATAAGCCATTAAACCCTTAGGAAATTGCAAGCTAGCCTAACTTGTATTGGTTGGCTAGTCTGTTCACTGTTTACTTTGGTGTATCCTAGCAGATTGTTCTCAGTTGTCACTATTCTCATGAAATGTCCTCATTCAAGAAGTAAACATAAAGAGAGTGTTCTCTCTCTGTGGATCCAGTGAATAATGAAATCATTATTCACTGGATCCACAGAGAGAGAATTATTAATGATGCAGGCCAATTGTTCAGTCAGCGGAATCACTTTTAACTAACCGTCTTAGATAGCTTTCTCTAAAACTTACCTCTTTTGGACATTCTGCTTCCCTAGTCTAATTTATTTAAAAGAAAGAAGGAATTCTTTCTTTTTTAGAAGATATGAATATATCTTAAATTATAAAAACTGTTTCACTTGTTAGGCACGTGCTACAAAATTAAAAAAAAAATTAATTCAAAAGTTGAAATTTCAAAATGAATGTTATGATTCTGATAAAAAAAAAAAGAGCGCAATTTGAATTGGCAGTTCTTGGCATTTTAAAGAAGAGCGTAATTTTAAATTGAGGATCACCATGGGATTGCACGCTCCATAGATTTAGAAAATAGATATTGCACAGTTGAGAGAGAGAGATTGAGAGCACTTAGTGAGCATTTTGGGCGCTATAAGGGCAAAACATTGGAAATTTTACATTTTGGTTATTATGGAAAAACTGGACGCTTTTGTAGTTTTCGAATTTTTATTTTTCTTTTCTCTCTATAATTTAAAGCGAGTTTATTTTTTAAAATCTCCACTTTCTAATCTTCAAGATTTTCCTGCGCGTATGGCTGTACCAACCGATATAATAAGAATTCAGAAATACACTTCCACAAGTAAGTAGTCTTAGCATTCTAGTAGTTTTCTTTATTCCCAAGGAAAACACAATAAATTGAACTTAATTTACCTCTTAATGTATTTAATCATAGTTTTGGGTATCAAATAGTCATAAAACGATTTATAAGTGATATGTTTGTTATTTTACTCTAATACAACTTAATAGGTATAGAAATGAAATAGTAAAGACACCATTTTATTTACAAGAACAGTAATAGGAAAAACGTTTATTTCGGAAGTCAAATCTAGAATGACAGGACTTGGGAAAAGTTCCCAGCAGATCAAATATTGTTCAGCCAGTATACATCAGTCTTCCCCCCTATAATGTGTGGACCGCATCTGGTCCACATGTCGCCGCCAGACCCTCCCATCATCCAGCAACACCCAGTAGTGGGACAGATCCCTCCTTTCTTTGAACACTACCAAATTTCCACTTGGAATCTCTAGTGTAGTTCCTTACTTGAACTCGATCGTTAATTTGAAAACTTCTCGAGACAGTGTAAGTTCTACTCTCAGGAACAAGAGATACTCTTGGCTTCATGATAACATCCAGTCTTGTCCTCACATCTCTTCCAAGCATGAGCACGTAGGGACTCATCCCCTCTGCGTTTGGAATTTTTCTTAACTGCATAAGAAGTCTGGCTAATTTTAGGTGGACATCTCCCGGCTCATCCGACATACAAGAAGATAATTTTCACAGTCTGCACCGACCTCTCAGCTTGCCCATTGGATGAAGGATGAAACACAGCGGAAAACTTATGAACCACACCATTGCTCTCTAGAAAGTTTTTAAACAAATAGGAAGTAAATTGAGGTCCATTATCCGACACTATACCGGACAGATACCAAAATTTGTAAAAAGCCGTCGCAGCTCCCTGATGCAAAAGTCCGTAGTGGATGACTTCGTAGGAATTACTTCAACCCATTTGGTAAAGGAGTCAACCACTATGAAATAGAACAACCCATTAACTGGACCAGCAAAATCGATGTGTACTCGCTGCCATGGCTCCTTTGCGGGCTCCCAAGGGTGACACTGAACTTTGGGTGGGTTATTTTGTTTTTCACAGCAATGTTTTCTCTATTTTCTCTCTCCTAGAATAAGGTATAGGGCGAGGTTTGAAGAAAATGGGCGTGGCCTCAGGTTTCAGTTTTAGTACACCTTTTTCATTTAGTATTGCACCTATTTTATCTGTAAACACTTTTTCGTACTTTTTTAGAATTTCCTCAAGTTGTAAATTTTTTTCAGCTTTCAATAATTTAATTTCAGCCCAGTCTAGATTAACCTCTCGTATCCAATCTCTACCGAAAATTGGGTCTACATCCTGACTGATGATGAATATTTTACCAACAAATGTCTGGGTTTTATATCGACATGTCACAAAGCTCACTCCCTTTGGTAGAATCGTCTCTCCTGTGTAAGTTTTCATTTGAACATTTGTTTTTAAAAATCTTTTTATTAATATTTAAAGCCTTGAGTCTGAGTAAGATATCGAGCTCAACGCTGCCCCCGTATCAACCTTCATACTAAAATGTTTGTTTTCAATGTCAATATTTACCATGAACTTGTCGGTCTTGACGGTGCGCAGTACGTTTACCTCGTAGTTCTTCACTCGCTGTAGAATTCTCTTCATCTACCTGGTAAGCTTTTCTACTGCCGCTGCGGCTGCCTTGTAAATCTGCCGCTGTCACTGCCACCAGTGTTGCCGCCGCCCTTTCCTGACTGACAGACACGCGCTATGTGTCCCAGCTTATCACATCTCCGGCAGAACTCAGACTGGAAACTTGCAGACGTTGGCCCTGTGGTTCTCTTGCCCACAGCGATAGCACTTTCCTGCTAATTTAGAGAAATACCCATTGTTAAATTTTTTATTATTCAACTTAGGTGTTTGAGAATATTGCACGCGATTAGAAAACATATTTTTGCTTCACCTGATGTAATTTTGTGTACTGTCCATTGTACTCAGTAAAATTAGATACTGTATTACTCATGAATTGATTTTCTGATTTCGAGAATTCTATTGTAATTGCTCTATGAATTAAATCTTGAAAAGTAGCAGTGTTTTTCTCTTGTAGTAAATTGTACCCGAATATCAGAATCACGTAGACCACGGATAAATTGTAAAGCTAGAAATGCATTAGCTGTACAATTGTTACACTTCTCACAGTTAAACTTACAATGTTTTGCTAACTTTTTCAATTCAGTAGAATATTCAATTTACCGATTCATTTTGGCTCTTGTGTTACGATAGATAAATTTTATTCTGCAGTGCCCATAAGCTAGGACTAGGCTCAATATATTCCTTCATCATAGTAACCAGTACATCATATTCCTTTGTAATAGGATCCTCGGGTGCACACATATTGTACAAATTTTCATGCATACGTGGCGTCAGTGCATGTAACAGTGTATACACTTTGAGCCTACTGTCTGTGTGTTCCCTTCAATACCATGAAAGTTTCCAACCGCTTTAATGAAATTACTAAAAGTTTCATCCTCTTGATAGGGCACAAAAGTCAAGTTTGATGTCGTACACATCTCAGTTGCACTTTTACTGGCAGAGCTAGCGCTACTCAGATTAGTAGCATGAGTACCAATAATCATATTTCTGAATTGTAAAATAAAACTTTAATACCTGTAATAGTCTCCTGTATGTCGAATCGGTAGTCATCCTGAGACTCTGTGTCTTCACCTGTGACTAACAAATCCAACCCATCCTGTATCCGTTCGTATCTCGTTCTGTAGTCCTCAACATTGTCTTCGTAAACTTTCAGCTCTTCCATTGTGCAATTTTCCGTAATTTTCTGCTTGGTTTTTCGTCAGTAAAGCCTTCACAGTACCTCGTTTGACTTTCAACTCTGCAATGCTCATTGTAGTGCTTTCTTCTTTTCTCCTCGTCGCCAATTTGATATGTTTGTTATTTTACTCTAATACAACTTAATAGGTATAGAAATGAAATAGTAAAGACACCATTTTATTTACAAGAACAGTAATAGGAAAAACGTTTATTTCGGAAGTCAAATCTAGAATGACAGGACTTGGGGAAAAGTTCCCAGCAGATCAAATTTTGTTCAGCCAGTATACATCAATAAGCATAATAATATCCAGAAGCTATCTTGTTAGAGGATTATAAGCATCCTCTGGAGTGGTATGGAAGTCTTTTTCCATTATAAAGGTCTCAGGTAGTATAGTAATAAAGTAAATCCTTGAAAAATATCGTGGACTGATAAAGATAGCTGATAGTGATAAAAATAAAACGTAAATATCATTTTCAATTGCTAGTATAAAATTTTCCCGCGAAAAAATATCGAAAAATAGAGGCTAAACAATTTGGCAATATTTCGACAATGAAAATATTAAATGACAAAAAAATACTGTGAAAGGCGTAGAAAAGACCAAATAACCGAATTTGTTTCCAGAAGTTTTCATGAAATTATATGGTTTGATCAGTAATCAAAGAAGAAAATCGCTAAAATTACATTGCGAGCATAGGGAATTTTGTTTTTTTGCCCTTATACAGGTTCACGGCAACGCTGTGAGCTGTGCTTCAGCGTTGCCGTAAACCTGTACGAGAAAAAAAAAACCAGTTGAGCATAATTATGATTATTACCTTCTAGCTAAAACCCGGCCCTTTGTCGCCGTAAAGGTTTTTTCCGTGGTTGGTGTCCTAATACTTAAAAATGTTAATAGATATTTTAATTTTCATAATTTTCTTAAGTAGTTTGACGGTGGTTTAGGGGGGTCATGAAAATTGAGGGCTCTAGTATCAAAACCGGCTCTCTCCACTTTTTCTAATTTTACAGGATAGGCAAAAAACATATTGAACGATAACCCTTTAATCAATGTATTTGAATGTGGAGAGAGAACAGTTTGAAAATGAACGCATATATTATATTTTACTACAGAATTACTATGGGAGAGAGTAGGTTTTGAAGAGTAATGTTTCTTTTCAGTCTATGCGACTTTAAAAAGAGATTCCAGGGGTACCACAACCTCATTTTCAATTTTTTTGGAGAGAGCCGGTTTTGATACTAGAGCCCTCAATTTCAATATCTGTTACCGTTGAGGCTGTGGTATTGTAAATAGACAACCCTTCTAAAAAGGACATAGTCAGCCAGTCACTCACAGATGTGAGTTTCATAGATACCTACAGATATACGTAGAGTTCATTTCCCCTAGGACATGAGGTACTATTTGTCTCTATTTTTATTACGAGTAGAACTTTGTGAGCCTGCAATTGACGCGCAAAGTTTAACGCACCTCTCAAAGTTTGGTATCTCGAGTGTGTGAGAGATTTCTTGCACACCGCACTTCTTACAATGGTCTTTTTCTTCCTTCCTATTACCTATATGGTAAAGTAAGTATTGTTTTTTTTTTCGATCCCTTTCACAGAATTTTGCTTAAGGCACCGACCTCAGCAGTAGCTTGATTGACAAGGCGGCGGACTTATAACCTGTAGGTCGGTGGTTCACGTCCCGGTTTCAGCGTAGATTTTAGTAAAGCGAGTTAGAGTAGTTTGTGATATCACGGAAGTTATTAACAAAAATATGATAACTTATTTTAACTTAACGTTCTTACTCCAAGTTTAGTGTTTTTTATTTGGACTTGGATCGTACCAGCTATGCCTCGCCTTGGTTGGGCCAGTAATGCCAATGTAACGGTTGTAAATTAAAAAACAAAACAACATTCAATTTGTAGAAACAAAAATAATTCAATAAAATGTATTTATAACATTAATATCAGTTTTACTATACATGAATTGATAATATAGCAAACAGTAGTTGCACGGCACACTCTTACAGGTAAAAGTCACTCTTGGCTTTTCATAATAGACAGCTCATTTTTTATGTATTACGTGCTAAAACCCGACAAAGCCTTTGAGGTGTGTGCACTTGGCTAGCAAACTATTAAAATTTCCTAAATAAAAAAAGGAGACTCTGTGTGCAAATTGTGAGTCATTTGGTATAGCAGTTTTGGAGTTCTGTCGATTATGTATGAATGTCTGTGTCTGTATACATATACCTATATGTATACAGGGTGAGCATAAAGTCTCACCCCACCCCCCGTATCTCGAGAAATGGCTTAAAATACAAGAAAACGCAAAAAACACGTATCCCTTCGATTTTAGGGGGATTAATTTTCAGCCAAAAAAAATTTGCCTACACGGCCCCAGTCAGGCTGGGCATGGACAAACTTAAAAATCTTCAATAGAATGGTATGTTTTGTGGCATATTGTTTTAAAGGTCTCATAGAGAGAAGTTCATTTCAACAAATTTCAGTGAGCTGTGACTTACCGTTCTTGAGATACAGGGTCGGACGTCCTGCGTAATATCCATATATTTGACCTATAACTCGTTGACAGTAAACTCCAGAAAAATGAAATTTGTTGATAATAACTCCTTATGGCAAGAACTTTCGAAAAAGTTAAAAACTTGATTTGTTTTTTTCGTTAAAAAGTTTGGGACTGTTCGTAGTGTTCGTCCGGCTGGCTGACGAAACCGACCAGAAATTAACATCAACAGAGTATGTCGAGTTATAACTTTTTCGACAGGGCTTGTCATAAGAAGTTATTATCAACAAATTTCATTTTTCTATAATTTACGGTTAACGAGTTATAGGTCAAAATATATGGATATTACGCAGGACGTTCGAACCTGTATCTCGAGAACGGTAAGTTATAGCTCACTAAAATTTGTTGTTATGAAATTCTTTCTATGAGACCTTTAAAACAATATGCCACAAGACATACCTACCATTCTATTTAAGATTTTTAAAGTTGGTCCATGCCCAGCCTGACTGGAGCCGTGTAGGCAAATTTTTTTTGGCTGAAAATCAATCATTCTAAAATCGAAGGGATACGTGTTTTTGAGTTTTCTTGTATTTTCAACCATTCTCGAGATACGGGGGGTGGGGTGAGACTTTATGCTCACCCTGTATGTTTAAACCTTCCTGTACATCAACAGGTTGCCATATGACAAAAGATACCTTATAACATTTTTTAAAATAATATACTAAAAACATTAAAATTTCTTAACAAGTTTCCAATCATTTTCCATTTGACTAATCTTCAATAATATCTATGGTGTTGATGTTGATTGTTGAGTTTCTTTTTATTTTCTTATTTTTATCTGTACAAGTGTGATTACTTCCAACCATTAAATATCCGTGCCATAGAAACTCTGAAACCAAATTCGTCATAGATTTAAAAACAATAAATAGATTAAGAACTCCCAATGATCTCTGGGCATCTCATGTGAAGCACTTCCTCAATAGAAAATGGCAAAAATCACATGCTATTAGCATGGTGTTCGCCTTTTTCTATTGAGGCAGTTGTACCTATGCTATTTCCTATGCAGAAGGTCTCGACCAGAGTTTGCTATCGACTTTCTAAATCTATGAAATTTGTAGAATGAATCTAAGCTTTGTAGTCCGTGCAAACACTCAATAATAGATATGAAATAGAAGAGAATAGTTTTATGTCCGTAAAGTAAAAGTTGGAAAAACACTGTTGCAACAAACGAACAAAAAAATTAACTCAAAAAAGTAAATCTGTTGCCAAATTTACTTTTTCTTTATGTTAAGAGAATAAAAATGGACCTATCACATTTTTTTATATTTATATTAAAAATTGGTCTATTGTTCTTAAAAAAATCTGGTGTAAACATCACACGACTTTCTTATCATATTAGGAATAGGAAGAGGACCAAAACCTACTCGTGAATCAAAGGTAACAGTTAGCTAAAAATCAAAGCCAAATTCGTAATCAGGACCTCAAAATCATTGGATTTGATATGTCACAATCCCCATATAGGTAAAAAAATAAAAAAAGGTGGTCAAAGCGGCCCCCCCTCCGAAATACCGTTAAACTGCGGCCGAGGTTCAAAAAGTTCAAGATATCAAAAAAATGATTAGAAGAGGATAAGGAAAAAAAACATTAGGTCTAAACCATTGTATGAGCGCCCAGTATCTTTGTTAACTATGCAATGTGCAATTCAATGAACAAAACCAAGCGCTTTCTTCTGTTGTTCCAACTTATATACTTCACGTAGTAGTTAGAATAATAATAATTATGTTATGTATCTTAATGGGGTCTGGTAAATTAAACCTACAATAAAAATACAAATATAGTCATTGTTTTTATTTATAAAAAATGTACAACAAAAATATACACATGTTTCTACAAAATTTACAAAAATGTTTATCGTTCTCAGTTTATCAGTAGGTAGAAAAATCATTGTATGAGCGCCCGGTATCTTTATTAGTTATGCAACGTGCAGTTCAATGAAGAAACTTTTTGAGGCCGCCACTAGAAAGTAATAAATTGAGATGGATACCAACCTAGTAATAGTAAAATTATAGGTGGATGGGTAAAAGAACTCATATTATCTGTGTATTTCGGTAGCTCAGTGGTAAAGTTGGCATTTTTTTCCAGAGGTTGCGGGTTCGAAACCAGCCGGGACTTGACAAGTTATCGTCCCATTTGGGATATTTACCACATAATAATACGTCTTTGGGCTCACTGCGGGAATAATGGGTCTTAATAGTCCTAATCAGGCATTGTAAATAAGACGAACTTACACGCTTTTGTAGGTAACGGTAGCCATATTGGATAGTTCGTTATGGGACAGATTTATTACGTGACATGTGAGATAAAAGTCTCTATTAATTATCTATGGGTAATACTATTATTGGCTTGTTTTTTTCTTGTCATTATTTTTTTTTTTGTCGTTCCTATAAATAATTCATCACAATTTCGCACATTTACGATGGTAATTATTTTCATTATTTTCTCTTTTTTTTTAATACAAAAAAGCAAACATAGGTAATATAATTAGACATTTTAAAACTTGTTTTTAAATCTCTTGAAGTAATACCTAATCATTTTGAATAAAATTTACAATAAAGGACCCATAGTTTAGAATTAAATTTATAGTATCGGTTATGGATTATGAACCAAAACACATCTCTCAGAAAAGTTCACATTGATAATATATTTTTAATAAGATGTGTGTTTCATAGCTATTAAACAGGAGCTACTGTAGACGCTTGTGGTATGTGTTCTAGCTTACCCATACCGCAGTATGCGTATGCCTCCCCTCTGATGGGCGAGAAGTGACACAGTACTTCCCATTTAGGTGCTGGGTCAAAAAGGTATCCCTCACAAACAACTGTAACCAATTTTTGAATTCATTTTTTTTGTCGTCCGCATGGCAAGTGAGTGCTTACTCACTGAGCTGTAACTATTAATAATTACCTAAATAAAGTAACCAGTCACTGTGGAACAATAATAAAGAGTAAACAGTTCACGAAAAAAAGGCATCAGTTAAGAAACGTTTTTCTAAAATCCAATTTACCTATTTAGGTTTCACAAGACACAAATATTGTTTTTCAAATAGACTAACCATTTATATTATCTAAAATAAAAAATAATAATAACACTTCTCAAAATAAT
Source organism: Bactericera cockerelli (assembly GCA_024516035.1). NCBI lineage: Eukaryota > Metazoa > Arthropoda > Insecta > Hemiptera > Triozidae > Bactericera > Bactericera cockerelli. The sequence goes on from CM044966.1 coordinate 7,924,581, forward strand.
TATCTATTGTCTGAAATAAAAATAAAAAATCTTTTCGAGGCTTGGTTTAAACGAAAGTTCTGCTTACTGATACAGACCCAGTATTTTTAATATTTTTCATTTTATATTTTTTTATGCTTTATGATTTTTTGGCCGAGTTCTAAGAAGACCAGACTGGTGGGTTGGGCCAGATTAGCTTTTTGTTCAAAATTAACTATTATCAATCGAATTGTAAATTAACTCTTAACATGAAATTGGTTTTAAACCAAGCTCTTTAACAACTTATACATATTGTTGAAAATTAACTGTTAACACAGAACCAGTAATTACCCAAGCTCTTCAACTACTTTGTTAAAAATTAACTGTTAACATAGAACCGGTTATAACATAGAATGAGTATCAGGTAGATGTAATAATAGAAGACATTGAAGGATAGCTGGTTCAATGTTGTTGCGACCATCTTGCATAGCAGCCGGGGTTTCATCTGAAACAGATGGAAAGAAACAGTCAGACCCCAAATATTAAAACAACAAAAAAAAAGTCTAGAAAATAATATGAAAAATAATGAAATCGGAACAAAAAAATATATATATTTTTATTTTTTTAAGACGAACACCAAAGTTATCATACTTGTGTTAATAACTTTCGTGATAAATACTCAAACTCAAGCTTTACTTAGCGCTGAAACCTGGTCTTGAACCACCGACCTCTAGGTTACAAGTCCGTCGCCTTATCGATCAAGCTACTGAGGTGAGTAAATATTAAAAGGTTTTTTTTTTAACATCGCTTTCAACTGTCATCTCACGACGGGGTTTCAGGTTTCAGACGCTGGAAACTCACAGACCAGCTACTCAAATTAACCTCACCCATTCTGAGTGGGGCCGGGAAAAAGTTTGAATTACGATGGTTTGAATTTGAAAGGTCACCTATCCAAGTCCTATTCTCCCTGGACACTGCTTAGCATCACGAGGTTGACAAAAAAGGGACGGTTCTAGACACCTCCCTCCGTCAGCTCATCTGGGATTTTATTTTATTATTATTATCTGACCTGGTTGCAGGGTTTTTCAGCGATACCCTTACAATTAACACTGCGGCCTGATGAGATCTATTGTGACCAGTTGATTCTATTCGGTTTTAAACATCCTGATTTGAGATAGATAGTCAGGACGAGGGTTTTACCCTCCATTCAATGAGATCCGTTGGTTCGAATCCCACCAAGTGCATGAATTTTTCCTCATTCATTTGAGATTGTGACCGCATAAGACTCTGAGGGTTAGGTGGTAGAAAATGATTGGAGCACTAACCTCGCCTGGTGATTACCTTCCACTAAAGAGTGTTATTATTATTATTATTATTATTAGAAGAAGAAAAAAATATAGGTATGGGAAATATTAACTTGTTTTTGAAAAACAATTATTCTTTGTTGAGATTAAAAAAAAAATTGTTTCTGGACATGTCTGAACTTTTTTTGATCGCTACTTCCTCTTCTTAACTATCATCCCCCTACACAAGAAAATTCATTTTACGAACCACGAAAACAATTTAAACAATGCATGTTTTTGACACCTTAGCATCTGTCTCTCTCTCTCTCTCTCTCTTTCTCTCTCCCTCCCTCCGTAACTCTTTATTTCTCTGTCTCTCTTTCTCCCCTCTCTGTCTCTCCCTCCCTCTCTCTTTATTTCTCTCTTTCTTTCTCCCCTCTCTCTCTCTTTCTCTCTTCTCTGCCTCCCTAACTCTTTATTTCTCTCTTTCTCCCTCTTTATTTATATTTCTCTTCCTCTCTCTCTCTTTATTTCACTCCCTCTCCCTCTATTTCTTCTTTTACTTTTTATCCTTTACCCTCACTTGGTTTGAACTTTTTTAAAAAAATATATTAATTAAAAAAAAAAAAATGTAAAAAAAATTAAAAAAAAAAAAAAAAAAAAAAAAAAATGTTTTTTTTTTAAGTTCAAATCAAGTGAGGGATAAGGATAAGAAGTAAAATATGTTTAAATATAACTGCACATGCTCGGAAGAACTTGACCTACTAATGTGTTACATATTCATACGAGTACCTAAACCTACATTATTATTATGTATTATAATATGCTTCATTAGGTATACATATACGACATATTATTACGTGGTATATACAGTATAATATACAAAAGACAAAGTAAAAATTATGTATGGTTTTATTTGTGGTGAAGCTTAAGACCTCTTCACAATTTTTGTGGGTAGCGCAGCATTATTTGTTTATTCTTGTTTATATTATTAATACTGTCAATTTTATATTTAATTTTTACCATTGTGTGTCTGTATACAATGTTCTGCTAATAAAGAGTTTCTAAATAAATAAAAATAAATAAATACTAAGAGCCTCCTGTACTTTTCGAATTATTCTAATATTACATTAATTTCTTTTTACTCTGGTAATGCCGCCACTGGTCGTTACTCATACAAGTAACTACTCATTTTTCATCACGAGGTATGAGTGGACCCCGAACACCCAAGAACAGAGCAGAAAAAATCCTGCCCCGCTGGGGATCGAACCCAGGTCACCGTGCGTGCAATGCCTAGCGCGCTAACTCACTCTGCCACGGTGACTTCTTATTATACAATACAATAAAAGATAATGAAGTTAATGTCCTACTTAAAGGGCAGGTTATTGCCAGTGGCAATCTCTTTCATCCAACCCTTTCATGTACGAATTATGAACGGATATTTCTCTGTACACAAAAACTGAGACGGTCAAGCTGGTTCGGACATGACAAGAGAAGACCTCTCAAATATATTATGATAAATCAAGCCATGCCATTAAATCAAGAAGAATTACCAAGAGAGAGATAACAAACAAACAGACTAGAGAAGAGGAGATTTACAGAAGAAGACAATCAAAATAGAATAATAATAACAGAATAAATGTGTTTCTTTCTGTTATTTTATCACAATTTTAGTGAGTAGCGCAGAATTATAGGACTATTCCATAATTATTTTTTTTTTTTTTTTTTTTTTTTTTTTAAGTGGGGTTTTAACGTCGCTTTCAACTGCCATGGTCATATCACGACGGGGGTTTTACCCTCCATTCGCAGGAAACTCACAAACCTGCTACTCACATTGACCTCACCCAGCATGAGTGGGGCCGGGAAAAGCCAGCGTCACGAGAATTAGAATTTGAATGGTCACCCATCCAAGTCTTAACCTCGCTGGATGTCGCTTAACTTCGGTGTTCTGAAGGGAACCGGTGTATTCAACATGCCATCGACGCTGGCTATAATTATCTTTATTAACCTAATATCTTATTTTTGCCTATAACTCCGCCACTGGTCGCGGCTCACATTAAAGCAGCTACTCATTTTTCCTCACGAGGTGAGGTATGAGTGGACCCCGAACACCCAATTATAGATCAGAAAAAATCCTGCCCCGTCGTGGATCGAACCCAGGTGACCGTGCGTGCAATGCCTAGCGCGCTATCTCACTCGGCCACGGTGACTGACGTAACACTTTTAGTGGAAGGTAACCACCAGGCGAGGTTAATGCTCAAAGCATTTTCTACCACCTAACCCTCATAGTCTTACTATTATGTGGTCACATACTCAAATTAATGAGGAAACATTCATGCACTGGGTTGGATTCGAAACAACGCTACCTGGATTACCAGACTAGACTAGCAGAAAAAATAAGAACAAAAAGAGCCGACCCGAAACAGATCAGACTGTTTATAATAATAATGATAATAATATCGCCTTATTTATACTGTCCGATTAATACTATTAGAGTCCTATTATTCCAGCAGTAAGCCCAAGACATATTATTATCTGGTAAAAATCCCAAATGGGATGATAACTTGTCATGTCTCGGATGGGTTTCGTACCCACGACCTCTGGAATCTCTGGATACACAGAGTGCCACCTTTATCACTGAGCTACCGGGACAGAATGCGGGTCAAGGCAAGGGATAGTATTCTCTGTAAATAGTAAGTAATACTATCCCGGTCTGTCCCGGTAGCTCAGTGGTAAAGGCGGCACTCTGTGAATCCAGAGTTTCCAGATGTCGTGGGTTCAAAACCCAGACGGGACATGACAAGTCATCCTTCCATTTGGGAATTTTACCACATAATAATACTGCTTGGCTTACTGCTGGAATAATGGGTCTTAATAGTCCTAATCGGGCAGTATAAATAAGGCGATATTATTATTATTATTATTACTATGAAAACATAAAGTGTCACTTCGTGAATAATTGTGCAAAATATTCCGCTCAAAAAAAAAGGAACAAAAAATTTTCCCCAGCCAGGGTTCGAACCCACGACCCTGGGATCAGCAGACTCACCGATGAGCACGTGAACAGTGACGGACGCCGAGCGAACATTGGACGGGAGACACGTGTAGTTTCCCGTGTGGTGCTGCCTGGCGCGACCAATGATCAGCACAGATCCGGACGCGTCGCTTCGGACGCTAATGTTCGGGTCTTTGTCGTAGTTGATCATGCGCGCGCCGTGGTACCTGGAAAAAGTAAACATTAAAAATAAACATTGCCGACCTCCGTGGCTCAGTGGTTAAGAGCATTGGTTGCTGACCCGGAGGTTGCGGGTTCGAATCCCGGCCGGAGCGGAAATTTCTGACCGAAATTTTCCGTTTCCGGAATGGCATGGATGTAAAGGTAAAGTGTCCTGAAGTAATGCGAAAGCGGTTCCGGGGCACAAGTACCTTTTCAAAAAAAAAAAAAAAAAAAAAAAAAAAACAACATTTAAAAATCTGGTGTCAACATCACACGGCTTTCCTCTATCCTGTTAGGAATGGGAACGGGACCAAAAGCCACTGGTGACTCAAAGGTAACAGTAAGCTAAAAATGAATGTCGAATTCGTAATCAGCAACTCAAAATCAGGTGATTTGATATACATATGTCATAACCCCCATCTATGACAAAATATAATAAAAAAATGGGTCTAATCAGGACCCTTGAAAATACCGGTAAATCAAAAAAATAATCTGACTAAACCCTTATTATTTTAATTTCTAAGAAAATGTTGTTCTCTAACTTTTTTGTATCTCTAAACCGGGAACTTCACGATTCGGCCCAAATTACCTGAGGAGACCTTTTCCATAGCATGATTCGTCCCAAAACACACTATCAAGTTTTGATCCCACACAAAAAGTCCCACTTTCATTCTAACAAAAAGTCCCACTTTCATTCCACCAAAAAAATCCCTATAAAATAGTGTGGAAACGTTGCCCTGAACTAGTAACAGTCATCTTTGTTATCAGTGTTTATTTGAGTGTTTGACAGTAGGGTTAGGTAATATACATAGAAGGCCATGCCTCAAGAATATAGTAGGGTTAGGTAAAATACATAGAAGGCCATGCCTCAAGAATATAGTAGGGTTAGGTAAAATACATAGAAGGCCATGCCTCAAGAATATAGTAGGGTTAGGTAAAATACATAGAAGGCCATGCCTCAAGAATATAGTAGGGTTAGGTAAAATACATAGAAGGTAATTCCGTAATTTAATGTTGAATAATAAAAAATCCCTCAATATGTACGGTACTTCGAATGTTGCACTGGGCCGAATCGTTCGGTGACCTTTTTTACCTGAAATCGAAAACCTTTTTCATAAACCTTTTTGGGCCGAATCGTAATGCGCCCCTCTAAACCAAAGTTGCTCAGGAGGTTATGAAACATCCAGAAATATGAAAAAAATTGAAATCGGAGCAAAAAAATATTTTTTTATATACAAAAACGAACACAATACTTCCGATTTCTAATATAAAAAAATTTCAGGAGGAACAATAAAAATAAAGAGAGGGTAAAGTTTTAAAGTATCATATGATTCGGTCAAACTATACGTCTTAATCGGGCAGTATAAATAAGGCGATATTATTATTATTATTTTGTGTTAATCTTCTTCTTCTTCTTCTTTCTTCTTTTGCTCTGTCTTATCAAGCTTGAGCAGGGTCGACGTTGTTCAACCTCTTGGTTGAGGTTGTTTGGTTTTGGCTTTTGTTTGGTTTTGGCTTTTGTTTGGTTTTGGCATCACTTTCATTATATCACTAAAACTCACTTTACTATTTATTTGCTCGGGACTTGAACCTGCGACCTCCGGATTACAAGTCCGTTGTCCATTTAACTTACCAGAATATAAACACCGGTGGCTCGGTGCTGTTGACCAGAGAGCACACCAGATGGAGCGTGGAACCATTCTTCACGTGAATATCGGGGGCACCTTGAATCACAGCCGCCGCCTCTGCGAACAGAAGAAAACAAGAAAGGGTTAATTTCTCGAGATACAATATTGATACAAGAAAAAAATTGAGTTGAAGGGTTGAGTGGCAGAGAAATGCCTAAGGCATTAACTTCGCCCCGGATTACAAAACAATTGTAATTAAAAATAATTAATATTGATCTTTATTATTACTTTTTTTTGTACATACCTACTTCGAAGTTTTTTTTTTATTTATTGTTACTAATTGTTGATAATTATTTTGTAAAAATAAATAAAGTGTAAATAAATAAGGGTTAACTTGGTAAAATTTAAAACCCATCGAGTGGGGTATTGAATGAAAGGTCTGATTGTCCTGCAGCCCCTTCTAGAAGCACTCATAATCTCCCTTTCAACCATACCTCCCTTTCAACCGTCACATAAAGCACTCCGATTGGTGAATTTGATCGCAACAACCAATCAGAGTGCGTTGTGTGGCGATTGAAACGGAGATTTGGGGATTTTTGAGAGTGGAGAGCGTTTGTTTCTAGAACGGGTGATGTCTGTATATACACTTTTTTTTAAAGCTTAATTGGGTAGAACAAAAAATATATACAGTAGAATACAATGAAATATAAAGAAAAACAAAAAGACAAAACAAATAATATACAATAAAGAAAAAAAAGAGAAATGTCCTACCTAAAGGGCGGAGTTATTGCCTGTGGCAATCTCTTCCACACAACCCTTTGGGTAGAAGAGATTGCCACAGGCAATAACATTGAGCATTTAAAGATGATGGGGGCGATGAGGAAAATAGGTTGAGAACCGCTCATCTAGCTCACGAGTCTCGACCCAGCAGTGCCTCACTTAGGGCCCAGGGTTGAGAACCGCTCACCTAGCCATGCCTCACTCAGGGCCCAGGGTACACCACTTGAAGGCGATTCGATAGCAATAATAACAAGGTCATAGTACAGAAATCATTTATGTGTCAACGGTCATCTGGCGTTTAAACTGTGACGGCGGCAGGAATGCTTTTGATGTAAGAAATCTCTCCCCTTCTGTACAATTCAAATATTTCTGCTCGACTAGTTTCATTTCACTCCGAACTTTTCAATCGATGGATTTTCTCTTTGTTCTTTGCATTTTCAGTCCGAAACCTCGAGGCTGTTTTTTTTTTTTTTTTTTTTTTTTTGGCCCCCTTTTATTCTGTTTCTTCTTCTTATAATTTATTATTATTTTTATTTTATAATTATTATTATTATCATAACTATTTTTATTATTATTATTTTCATTCTCATGCTTTTCCATTCATATTTTTTTATATACAAATCACTTCCGGCTATATTTATTTCTTTATTATCATAAACATTATTGGACGTATACGGTTCGTTTTTGTACAAAAAAGAAAAGAAATCTTTTTGTTCTGATTTGATTTTTTTGTGTGTATACTGGATTTCAAGTATTTTTGAATTTCTTCGTCTTTCTTTTTCTCCACTATTATTATCGGTGGAAGAGAAAGCCACAGGCTTTAACCTCGCACCTTGGTTCACTACATATAATATTCTATTGTGTTTTTTTTTTTTCATGTCCTATTTTGTTGAATATATCATGTAGTTGACAAATAAAGTGTTAAAAAAAAAGTTCTGATTGAGATAGATAGTCAGGACGGGGATTTTACGCTCCATTCGCTGGGAATCGTACCAGCTACCTACATTAACCTTACCCAGCCTGGTGAGGTTATTATAGGAAGGAACAGTATTTTCTTGAAAAAATCTGCCCAACCGGGGATCGAACTCGGGATCTCTGGACTACGGACAGAAGTCTCAACCGTCACGCCACGGAGGCTGAACCTTGATAAAATGAGAAAACAAAAAGAATTCCGGTGGCTTGAGTTCTCTTATACATAAATCTAAGTTCAATTTGTATATGTATGTAAACATTTATACAACATACGTACAGTTGTGGGGTAGGAATAAGGTTCTTTATGGACAGTACAGTTTCTGTTTATTCGATAATAGATTCTTCCCTCCAAATATTTCTCTCCTATCTCTTTCTGTCTATTTTTCCTATTTTTTAAACGCTCACTCTTTTTTTCATGGCCATTTTTGCCAAACGCTTTCGCTCTCCCTTTTCTTCTCTCTCTCTTTCTCATTATCTATCTCTCTCTCTCCCTTCCTTTGTTTCTCTCCCTTATCTCCTCTCTCTCTCTTTCCCTATCTCCCTCTCTTTTTCTCTCCCTTTCTCTCTCTCTCTCTTTCCCTCTATACCTCTCTCCCTCTCTCTTTTCGCTCTCCTTTTCTTTGTTTCTCTCCTTTATCTCCTCTCTCTCTCTCTCTCTCTCTTTTCCTCTCTCTCTCTCTCTCTCATTCTGCCCCACCCCCATTTCTTTCTCTTCAATCCTCAGCCCCTCCCCCCTCCACGCTATTGTCTTGTCTGACGGTTCTGTAATCCATTGTTTTCCGAAAGTATCCGCTCGGGTGAACCGCAACTATTGAGAGACAGAAAAGTGGGAAGAGGAAGAGAAGAAGAGGAAGAGGAAGGAGTGGAAAGAATGAGAAAAGAAATGAGGGGTAAAGAAAGAGGAGAAAGACTTGTGTTGGAAAAAGAAGAAAACAAATAAGGAGGGCAGGGGAAAGGAAGAGGAGAATAAGGAAAAAGAATAAAGAGACAGGGAAGTGGGAGGAGAAAGAGAAGAAGAGGATGAGAAGGAGGGGAAAGATGGAGGAATAGAAGGAGGAAAAAAAGGAGAAATAATAGGCAAAGGATAGGAGGAGAAGAATAAGGAAGAAAAATAAAGAGACAGGGAAGTGGGAGGAGAAAGAGGAGGAGAGGATGAGAAGGAGTGGAAAGATGGAGGAATAGAAGGAGGAAAAAAAAGAAGAAATAATGGGCAAAGGATAGGAGGAGAAGAATAAGGAAGAAAAATAAAGAGACAGAGAACTGGGAGGGGAAAGAGGAGGAGGGGAAAAGAAGGAGTAGAAAGAAGGAGGAAGAGAAGGAGGAGAAACATTTGTATAAGAGAGAAAGAAAAAATGGAGAAATATAAGGCAGAGGATAGGAAAAGAATAAGGAAGAATAATAAAAAGACAGAGAAGTGGGAGGGGAAAGAGGAGGAGGGGAAAAGAAGGAGTAGAAAGAACGGGAAGAGAAGGAGGAGAAAGACTTGTAGAAGAAAGAAGGAAAAAATGGAGAAATATAAGGCAGAGGATAGGAAAAGAATAAGGAAGAATAATAAAGAGACAGAGAACTGGGAGGGGAAAGAGGAAGAGGGGAAAAGAAGGAGTAGAAAGAAGGAGGAAGAGAAAGGTGCGTGAAGATAGCACCCGACATTGAAGCTAGAATTTTGTACCACCTACCATAATAATGTACTAATTATGTACTGTTAGGAACCACAAACCCCGAATTTTGTACTCCAACCGTAACCCCAGGAGAGAGGTTGAAACATGTCGGGTGCTAACTTCACGCTAGCACCCGACATTGAAGCTAGAATTTTGTACCACCTACCATAATAATGTACTAATTATGTACTGTTAGGAACAACAAACCCCGAATTTTGTACTCCAACCGTAACCCCAGGAGAGAGGTTGGAACATGTCGGGTGCTAACTTCACGATTTTAACCGATGGAGCTAGAATATTGTACCGCATACCAAAATAATCTCTGAATTATGTACTCTCAGGAACAACAAACCCCGAATTTTGTACTCCAACCGTAACGCCAGGAGAGAGGTTTTAACATCGAAAAACCCACCCCCCGCCTCGCCTATTGAAACGCAAATCACATACAGAACTACATGGAACCCCGCGCCTCACCTCTTCCATTGCAACGCAGCGATGGGAGCAGAAGTGTGGGGGGACTTCACGTTGTCGGTGCACGTATTAAATCATAGGTTCTCAAACAGTGGTACTTGGGACAATTTCAGGTGCACAAAATTGTACCTACTACCCTTTGTTACCATTTAGGTACATGTGCGAATTTGGCTTTTCTCAAATGATGTATTTGAAAAACAAGTATAGGAGTAAGTTAGATGACTGTGTCCTCTGACATTCGCGTTAAAATAAGTAACATTTAGCCTGATATTGATGCAATTGTTTCGGAGAAGAGTAGGGAATCTCACAGAATGTAGATAGGGTAGACCTTTCCATTTTTTTTCGTCGCAGATAACTCAGATGCAGGCGTTACTGACGAAGATAAACAATCGTTTATTGATGTGACGTTTATAAGCTCACATTGCTTTGGTAGGTATGTACCTACCTTATTTTTTAACGTCAGCTTCTTTGTGGAATTGTGTTAAGTATGATATTATGTAATAAGTAATAAGTTATCATATTTGTGCTATTCACTTTCGTGATGTCACAACTACTCAAACTCGCTTTACTCAATCTATGCTGAAACCGGGACTTGAACCACCGACCTCCAGGTTACAAGTCCGCCGCCTTATCGGTAATAACATAATGTCATACTCTGTATACCCATTATTGTTTACTTTTATAATAAATCATAAATCGCTTCTGAAATTTCAATTTTATATTTCCTTTTTCCTAACAAACGGAACACTGTGAACACAGATTTTCCAAACGTCGTGGCTTCAAATCCAAGTGAGGACATGACAAGATTTCTTCTGTTTGGAATTCTTATCACATGATCTTGACTTGCTGCTGGGAAAATGAGACTTTAATAGTCCTAATTCGGCAGAATAACCAAGCCGATATTATTATTATTATATTATTTATATAATTACATGCTATGATTAAGTAGTAGTCAAGGTGGCAGAGTGAGTTGGCGCGCTAGGCATTGCACGCACGGTAACCTGGGTTCGATCCCCAGCGAGGTAGGATTTTTCTGCTCTGTACTTAGATGTTCGGGGTCCACTCATATATACCTCGTGAGGAAAAATGAGTAGCTCTTTTGATGTGAAACAGCGACCAGTGGCGGAATTATAGGCAAAAATTGTACAAGATATTGTATATTAAGGTGGTATAGTCCTATAATTCAGCGCTACCCACCAAGTTGTGACATAATATTTTTCAGGAACATTAAACTCCAAATTGCCAGCGTGGCGTCGCTGGCGCGTTGAATGCAAAAGTTCTCTCAGGATCACCGAGGTTAATCAACGTTTAGCGAGGTAAACGTTGTTTAATGTTGCTTAACACATTAATCTCACCCAACCCAGGCTGGGTGAGGTTAATGTGGGTATCAGGTTTGTGAGTTTCCTACAAATGGAGGGTAACACCCCCGTCGTGATATGACCATGCAATGCAGTTGTAGGGCAAGTTCAAAAAATACTTGGAACTTTGTACATGTTGGTCCGGCGTGAAGTTGGCACCCGATAGAGAGTGATAGAGAGACACAGAGAGAGAGAGAGAGAGAGAGAGAGAGAGAGAGAGAGAAAGAGAAAGAGAAAGACAGAGAGGGAGAAGAGAGAGAGCTAGAGAGAAGAGAGAGAGCTAGAGAGAAGAGAGAGAGAGAATAGAGGTGACAGAGAGAGGTGAGAGAGAGAGAGAGAAGAGAAAGATAGAAGAGAGAGAGAGAAAGAGAAATAGAATTTTGAATTTGAATGGGTTTACTTTATTTTACATAATTGGTACATGGTACATACATGGATACATCACCTAAGCTAACAAGTAACTTCTGCGGTGACGGTTCTCTTCTTCAGGTTAATCTAAATAGCACGCTCGTTTTGTTTTTCTTGGTGTTGCAAAACTAGCGTTTTGCTTGATAAGTATAAAACAAAATTAAATTATAATAAAAAGTAAGAATATTCAAAAATGGCTTAGATACATGAAAAAATTATTAAATAAATTAAAGAAATTGTATTGATGAATAAAAATTTGAATTCGAAGGTAGGTGGCTTAATATATTATGTACATGAAGTAATGATTAAATAAAATGTATTAATGGAAAAAAATAGATAATTATCTATTATTCCAAAAGTACAGCTTTTAGTTTCTCTTTTACTATATTTAAGTTTTCCTCGTCTATAAAATTTTCGCAATATTGATTTAGCAATTTTGGTATGGTATAAGATAAAACTCGTTCCCCATATTTCGTAAACGCTTGACTCATAATAAAGTCTTGTTTTCGGAGCTTATACGTTATTTCGATTTTTCTTCTGAATCGCGGGTTATTGAAATTTTGTGTCAGTATTAATACCAGTTTTGATAATTGCTCGGGCGTTAAGAACTTTTGCACGTTGCGATTATTATGAAAAAGGTATTTTATTATTTTCCTCTGTATACTGTTTAACGGTTCCAAAATGTAAGCTGGTGCATAGGTATAGATCGTCACTCCATATCTCAGGATAGATTCAACAAGTGAATAATAAATCAATGACTTTATTTTACATAAGAGTGACTGGACATTTCCTTTGCGTAGCTGGTAATTGACGATCCTCATTTTTTTACAGAGCATGTTTACATGAGTTTTCATCTTGAAGCAGTTGTCAATATTAACCCCGAGATATTTACAACTATCAGTGTACTCAATATATGGGCACTGACAGTTATTTTATTGGTTATGTACAATTGTACATCTCTGTAAATAAACATGATCTAGTATGATATTTTATTTTATAGTTATTTAATTCTGATATGCCTTTTGCTGTTCCCATCGCAATGGTCTCCGTTTTACTTTGATTAATGAATATATCATTATTGTAAAAATATTTTTGTAATTTTATGAAATCATGTTGTGCCGTCTTTACTCCAATCTCGAGACTTTTGTGGATCGATATGATGCATGAATCATTTACATCATGAGTGTAAATATTATACCATCCTGGGCTATTTATCCCACCGGTCACCAAGCCGTCTTCGATAGAAATTTCTTCACTCATTGTTTGTCCAATCTTTGTTATCTGAATTCTACCATCCAGGTAAATAGTAAATAAACTATTTTTCATTCATATGTATTTTAGAGATAGAAAGAGAGAAGAGAGAGAGAGAGAGAGAGAAAGAGAAATAGAGATAGAAAGAGAGAAGAGAGTGAGAGAGAGAAAGAGATATAGAAAGAGAGAGAGAGAGAGAGAAAGAGAGATAGAAAAAGAGATAGAAAGAGAGAAGAGAGAGAGAGAGAACGAGAGAAGAGAGAGAGAAAGAGAAATAGAGAGAGAAAGAGGAATAGAGATAGAAAGAGAGAAGAAAGAGATAGAGAAATAGAGATAGAAAGAGAGAAGAGAGGGAAAGAGAGATAGAAAGATAGAAGAGAGAGAGAGAAAGAGAGAAAGAAAGAGAGAAGAGAGAGAGAGAGAAAGAGAAATGGAAAGAGAGAAGAGAGAGAGAAAGAGAGATAGAAAGAGAGAAGAGAGAGAGAGGGAAAGAGAGAAAGAGAGAAGAGAGAGAGAAAAGAGAAATAGAGAGAGAAAGAGAAATAGAGATAGAAAGAGAGAAGAGAGAGATAGAGAGATAGAAAAAGAAGAGAGTGAGAGGGAAAGAGAAATAGAGATAGAAAGAGAGAAGAGAGAGAGAGAGACAGAGAGATAGAAAGAGAGAAGAGAGAGAGAAAGAGAAATAGAAAGAAAGAAGAGAGAGAAAGAGAAATAGAGATAGAAAGAGAGAAGAGAGGGATAGAGAGAAAGAGAGATAGAAAGAAAGAAGAGAGAGAGAGAAAGAAAGAGAGAAGAGAGAGAGAGAGAGAGAGAGAGAGAAAGAGAAATAGAGATAGAAAGAGAGAAGAGAGAGAGAAAGAGAGAAGAGAGAGAGAGATATAGGCAGATTCATTCAGATTCTGCATGGTTCAAGAAATAGTCTGGCGCCACTGCAGACTATGAAATTGTCACTAAGGGTGGTTTGGAAATCATGAATTTGTATCTTGATAAGCTGGTGTGAATATTTTCACAGAAATACCATCGAAAGGAAAGGTACAAAAAACTTCCTAATGCTTATATTTTTTCTTCTATCATAAACTATGTAACTAGCAATGCCTAGTAAAAATGCTTCTACTTTCTCCACAGGTAACACGACTATTACAGAAACATGACTCAACATACAATATACAACACTGACTAGGCAATGACTTAACTCAAACTGCCCAACAAACAAAGACACGAATACAAATTAAATGTATCTTCCTGTGGTTAAATTAGCAGGAAGATAACAACATGATCACAGGAAACACACAGGATGATAACAAAAAAAAGTCAAAAACAGGAACCGCTCCCCCAAATAAAGTTGCAATTATTATTATTTGCTACAGAGGACTTTACCACTTTAATATACAATATCTTGTACGATTTTTTTGCCTATAATTCCGCCACTGGTCGCTGTTTCACATCAAAAGAGCTACTCATTTTTCCTCACGAGGTATATACAGGGTGGCCCATTTTAAATGACGCACCCGTTTTACTCGGCCCCTGTTGGAGATACAGAAAATTTATTCTGAGGACTTTTTCATAACTCGGAGGGGGAAATCTCGTGGTGACCTTGGATTTTTTCTCAAGGTCACCCTTCAAGGTCAGATCAAGGTCAACTTCATTTTCTTAAATAGAATGACCCATTTTTTATTTCATATTCGTAATATACGTGAATTTTTACATTCATTACACTATTTACTTGCTATCTCTCTATAGCCAATTAAAAAAGAAAAAAAAATTGAAATAATAATGAAAATGTGCTACAACGTAGTAAGTATCATGTAAAATAATATCAATAGATGAATTGGCCAAAATTACATCATCACATAAAGAAGCTCCAATTACTCGCGAGGACATGATGGAAAGAATCCAGAGAGCATGTGAGCAAATACCGGAGATTGTGTTGTTGAAAAGTGTGGAGGAGTTTGAGAGGCGCGTTCAAATGTGTCTAGAGGTCGATGGGGGTACGTTCGAACAACTTCGGCGGCGATAGATGCCAAGTTAGCAGGTAAGAAGAAAGTCAAACACACAAATCAATTGAATTCAGTCTTTGAAGAAAAAAGTTCATTCCGGAAAATTTCAATTTTTTTTTCTTTTTTAATTGGCTATAGAGAGATAGCAAGTAATAATGTAATGAATGTAGAAATTCACGTAAATTACGAATATGAAATAAAAAATGGGTCATTCCATTTAAGAAAATGAAGTTGACCTTGATCTGACCTTGAAGGGTGACCTTGAGAAAAAATCCAAGGTCACCACGAGATTTCCCCCTCCGAGTTATGAAAAAGTCCTCAGAATAAATTTTCTGTATCTCCAACAGGAGCCGAGTAAAACGGGTGCGTCATTTAAAATGGGCCACCCTGTATGAGTGGACCCCGAACTTCTAAGTACAGAGCAGAAAAAATCCTACCTCGCTGGGGATCGAACCCAGGTCACCGTGCGTATTGGCCTAGCGCGCTAACTCACTCTGCCACCTTGACTACTACTTAATCATAGCATGTAATTATATAAATTAATAATAATAATAATATCGGCTTGTTTATACTGCCGAATTAGAACTATTAAAGTCTCATTTTCCCAGCAGCAAGCCAAGATCATGTAATAAGAATTCCAAACAGAAGAAATCTTGTCATGTCCTCACTTGGATTTGAACCCACAACGTTTGGAAAATCTGTGTTCACAATGTTCCGTTTGTTAGGAAAAAGGAAAATATAAAATTGAAAATTTCAGAAGCGATTTATGATTTATTATAAAAGTAAACAGTAATGGGTATACAGAGTATGACATTATGTTATTACCGATAAGGCGGCGGACTTGTAACCTGGAGGTCGGTGGTTCAAAGTCCCGGTTTCAGCATAGATTGAGTACAGCGAGTTTGAGTAGTTGTGACATCACGAAAGTGAATAGCACAAATATGATAACTTATTACATAATATCGTACCAAACACAGTTCCACGAAGAAGCTGAAGGTAAAAAATAAGGTAGGTACATACCTACCAAAGTAATGTGAGCGTAATATAAACGTCACATCAATAAACGATTGCGTTTATCTTCGTCAGCAACGCCTGCATCTGAATTATCTGCGACGAAAAAAAAAAAATGGAAAGGTCTACCTATCTAAATTCTGTGAGATTACATATTATATACCTACTCTTCTCAGAAACAATTGCATCAATATCAGGCTGAATGTTACTTTATTAGCTATCATCCTACTTGTGTTAATCACTTTCGTGATGTCATAACTACTCAAACTCGCTTTACTAAATCTACGCTGAAACCGGGACTTGAACCACCGACCTCCAGGTAACAAGTCCGCCGCCCTATCGATTAAACTACTGAGGTCGGTCTAATCAGGTTGAATGTTACTCATTTTAACGCGAATGTCAGAGGACACTTCTAACTTACTCCTACATTTGTGTTTTACAAATACAACATGAAAAGCCAGATTCGCACATATAATTATGTGGTAACAAAGGGTAGTAGGGCTTTTATTATTTTTTTGTGGAGACTTGATATTGATTTTCATCAAAAAATCAACTTAACTACTAGTGTTAAACATATATTATCTTTCACGGTCTTTTTGTACGGTCAAAATTTTATCATATTTTGTGTACAACTGAAAATGGCTTCCCGTACCATCTGAAATTGCCCCGAGTACCACCGTTTGAGAACCTATGAAAAAAAAAAAAAAACCTATGGTTTAATTCATGAGAACAACGTGGAGTCCCCCCGCACCTCTGCTCCCATCGCTTCGTTGCAATGAGAGAGGCACGGGGTTCCATACAGTTCTGCATCTGATTTGCGTTTCAATAGGCGAGGCGGGGGTGGGTTTTTCGATGTTAAAACCTCTCTCCTGGCGTTACGGTTGGAGTACAAAATTCGGGGTTTGTTGTTCCTGGGAGTACATAATTCAGAGATTATTTTGGTATGCGGTACAATATTCTAGCTCCATCGGTTAAAATCGTGAAGTTAGCACCCGACATGTTCCAACCTCTCTCCTGGGGTTACGGTTGGAGTACAAAATTCGGGGTTTGTTGTTCCTAACAGTACATAATTAGTACATTATTATGGTAGGTGGTACAAAATTCTAGCTTCAATGTCGGGTGCTAGCGTGAAGTTAGCACCCGACATGTTTCAACCTCTCTCCTGGGGTTACGGTTGGAGTACAAAATTCGGGGTTTGTGGTTCCTAACAGTACATAATTAGTACATTATTATGGTAGGTGGTACAAAATTCTAGCTTCAATGTCGGGTGCTATCTTCACGGACCTGGAAGAGAACATTTGTAGAAGAGAGAAGGAAAAAAAGGAGAAATAAAGGGCAGAGGATATTAGGAGGAGAATAAAGAGACAGTTAGAGAAGCGTTACGCAACAACAAAGGAGAGAGTGAAGAGAGAGAGATTGAGAGATGTAGGAAGAAGATAAAGAGGAGGAGGAGATAGAGAGTAAGAGAGAGAGAGAGAGAAAGAGAGAGTGAATAGAGAGAGAGAGATAAAGAGAGACTGAAGAGAGAGAGATTGAGAGATGTAGGAAGAAGAGAAGGAGGAGATAGCGAGTGTGTGTGAAAGAGAGAGAGAAATAGAGAGTGAAATAAGAAGAATATGGAGAGAAAGAGAAAAATGAAGAATAACAGAACCAAACAAATTGAATTAAGATTAAGAAGAGGAAAGATAAAGATAGAGAGAAAGAAGGAAAAAAAGAGAAAGTGAGAGAGAGAGAGAGAGAAATAGAGAGTGAAATAAGAAGAATAGGAGAGAAAGAGAAAAATGAAGAATAACTGAACCAAACAAATTGAATAAAGATGAAGAAGAGGAATGAAAATAAGTTAAAGATAGAGATAAATAAAGTAAAAAAAAAGAAAGACATGAAAAAAGAAGTGAGCGTTTAAAAAATAAGATAGGAGAGGGAAAATCATCTTTGACAGGTCTGAAAGTTGAAAAATAGATTTTTCAAATTGAAAAACACATGGTGTTCTACTGTTCTACCATTCAGCCTTCTCTCATTCTCTTTTTCTCTCTCCTTCTCTTTTTCTCTCTCCCTCTCTTTTTCTCACTCCCTCTCTTTTTCTCTCTCCCTTTTTTTCTCTCTTCCTCTGTTTTCTCTTTTTCTCTCTCCCTCTATTTTTCTCTCTCTCTCTTTCTCCCTCTCTCTTCTCCTCCAACCTATCTATCACCTCTTTTTCTGTCGTTCCTCTTTCTCTCCCCCCCTTTCTCCTCTCATTCTTATCTCTCTCTTGTCTCTTTCTTTCTTTCTCTCCCTCCTTTCTTTCTCTTCCCTTTCTCTCTCTCACCTCTCTTTCTCTCTCTCTCCTCTCTTTCACCCTCTCGCTTTCACTCTCTCTCCTCTCTTTCTCTTATCCCCTAATCTCTCTCTCACCTCTTTTTCTCTCTTTCCTCCCTCTCTCTCTCTCTCTCCCTCTCTCTCTGTCACTAATTTGTTATCCTGAAACTTAATTTTTATACCGTCAGTCTTCTCTCATTGTGTTACCATTACAAAAGTTACCTATACCTTAGGGAGAGATAGAGAAGAATGTAAAGAGAGAGAGAGAGAGAGAGAGAGATAGAGAGAGAGAGAGAGAGAAAGAGAGGGTGGAAGAGAGAAAGAGAGGGAGGAAGAGAGAAAGAGAGGAGGAGAGGGTAAAAAGGGAGAGTAGATAAGAGGAAAGAGAAGGAGAGAGAGAGAGGGATTGATAATTTTTATATAATTTTTACAATATATTAATCTTAGGATACCAACTAAGCTAATAACAAAATTTCTGAGAGAAAGAGAGAAAAAGAGACATAGGGAGAGGAAAGGAGAGAAAGAAAGAGAAAGAATGAGAAAGACAGAGAGAAAAAGAGAGGATAAGTGGATGTAGAGAGAGAGAGAGAGAGAGAACGAGAGAGAGGAGAAAGAGAAGAAAAGTTTGAGAGAGAGAGATAAAGAGAGAGGAAGAGGTTGTAAAATATCGGACAAAACTTTGTTTTTCAAACTGGCCACAAAAACAAAACATATTAGGAGTGGGAATTCCAGAATTAACTGAGAGAATAAAAGACAATATAACATATACAGGGTGTTATCTAAGAACTCGATCACCTTGTAATAGCTCCAAAAGACTTGTTTGAACCATAGAACATATATTATTAGTTCTAATGGAAAATTATAAATAAATATACCGATTACAACTGTTTATAAATAATAATGTGTGGATGAAGAATTATTTTACCGATGATAATTTCCTGTTTAACACATATACAATTATACATCGAATTTGTAAAATAATTCCATCAGCCCAAAATCCACTTTTTTTTTTGTTTTCTTCACAAATGTCACCAATTATGTATTTACCAAATAATATCCTAAATATAATATATTTATTTTTTCCTTTTTCTACTTCTCTTTTAATACCTTTGTACGATGGATTTTTATGTTTAAGTACAAATAAAACTATCTACGAGTTCTAACAACTGTACCGAGATGGATCCCTGAATTTACACACATGAAGTGTTGAATCACCCTGTATATAAACAGAAAGTTGGAAAAAGATATTCTTCCTGTCAAACGAATTCGGGGTGAGAAAGAGTTTTGTGTATCAAAAATAAAATATTATAGGAACTCTTTATTTTTTAACACTTTGAGAGCTGAAGCATAAGAGAAAGATGGAGAGAGAGAGAGAGAAAGAGAGAGAGAAAGAGAGAGAAAAAGAGAGAGAGAAAAAGAGGGAGATAGAGAGAGAAAAAGAGAGACGGAGAGACAGAGATAGAGAGAGAAAGAGAGAGAAGAAAAAAAGACAAAAAAGAAAGAGAAAGAGAGATAAAGGAAAAAGAGAGAGCGAGAAAGTAAATAGAAAGAAAAAGAGAATAGAAGAGGTAAAGAGAAGAAAAGAAAAAAGAGACAAAAAGGAAATAGAGAGAGATAGAAAAAAGAGGAAAAGAGAGAGAGAGAGAAGAGAAAAAGAGAGAGGGAGAGAGAAGAGAAAAAAGAAAAGAGAGAGAGAGAGAGGAGGGGGGAGAGGGAGAGGATAATTAGTTATGAAAAGTTTTGTTTACACCAGGGGTACTCCCTACCCTATCTCCCCCGACCCCCATTGTGGTGTGAATGATGACACTTCTGTTAACGAGACAATAATGCAGACGTTACCAATATCAGTAGCATAACAATCACTGGCGGAGATAGATGCGGCCAGTGCTAGGGAGCTGCGGAACTGCAGCACCCCCAGACGAACAAGACTAAAATGGGGGTTTCAAATCCTAGTTCGTAATAATAATAAAAAAAATCGGAGCAATTTTTTTTTTTTTTTTTTTTTTTTACAAAAACGAACACAACACTTCCGATTTCTAATATTAGAAATTTCTCGGAAGTAAAATCATTACACATACACATTGCTAGAACAGTTCATTTATAATTATGTATGTCTAATGACAATGACTAATGATTGACATACTAAAAAACTCAAACTCGTAAAGAGCGACTCAAATTTATTTTCAGTCCGGTTTATGCACCCCCAAAATATTTTCTCACCGGCAGCTCTTGGTCGGAGGTAAAATTCCCTTAGGGGGGGGGGGGGGGTTCCTCCCTTATACACCACCCTAGCCCTCATCTACTAACTTATATTAGAGTTAATAATCAAACACTTCGGCCGAGGTGTGAAGAACGCCTATACAAAGAAAGAGACAGCCCGGCAGAGTGTAAGGTTACGGAAAACATAGTTCCCATGCATTTCATGTACTTTCAGCCAGCGAAAAGTGCAACATGAATTTCAAAAATCGCGATTTTTATTGCAGAAATGGGCTCTACGTTGAAAAATAAGTTGATTTGACTCTTTGTTTAACTTCCTAGGCCACCGGGAACCCTATTTTCGAGACCCCCCAACAATCGTGAAAGACATGAAAAGATTCATAATTTTGTTTTTTTTTTTTTTTTTTCTGTTTTTTTTTCATACGGATCCTTTGAGACCCGACTTCGTGTCTTTCACTTGGCACTGAAGATTAAGTGAGGTGTCTAAAGTGATCAAGATATAATGGAGATGAGCCTGGACCAAAAAAAAAAATTCTAAATTATAAGCGGGCGGCCCATTTGGGCGGCCTCGGGTTTTGGGAGCCCAAATCGGGAATTGAAGGATAATACTAGTCTTAAGTGGTATCAAATGAAAGATCTTGATGAGCAGATACCAAATTTATTGATTTTATTCCTTCATCCGGTCCACTGGGTGGCACCTGGTGGCTTTTTCATTTTCTTTGGCGGGTAGGTACCTTCGAATTCTTAGCTTAGTGGTCAGATCTTGGCCAGTATGTATTATTCGAGATGACCTCGCTCTCTCACTGCAAAATTTTAAAGTTTAAGTTTCCAAGTATTAATTTAGTTCATTTTCCGTCCGTTTCTGTAGAAGATAACTTTGTCTATTGGTAGCATGCTCGACCTGCCACCCAGTCAGCATGGGTTCGAATCCTGGCGGGGACGAAATTTTTTAGCTCTATATTTTCAATTTGGGCTTAACGTTGTTTTGTTTTTCCGATCTTTATATTTGATCTTCATGACGACCCCATTACCCTCGCGAGGAAAATTTTAGAAGTTGCAGAATTGGACAATGACCTGTGGCGGCATTACGAGATTGATTTTGGACAATCATGGTTGGATGGAGATAAAATATGATGAATTATGTAGCTCTCATAATGTCGATGCTACTCACTAAAAGTTTTGACAAAGTAGTGACTTTCGCCAAGTCGGTAGCATACTAGGCTTGGGTTCGATCCCCTTGAGGGAAGTTTTTTTTTCTCTGTCCATTATGTCCGGGGTACACTCATACCTCGTGAGGTATTGATAAGAGACTTCACAACCGAGTTCTCTCCCGCTCATGGTTTTATCAACATCAAATTGTCTCCCGTCGCGTCGCTTGCATTTTTACCTGATTTTATACCTACATAGTTTGGGCCTAGCATAAAAATTATAATCGAAACACCTAGGAATCATTGATATAGACCTGAGGCATGGCCTTCTATGTATTTTTGCTAACCCTATGATAAACCCAAGGCATGGCCTTCTATATATTTACCTAACCCTATTATAATCCCGAAGCATTGCCTTCTATGTATTATCCTTAACCCTATATACTATATTCCTGAGGCATGGCCTCCTATGTATTTTACCAAACTCTACTAAACACTGAAGGCATTGCCTTTCATTAGTTAGAGATTTTAAAGATTTCCTTATAAAAGGCCCATTCTTATATAAAAATGATAATTTCATAGTTTTCATTTTCTTAAATACCTAATGTAAAAAAGCATGGTCTTTTTTCCGGGAGAGATACTCGTGGTGACCCCTGCAACAAGCCGGAGAGAATTCGGGTAAGAAAAGGTCAACGGGAGAGACCTCATTACCTCACCTTGATAAGGTGATTACAAATTAATTTCTTTGGCATTTGTAAATCCAGGTGTTTTAGTGTCCCTCATAGGAGGCTCCGAGGTCTATTTAGCATTGAAAGATAAACCTAATCATGTGGAGAATAGAATCAAAAGATCTTGCATTGCAAATTTATATATTACTTACTCACTTTGGGGACTTAGGGGGCCAAATCTGTGATCCAAATACATATTGACCTTAGAAAAATTAAATACGTACTGCTAAAACTATATCTAAAAAAAGAAAACTTGGTACATTCACATTTTCCCAGCTTATTTACTTTTGTTATTCCTAATGTTTCAGTAGTGTATGAACCTATATTTTCGTACAAAAAGAACTGATATCCCCCAAAAACACCACTTCGTGGTTAAAAAAAGAAGAACGCCTCACTCAAAGAATGATTATAATTAGCTAAAAATAAATGATATCAAATTGAGAACACCTTGTCCCCTCTCTTTCTATATCTCTGCACTCCTCTCTGAATTTATTCCTCTTATGTTTAGCTTTATTTATCCTTTCTAGGAGTCATCCCAAACTTGATTTCTCTTTAAATTTACTTGTTGCACGGCAATAAAAAATGGCGGTCGCGGTGTAATTTTCTCGATTCAAATCATACTCCGACCGCCATTTTTTATTGCCGTGCAACAAGTAAATTTAAAGAGAAATCAAGTTTGGGATGACTCCTAGAAAGGATAAATAAAGCTAAACATAAGAGGAATAAATTCAGAGAGGAGTGCAGAGATATAGAAAGAGAGGGGACAAGGTGTTCTCAATTTGATATCATTTATTTTTAGCTAATTATAATCATTCTTTGAGTGAGGCGTTCTTCTTTTTTTAACCACGAAGTGGTGTTTTTGGGGGGATAATAATATATAAAAAAAGTCCTCCACAGTACAAATAATATTTTTGGTTTTCAATTGTTTAAAATTTATTACTTCCAAAAAATTCTACTATTAGAGATAGGAAGTTTTGTTTTGTTGTTGTTGTTATTTGTTTTTGTTGACCACGAAAGTGATTAACACAAATACTATTTAAAAAAAAAAATGAATTTTAATTTTTATAATTATTTGTTTGTATTAGGTACATATACTCGTAATATTATCTTCTATTATTAAAAAATTAAACAATAATTATTGAGTCAGTCAATTAGTAGATTTAATAAAAATAAAAATCCCTGATCTTTAATTCCTCTAATTAGGTAAATAAGAAACGGAAAATAGGAAACACAACTAGTTTGCTTATTTCTACCTGACCGGATCTTGAACCTAACACTTAATTGGAGAACAAGGGTAATATTATTATGTGCACACTCAAATAGATGAAAAATTCAAATTCTTACTCAGGAAAATACTCTGCCAATTATGGACACAATACTTCCTCGTGGTTGATTCACATTGTATACATGTGGCAATTTTGAGATTTTATACCATATCACTTGGTATAAAATCTCCAAAACTGCTTAACCGATTATCTGAAAAATAAAATTAATGTGGTAGAATACTGTTGTTCCTACATTCTAAATTCCACAAAAAATTCTGTATCGGCAATTCGTAGACTTTATTTTCGCACTTTTTTGTTCAAAATTTTGGATTTTCATATCACAGCGCTTAATCATATTTTATTAAAATCTAATTACAAATTCACTATGCAATTAGAAAATTCTCGGAATTAAAATTAGTTATTTTTTCAAATACCTACTTAGGAAAAAATGAAGAAATCGAAAAAAAAAGATGAAACGAACTAGATTTGCACAAAATAAATAACATTTGAAAAAAATAAGAACGAAGAAAAAAAGAATACGAAATAGATTTTTTTTCAAATACTACTGGAATTACTGATAAAATGGATTTGCAAAATAGATTAGAGGAAAAAATAATAATAAAAATAATAGATTAGTTCAAATGGAAACAGATTTCAGAGCCAATCAAAGTTTTTTCGAAGCTCTGTGTGCAGTTTCTCGTAAAATTTAGTGTCATCGCGAAAATACAAAGACTTGAATAGCAATTTAGATAGACAAGTTGAGCTATCTGTTGTGTTGCTTCTCCCGCTTAATCTTCTTCTTATTATTATTTTCTTTTTTGACTATTGAAAGATGTAATCCCCCAAAAACACCACTTCGTGGTTAAAAAAAGAAGAACGCCTCACTCAAAAGAATGATTATAATTAGCTAAAAATAAATGATATCAAATTGAGAACACCTTACCCCCTCTCTTTCTATATCTCTGCACTCCTCTCTGAATTTATTCCTCTTATGTTTATCTTTCTTTATCCTTTCTAAGGGTCATCCCAAACTTGATTTCTCTTTAAATTTACTTGTTGCACGGCAATAAAAAATGGCGGTCGGAGTATGATTTTTCTGAACTTATTTGATTTGAATCGAGAAAATTACACCGCGACCGCCATTTTTTATTGCCGTGCAACAAGTAAATTTAAAGAGAAATCAAGTTTGGGATGACCCTTAGAAAGGATAAAGAAAGATAAACATAAGAGGAATAAATTCAGAGAGGAGTGCAGAGATATAGAAAGAGAGGGGGTAAGGTGTTCTCAATTTGATATCATTTATTTTTAGCTAATTATAATCATTCTTTTGAGTGAGGCGTTCTTCTTTTTTTAACCACGAAGTGGTGTTTTTGGGGGGATATCAGTTCTTTTTGTACGAAAATATAGGTTCATACACTACTGAAACATTATGAAAAACAAAAGTAAATAAGCTGGGAAAATGTGAATGTACCAAGTTGTCTTTTTTTAAGATATAGTTTTAGCAGTAGGTAAAACTATTTCTTAAAATGGAATATAGTAGGGTTAGGGTCACTGTGGCAGAGCGAGTTAGCGCGCTAGGCATTGCACACATGGTGACCTGGGTTCGATTCCCAGCGGGGGAGGATTTTTTCTCCTCTGTACTTGGATGTTCGGGGTCCACTCATACCTCGTGAGGAAAAATGAGTAGCTGCTTTAATGTTAAGCAGCGACCAGTGGCAGAATCTTAGGCAAAAAATAATACAAGATATTGTAAATTAAAGTGGTAAAGTCCTATGATTCTGCGCTACCCACTAAAATTGTGACATAATAACACAAAGAAAAAAAAAGCATAGTAGGGTTAAGGATAATACATAGAAGGCAATGCCTCGGGTTTATAGTAGGGTTAGGTAAATATATAGAAGGCCATGCCTTGGGTTTATCATAGGGTTAGGAAAAATACATAGAAGGCCTTGCCTCAGGTCTATATCAATGATTCCTAGGTGTTTCGATTATAATTTTTATGCTAGGCCTAAACTATGTAGGTATAAAATCAGGTAAAAATGCAAGCGACGCGACGGGAGACAATTTGGTGTTGATAAAACCATGAGCAGGAGAGAACTCGGTGGTGACGTCCCTTATCAATACCTCACGAGGTATGAGTGTACCCCGGACATAATGGACAGAGAAAAAAAACTTCCCTGAAAGGGATCGAACCCAAGTCATCGTGCGTGCAAGCCTAGTATGCTACCCACTTGGCCAAAGTCACTACTTTGTCACAACTTTTAGTGAGTAGCATCGACATTATGAGAGCTAATTCATCATATTTTATCTCCATCCAACCATGATTGTCCAAAATCAATCTCGTAATGCCGCCACAGTTCATTGGCCAATTCTGCAACTACTAAAAATTCCTCGCGAGGGTAATGGGGTCATCATGAAGATCAAATATAAAGGTCGGAAAAACAAAATAACGTTAAGCCCAAATTGAAAATATAGAGCTAAAAAATTTCGTCCCCGCCAGGATTCGAACCCATGCTGACTGGGTGGCAGGTCGAGCATGCTACCAATAGACAAAGTTATCTTCTAAAGGAACGGACGGAAAATGAACTAACTAAAAATACTTGGAAACTTAAACATTAAAATTTTGCAGTGAGAGAGCGAGGTCATCTCGAAAAATACATACTGGCCAAGATCTGACCACTAAGCTAAGGATTCGAAGGTACCTACCCGCCAAAGAAAATGAAAAGGCCACCAGGTGCCACCCAGTGGACCGGATGAAGGAATATAATCAATAAATTTGGTATCTGCTCATCAAGATCTTTCATTTGATACCACTTAAGATTAGTATTATCCTTCAATTCCCGATTTGGGTTCCCAAAACTCGAGGCCGCCCAAATGGGCCGCCCGTTTATAATTTATAATTTTTTTTTGGTCCGGGCTCATCTCCATTATATCTTGATCACTTTAGACACCTCACTTAATCTTCAGTGCCAAGTTAAAGATACGAAGTCGGGTCTCAAAGGATCCGTATGAAAAAAAACAGAAAAAAAAAAAAAAAATTATGAATCTTTTCATGTCTTTCACGATTGTTGGGGGGTCTCGAAAATGGGGTTTCCGTTGCCCTAGGAAGTCAAACAAATAGTCAAATCAATTTATTTTTCAACGTAGAGTCCATTTCTGCAATAAAAATCGCAATTTTTGATAATCATGTTGCACTTTTCGCTGGCTGAAAGTACATGAAATGCATGGGAACTATGTTTTCCGTAACCTTACACTCTGCCGGGCTGTCTCTTTATTTGTATTGGCGTTCTTCACACCTCGGCCGAGGTGTTTGATTATACTAGTAGTTCTGTGAACTGTAAACCTCACACAGATTCTCTTATCGAATTAAGAGAGAAAGAGAGAGAGAGAGAAAGAGATAGAGAGATAATTTAGGAGAAGAGAGAAAGAGAAGAGAGAGATAGACAAATAAAAAGAGAGGGAGAGAGAGAAAAAAAAAGGAACGGAAGGAGATTAAGTAATAAAGAAGAAATCTTTAGAAGAGAACCATACAAGGCGGAAGACGATTTATAGATAAGAAATTAATGTTAGAGAAGGAGAGAGAGAGAGGGAGAGAGAGAGAGAGAGAGAGAGAGAGAGAGAGAGAGAGAGGGGAGAGGGAGAGAGAGAGGGAGAGAGGGAGAGAGAGAGAGAGAGAGGGACAGAGGGAGAGAGAGAGGAAGAGAGAGAGGGAGAGAGAGAGAGAGAGAGAAAGAAAAGATTTATATATAAGGATGAAATAGATGTCATAAGAATAGAAAGAAGCAATTAACGTTAGAGAGAGAGAGAGAGAGAGAGAGAGAGAGAGAGAGAGAGAAAAGAGAGAGAGAGTTTCGAAGGAAAAGAAGAGAGAGGGAGATAAATAATAATTAGAGAAAGTTGTAAGTAGAGAAAAACAGAAAGAGAGAGGAATTTGGAGAAAGAGAGATTTTGAGTGATAGAGAAAGAAAAAGAGAGAGAAATATAAAGGAAAAGAGAATTAGGGTGGACTACAAATTAATTTGTCAAGGATTTTCTCCCTCTCTTTCTCTCTCTCTCTTCCTCTTTCTCTAATTTTTTTTCAATACTTGCCATGCGGAATGTCCCAGGTTCGATCCTCCGAGCCAAAAAAATCTTTAAAAACAGTTGTTTTTGTAAGGGACACCTTCTGTTGCGATCGTGTTTACCCAACACCTCTGAATGGAAACTATTGTGTCATTTCTTGCAATATCTTTTCTTTTAAAGAAAGAAAAAACATAGAATGTAAACAAAATAATATTAAATAAAATAAATTGGTATCCATAATCAGGATTTAAAAGAAATAATATTAAGAAAATAAGAGCGAAAAAGAAGAAAGACGTTTATAAGTTAATGAGAAATAATGTCAAAATACTCGATAAAAAGAATGATGAAAAGAATATCAATGTTCTTAAAAAAAGGTCATACAAAAATTCTTAACATAAAAATAAGAAATATTATTATGCATAAAGTGTTTTACAACTATCACATTATTATATAATTTTCATACACATAATGTGATAAGAGGCTTTATCTTTTCCCCTGTAATATTTTTTAAATTTAAAATCCTGTTACCTGTTTACGTAATTGCATATAATATGCGTGTAAACAGAGATAAAAAAAGAGTTCACTTAGAGAGGATGAGTAATATCTCCTCAGTAGTTTGCATAAGATTAGGAGATAATCTTATAATTATTATTATTAATTATTTAATTGTATTATTATTGTACAAATAAAAAGAACCATTTTATTCAATTCAATTCAATGTGGAAAGTACGAATAATTGAGAAAAGAAGAAAAATAGCCTAAATAATAAAAAAAAAATTCTGATAGATAATCCAGAAAGCAAAGGAGAAAAAAGAAAAATATGGATTGTCATGCTCGTAAACCTTATTTATACTACTGGAAAAGAACTTCTAAGTCCCTTTAATTGAAAGACGAGGAAAAAATGAAGATGAAGTAATTGGAAAACAGAAAAGGAATGAGGTGAAAAACACGAAGGCTCGGTCGCAGGAGAAGATTTAGAGAAAACCTACAGAGAGAACAAAAAAACTAGGAACAGAAATTGATTCAGGAGCCAAATGGAGAAAAAAGAGATTGGAGATAAATTTACAATGTGACAAGTAGGAAGAAATGGAGAAAAAGAGGGGAGAGAGAGAAGAAAAGAGAGAGAGAGAAAGAGAAAAAAGAGAGAGAGACAGACGGATAGAGGATAATAAATAAAAAGAGATAGAATAATAGAGGAGATTAAGAGAGTGAGAGAGAGAGAGAGAGGGAAAGAGTGAAGAATTTTGTATACCTACTAGTGAGAGCAGAAAAAAATAGGCAGAAAATATAAACTTATAGAGAGAGTGGTGAGAGAGAGAGAAAGAGAGAGAGAGAGAGAGAAAAAGAGATAGAGAGGAAAAAGACACTAATTGAGAGAAAGAAGGAGATAGAAATAGGGAACAAAAAGAAACTGGTAAAGAGAAAGAGAGGGAAGTCCGACGAAGAAAAAGAGATAATATAGGTAGAACAAAACTCACTAACACAACGAGACAGAGAGAGAGAAAGAGCAATTGGAAACACACGAATAGAAAATACAAATAATGAAGTGATGAAAAAAGGAAGAACAAACGACACTAATAGAAAAAGAGAAAGAGGTAGAGGATACAATATAGGACGAACAAAACGCACGAAAAGAAAGAGAGATAAATAAAATGGGAAGGTCCCTAATAGAAAGGTAAGAGAGAGAGAGAGAGAGAGAGAGAGAGAGAGGAATAGGAAGGATAAAAAAGACACTGGTATATCGAAAAGGGAGAGAGAGAGAGAGATAGGAAGTATAAAAAAAGACACTGCCATAGAGAAAGAGAGAGAGAGAGAGAGAGAAAGAAATTGAAGTAACTGGAGACTTAGTTGGAGAAAAAAAAGCTATAAATAAGAAGCAAAGGTAAGAAGGAACAGCAAATCCTGCAAGGAGGGTTGGGGAAATAAGATACTGAGAACATCACACGACTTTCTATTACAATTTAGAAAAATATTATTATTATTATTAAATATTTATGAGTCATAAAAAGACATAATATGTACAGAACAAATAATTACTATAAAAAATAAAAATAGAAACAATATAAACAATAAAAAGGAAAGAAATAGATAAATAAATAAACAACAAGTCCTAACTAAAGGGCGGGGCTATTGCCTGTGGCAATCTCTTCCACCCAACCCTTAGACTGTGTTCATATCAGATATACAGAATTCTAATATCACGATTCCAATCACCACAAATATGACAACTACATACTGATCAGTTTTTTCCTTCGTAGGTCCTGATAGAATCACCAAAGTTAAGGAACGGGTAAGAATGGGTGAGATTAATGAGGGTAGCAGGTTTGTGAGTTTCCTGCGAATGGAGGATAACACTCCCGTCGTAATATGACCATGCAGTAGAAAGCGACGTTAAACCCAAATTAAAAAAAAGAAGTGACCGGATTAAAAAAAATGTATTTGTAAAAAATTGTATTCAAATTTGTTTACATTTGTTTGTACGGGATACATTCAGAGGGGAGGTATACTACGGGATGGGCAGGCTACAACGCAGACCACAAGAGTCTACAGTAGCTCCTGTTTCATGGCTACGACATAAAAAAGGCTGTAAAACACTCATCTTTGAAGAAGAAAGAAAAATACATTACTTCCTATACTTAACAGTTACGAGGAAGTAAAAGAATGGAGATAAAGAAGAGGAAAAGAAGAAGATGACACGGATTTAACAAAGAAATAATTAAGCCTCAAGATTTTGTCCAGCGAGAAGACAAAGAGGGGAAACACTACATCTAAGTGAAATAATAATAATAATGATAGTTCAGATAATAATGATAATTCAGATAGTAATAGTTCAGATAATTGAATTGAATTGTGTTTTATTGGATTCAAAACAGTTATTACAACCAATTACAATGAATCACTACAATAGGTTCTTAGGAGTAAGAAGTACAATAGATTTTTCAAACTAAAAATTAGAATAAAAATAAAAAAATGAATTAAAATGATATAAAAATTTCCAGAATAATAATGATAATACAGGTAACAATAATAATTATGATCTTAGTATCAAAGATGATAAAAGGATACAAGGATACATGTATCATTGTATCAATTATTCGACCATTATTTTCGACTATTTTTCTCAATTTTTTTTTCTCAAACCTTAATTTTTTTACACGGATACATTTTAGAATTCCTGTCCAATCTCTGTCCATATCTTTTGATAAAGAAAAAAAAAAAAAAAAAATATCGAGTTATTGACTCAGCGATCGCTTCTCTTTCCAATGTTTTTCTTTTTTTTTTATTTTAAGGACTTCGTCCTCAAATTCTTTTTCCTCTTTCTCTTTATACTCCACTATTTGATCTACCTTCTCTTTTTACTCCAATCTTCCATTGTTTTTGCCTATAACAAGTTTCGTGCTTCTTTTTCCTGATCCTTCTCCTCCAATTATTTCCCTTTCTGGTTTCTTCATCCTCCAATTCCTCCTCCTCTGCATAATCCAATGCTTCTCCCTTCTTCTCAACTTCCATTGTTCTTGTGGGTTGCCTATTCCATGTTTCTTCAGCTTGTCTAATTACTTCCGAGAAATTTCTAATATTAGAAATCGGAAGTATTGTGTTCGTTTTTGTAAAAGAAAAACATTTTTTGCTCCGATTTCAATTTCTGAACGTTTCAAAACCTTAACTTTGGTTTTGTGTCCGTTGGTCTGTTAAGAAAATCCGAAATTCCGGACGAAAAAGTCAAAAAATAAGGATGACGACATGCCGATACAATTTTTTTTGTTGAATTTAGAATGAAGAAAAAATAATATTCTATCATATAAAACAAATTTAAAGAAAATCAGTTCAGCCGTTTTGGAGATGCAAGTAATTCAGTATAAAATCTCAAAATTCGCACGTGTATTGTATACAATGTGAAACAATCACGAGGAAGTATTGTGTCCATAATTGGCAGTGTTTTTTTTTTTTGTTTTTGCGTCTCAGATGTGAGGGAAACCATTTGTTCCTGTCGCCAGCACAGGCGACGAGGTGACAGCCAAGATTGGACGAACATTGTTCTTCTTTTTGTTCTACTTTATCTAGCGATTGTGACATTTCACTAGGACTGGAGTAGAAGGAAAAAGTACTATGAATGTATTCTGACTGCGATTTCGTGGAGCATTGTGCTGTTCCCCCATCGTCGACTTGAGTAGAGGTAGACATACATTGCGTCGACTTCGAGAAAGCCAGGCCTGGGGGAGACTAATTTATGGATGCCCTGTATATTTATTTTCAATAAAATCTCTATTTTACACAAGGACTGAATAGTTAATACCTAATACCTTTGATATTTTCGATCCAATTCTCTCCATTATGAAAATAATTAATCATGCCTTTTTCCCTCATCTTCATTTCGCTATTCCCCTTTCATAAAAAAAAAAAAAAAAAAAAAAATTCCCTCACCATCCTACTTACACTTTTCTCATTTTTTATCGGCAGCCCATCGATTTTTCTTTTGTTTATCCCCTTACTGATTTGTGCTTTTCCTTTTGTTTTAACTGTCGTACCTCGGTGTTTATTGTTTTATATTTATTGTTAGGAGAGTTTTGTGTTGGATAAAATAAAATAAATAAATGTGTTCTTTGTGTTATTATATCACAATCTTTAGTGTGTAGCACAGAATTATAGGACTTTTCCATATCTTTCAATATCCTAATATGTTATTTATGCCTATAATTCCGCCACTGGTCGCTGCTCACATTCAAGCAATTACTCATTTTTCCTCTCGAGGTATGAGTGGACCCTGAACACCCAAGAACAGAACAGAAAATCCTGCTCCGCTGGGAATCGAACGGCTACGGTGACTGGTTTCACATTTATTGTTGTTAAGTTTTGTGTTGGGTGAAATAAAGTACAAAATTGACAACCTTCAAAATACAAAATTAACGAAATATTGTATTACGATTTTCTCCTTCTACTTACATTCGATATTTTTCAAAAACTATTTGAGCTCTGTAGGTAATTTTACTGTATTCATGTACATCTAAAACAATTTCTCACTTTTCTGTTCATACTGGTATACCATTATATGTACCTACTACTTTCTGGTTCACGTGTTAACCCGTGAGTACACGCACATAGGGAAAAATTCTCACACGCTCGGCAAAAACGCTAGAACTTGATCGATATTGGTCCTAACCTGTAGGGACCTGGAGTAGCTGTTGATAATATGTTTATCTAGATGTATCCACAGTCCCTTGAGCTATTTTCAATTTCTGTTGCCCGTGACGTGGCGAAAAGTTCAGATCGGTCTGAAATGTGAGATTTTTTTTCATCGCGCGTGTACAGACGTAACTTTTTTTTTGTTCGAGTTTTTTTTTCTGTTACTAACTATTTAGTTTAATTTAATTAATTATTTAAAATAATTAGTTTTAATAATTAATTAATATAATAATAACAATTGTTTTATATAAAGAAATATATTTTTTTAAAGAAAATTAGTGTGTTTATCTACCAAATTCTTGATTGTTCACTATTATAATAATTATTATAATGATTTTTAACTAACAAAATATAAACTTTTAACTAACATTAATTAAATTTCTTTGTAATAATATTGGGTAGTTAGGTACCTTCCTACACTTTTTTTGTTAGATACTGATATAATTAGTATTTTTTGTAATCTTTCTCCACCTACTATAATGGGTACCTACCTACCTACTTACCTCCTGGTATAATCTAAGTACATTTATTTTTTTTATCGTTTCTGTTTTTAGCTTTTAGAAGTACCTAAACAAATATAATTACATAATATTCTTGATTATAAGATATACTGTGAATTGCCCTACAAACTTATGTCACTATGGCTTACGATGAACAAATTTTGGAAAATAAAAAAAATTCAAATCAGGGGTTCGAACTGCAACCATTTGGAAAAAAAATGCAAAAATTACTTTAAATATCTTTTAAATACATAAGTCAACTTAATGTATCTTAAAAATATTATATAACTCTTCAAGCAGAACGAAATACAAAGCAAAACCAGGTGTGAGAATTTTTTTCATCGCGCGTGTATTGACGTTCGGATTTTTAGCGCGTGTACTCACAGGTTAATGACTTCTTTTTGGTTTATGTCTGTTCTGTGTGTAGCAGCTTAAAACCAAATATAATTAAATTACTCATCTCTGTTGAGAGAACAAATGAGATTTTTCAACCCGAAACATCCTTGAATGAGAATGAGAGAAAGAAAGGGGGAGATTGAATGAGAGAGAGAGAGAGAGATAGAGAGAGAAAGAGAGGGAGAGAGAGAGAAAGAGAGAGAGAAAAAGAAGAGAGAGAGAGAAAACAAGTTTATGATAATATTAGAAAGAGGAAGAAAGAGGGAAAAGGAGATGGAAATATAATAGAAGGGAGAAAATCAGAGAAAAGGTATAGATATAGAGCGAGAGAAAGAGAAGTAGGGAGAGAAAGAGAGAGAGAAATAGATATATAAAAGTGAGAGAGAGAGAGAGATCTTTCTCTCTCATAGAAAGAGGTAAAGAAAAGAGGAGAGAAGGTGAAGGAGAGAGAGAGAGAGAGAGAGAGAGAGAGAGAGAGAGAGAGAGAGAGAGAGAGGGCGAGAGGGAGAGAGAGAGAGAGAGGGAAGAGAAGCAGAGGAGAGACGAAGAGGAAGAGATGAGTATGAGAATTTTTCCTTAAATTAATTAAAAATAATTAGCTAGACTTGTTAGTTAAGTAGTTCCCAAAGTTTGGAAAGAACACTATGATGTTTTTTTGGTATTAATATAGTTAGGTATGTAAAATGCAGGTACGTAAAGTACGCTGCTAAAAATATATAAAATAATTTAATTGTTCACTGCTAAAGTATATAGAATAATTCAATTGTTTGAATAACTTTATTAACCAAAACTTCTAAGTTGGAATTTAATCAAAAAGGTTTAGATGACAACTTATCCGATATTCGCTCGGATTTGTAGATTTGATTTGATAATAAACACTGGAAAGAACTTGAGGTGAATAACAATCACAAATAGATTAAATAGAATTAAAAAGGAAATAGTTTATTGATAATTTAAAATGACACTTATAAATTAAGTACAAATTAGAATTACGAGGAAGTGCGCGATGCACTGTCCTACGTTCAAACTCAAGATCGACTGGCTGAGCTTATGCTGAACTCGGTGATGGAATCTACTGAGTGTGAATCAGCAAGATCAGCAGGATCGGGCTGATTACTCCTCCCTCCTAAAATTTTGGCCCCGCCAAAAAGGTTAACAATTAGGCCAAGTTTATATTTTGGCTTCCCCAGGTAACATTATTCCTTTACTGGGTAATGAGTTTACATTTATATCTGCTGTAGGTTGATCTACAGGTATTGAGGGTGGAGATAAGAAACTTAAGTCAAGTTGTTTATTTTTTCTTACAAAGTAACATAAAATAAAATTGAAAATAATGAAAAGACATAAAACTAAACTTATAACTAAGAAAAAAGAATTATTATTATTTACAATGTCAGTGATATTGTTTAGAGGTGTATCCTCTAATTTTAGAGTTTTAGTTTTTAGTTTTGAATTTGAATTCTTATAGCTGGAAAGTTTTAGATTGACATTCGTTTGTATAAGAGGTTTTCCAACTGTATGTTCTTTGAATGATAGTTCATTCTTTTTGTATGAAACTTTGCAAGGTTCACTATCTATTAGATAAATTCCTCTAATATTTTCTATTTCAGTATTTTGATTGCAAAAAAATGTTAAAGAATCTTGTGATTCAAAAAGTATTAAGAATTGATTTGTTTCTGGTATTAATTCTATCTTATTTCCTTCTAGTTCAAGTTTCATGAGTTCACAACTAATGGTTTCCTTCTTAAATAATATTTCATTTTCACAATTGGTATCGGTATGGCTAATAAGATAAGAAGGGCATTGGTAAGGTTTGTTTGGGATACAACTTTCAGATAAAGGTTTTATAATATCATTTGATTTTAAAATGTACTTAGATCTAGGGATTATGGTAGCTAATGTTGATTCTACATAAGTTGGTATTGGAAGAAGATAGTAAAGGTCAAAATTAATGTTGAAATTAATAGGTAGGGAAAGTAAATAAATGATCCTTGTTTCTTCTATTTGACAATTTACTTCTATAAGTTTTTCAAAGTTAAATATATTTTGATGTGTTAAATCGATTGGTAATTCGTGGTTATAAAATTTTGATATCTTCTCTAGTTCATTAAATATTTCGGTTGGTGTAATAATGCTAGGGTGTAGGGTTTTCAATTTGCAAAAGGTTAGAGAGTTTTTGCTGTCGGCGAAGGCGAAGACGAAGCAAAGGGATCTGAAACATTTATTATTTTACTGTAAGCTCTTGTAATGGGTCTTTTTATGTTAGACAAGTGTATTTTTTGGGCTGTATTTTGATGGGTGGGTTTGATATTTGCTGTTTTCAGGTTTTTATCAATAGTTGAAATTTCTTCTTTCTTGTACTTGTTTTTAGTTTTTGATTGTTTTTGTTTGTTGGCTACCATAACTGTGGGTGGTATATCCGGTAGGTCTTCCCTAGTTTTGTTAATTTTTTCGATTACTTTTTCTTTGTTAGTTTTTAGTTTTTCATTTATATTTCGGTACATAAGCTTGGCTTTTTCTTTGTGGTCATGGATATAGTTTGTGAGGACTTGATGTTCAAGATCAAGATTGAATGGATCCGTATTGTCGACATGGCCGTTGATTATATTGACAGGTTTCATATTTGTAGCGGAATGAATTGTATTGTTATACGCCAAAACAGCGTATAAAACTTTAGTTTTAATATCGTCACTTTTATATATCTGTTGATTATTGAAAAGACGAATGTGTTCAATCAAGGTGGAATGGAACCTTTCGATCATTCCATTGGATTCAGGGTGTTGACTACTGATGAAGTGAAGTTGCACTTTGTGTAATGCAAGAAGTTCTTTTATAACTGCATTTTTGAATTCTCCTCCGTTATCGGAGATGATGGTTTGTGGTACGCCATGATGACTGAAGTACTGGATGAGTTTGTCTGCTACAATTATTGCTTGGGCAGATGGCAAAGGGTAGGCTTGTGCATACTTAGAGAAGGCGTCAATAATTGTTAGAAATTTTGTGCTCTCTAGGGAAACGCTGTCAATGTGTAGTATTTGAAAGGGTTTGATGGGTGTTGGAGTTAAATTAAATTTAAGTTTCAAGGGGTGTCTGTCATATTTTGATAGTTGACATGGCTCGCAGTTGTTGATATATTCTTGGACTGTTTTCCTTATGTTCGGCCAGTAGTATGTTCTTCTAATTATTTTTTCAACTTCGTCCATACCTCTGTGGTTTGATATTCCTTCGTGAATGTTTTTCACTATGTTTTGTTGTTCGTTTTGGTTCTCAATGTCGGTCAGGTATTGCGTGCATTTGATTAGATTATATCCTGAGTCCGGGTAGTATGTTTGTAAAATTCTAGAGAATCTTTCATAAAGTTGTTCAAAGGGGCTCCGGTGGAAGTAGAGGTGATATGGAACTTTGGGGGCAATAAAAGCGTCAATGAAATCTTTAATTTGGTTTTCCCAGTTGTTATGAGAGAATTGAACGAAAATTCGTTGTTTGTTTCCGTGTAAAACTTTAATTGTAAGGTCAGCTCTTTCGAAGTTGACTTCAGTGATTATAAGTTGGTTTAATCCAACATTTACGGGTCCATCTTTGATTGGTATGCCGATGATGGGGTGTTCTGCACTTGTGTGTATGGTGGCATTTGTGTCATCAAATCTAAGTCTTCTAGATTTATTTGTTCTTCTGGATTGAGTAAAGCCTCTAAAGGTATCTCGTTTATGTTGAAGTCGTCACGATCATTTTCTGCAGGTTCGACAGCAGTAGATTGAGTTTCGTCATTGTATTCGTGGCTAGGTCCTGGTGTTATTGAATTTGTGTTTATTTCCACTCTAGATAGAGCGTCTGCATTTCCATTGAGTACTCCTTTCTTGTATTCTATTTTATAGTCGAATTCTTCGAGTTTCAAGCGCCATCTGACGAGCTTGGAATTGGGTTCTTTTAAATTAAATAACCACTGCAAGGGTTTGTGGTCCGTCACAATGGTGAATTGGCGGCCATACAAGTAGGGTCTAAAATATTTTGTGGCCCACACTATTGCGAGGAGCTCTTTTTCAATAGTTGAATAGACGGATTCGCTTTGGTTGAGGGTGCGGCTTGCGTATGCAACAGGAAGATCGGAACCTATTTTACCTTGGGAGAGGATGGCACCAATAGCGTAGTTACTAGCATCTGTTGTTAGAATAAAGGGTTTGTCAAAGTCGGGATACTGTAGTATAGGATCATTTAGTAAGAGATTCTTACATATTTCAAAGCTATCTTTAAAGTCTTTGTCATGAATGTTGATTTTTGCGCCTTTTTTAAGTCTTAAGGTCAATGGTTTGGTGAGTTTTGCAAAGTCTTTTATGAATTTCCTATAATAGCCAAGTAGTCCTAGGAAGCTTTTAATTTTCTTTGTAGTATTTGGGATGGGGAATTGTTGAATTGCTTTGATTTTACTGGGGTTGGGTTTGATTCCTTCGGGTGTGATGATATGGCCTAGGTATGAAACTTCTTTACATAAAAACTCTGATTTATCTAATTGTATTTTTAGGTTAAATTGTCTTAATCGGTCAAATACTTTGCGGATATTTACAAGATGTTCAAAGAGGCTAGTTGAGAATATTATTATGTCATCTAAATAAACTAGACAGTTAACGTTTATTAAACCGCGTAAGATGTTGTCCATTGTTCGCTGGAATGTTGCTGGAGCGTTGCGTAAGCCGAAGGGCATACGAAGAAATTCCCAATGTCCGGAGTCGCTGGAGAATGCTGTTTTAGGGATGCTGTTTTCGTCGACTTCAATTTGATGAAATCCACTTGCTAAGTCCAGAGTTGTAAAGTATTGACAACGACCAAGTTTGTCAAGGAGGTCATCAATGTTGGGAAGGGGATATTTATCTGCTACTGTCCGTTCGTTAAGTTTACGGTAGTCGACGACAATGCGCCATTTCTTTTTTCCGCTTGCGTCAGGTTTTTTGGGCACAACCCAGATGGGGGAGGTCCATGGTGAATGTGAAGGACGTATGATGTTTTGGTCTAGCATCTTTTGAATTTGGGCTCGAACTTCCTCTCTGTGGATGGGAGGGTACCTGTATGTTTTTGTGTGGATGGGAGTGTCGTCCATAGTGATGATTTTATGTTTAACTTGATTGGTGAAAGAAAGGGGGACGTGTTCCATGTGAAAGATGTCGGAATATTCCATGATGATTTTCTCAAGTTGCAATTTTTCTTCTTCGTTAAGGTGGTCTGTTCGGATCAAGTCTACTACATCAGGGTGAATTTGGTTGCTTTGAATATGGTTGAGATTTGAGAATTTGGGTGGAGCGTCGAAGTCATGAAGAATTTTGCTTTCTAAAGGTTTGGAAAGGTTTACTGTGTGTTCTTCTTCTGATGAATTTATTATTGTACATGTTATTTTGTTGTTCTTAATTTTTGTTATACCTGATGGGGTATTTAGTCCGTTTTTGTAAGTTATTTCAGGTATAAGTACTTCTTTGTCGGGCATTCCTACTGTTGAGAGATGAATGATTTTCTCAGTATGTGGTGGTACAGTGATGTGATAAAGTTCAGATGTTGTAGTTTTGAATTTCAGGGGTATAACGGTGTTGTTGTTTTTCATAGTATTATTATTTAAATCAAGGACAAGGTTTAATCGTTTCAGAACGTCCATTCCTAATAAACAGTCAAAATAGGTGTGAAAATCAAATAGGTGGAGCTTAATTTTATTGGTTGTCTGAAAAATTGATGGGGATGGGATAGTAATACTAAATTTTTCTTTAGATTGTCCGTGGGCAGATTTAATTTCAAAAGGGTCTGAACGAATAAAATTTCTGAAATTTTGGATTGCTTTGCTAGGTCGAATAAAAGATTTTGTACTTCCGGTGTCGATTAGGGCTTTGAGGTTCCATTCGGGAATCTCGATGTATGGTAATGTTTGGTTATCTTTGCTGCTTAGATTTAGGATTAGTTCTGTGTTTCTTCCGAGGCTGTTACTTGAAAATCCTGGTCTGAATTTATTATTTCGTCAGTGTCGTTATAGTTGAAGTTATTTTCGTCAAGATTTTCGTAGCTTTCGTCATTTTCATAATTGTTAGTGTTTTCCGGTGTGTTTTCAATGTTGTGTAGGTTTGTGTTCCTACTGTGTACTATACTCATAGGAGTCGGTTGGGGTAGTGGTTTGGAGGTAGTTGGTCTTCCAAATACATTTGATTGAGCAAAAGAATTATTATTGTTTCTGTTTACAGTTTGAACTGTAGAATTTTGACGATTGAACATGTTATTGTTATTGTTGTTGTGTCTGTTGAGATAGGTGTTGTTTCTGTTGAAGTTGTTATAATTGTTGTTGTTATTGTTTTTGTTAAATTTGTTGTTTCGGAGTTGAGGTGGAACGTAAGGGGTTGATTGTATACTTTTAGTGGTTTCGATTTGGAAATCGTTTACTAAAATGTTCAGGGCCTCATTGAGGTCTTTTGGATTCTTTGTACGAATTAAAGATCCTAACGGGTCTTTAAGTCCACGTAATAGTGTACGGAGTGCTAGATCTGAAGTAAATTTCTTGAGGTGTTCACTACCATCTAGATTGTGGTTAGTGATGTATGACGTTTGTACGTTTAGTATTTTTTGAATTTTGTTGAAAAAGTCAAAAACTGAATCATTGTTTTGTTTCATTGCACACATTTCTATGACGAGTGTGTGCACGTCCCTTTTGTCAGAATACGTGTTTACTAAGGCTTGTTTTAAGTCGTTCCATGAATTGAGTATGCAAGAACTGATGTTCTTTTGGGCTTCGCCCGTGACTTTAGCAAGGATCGAATCCATCAAGTAGTCGTTCTGAAAATCGGCTGGGTCAGCCGAGTTGTAAAATTTGGTAACCAGTTTTTCGCATATTGCGATGAACCGGGGCAATAATTCGATATCGCCAGAAAATTCGGGAATCATTTTCAGGTATTCCGGTTTAAGAACCGGTACTTCTGTGTTGTCCGGCATTGTGGATGTTTGTGACAAAGAAAGGTTATTTAAAATACGTTCAAGTTGAACAATATCTGCGCTAGGTACGATCGATTCGCCTAAGGCAGCGTTTGGAAATAAATCTGGGATTGATTCTTCAGAAGACTTTCGCGAAGAATCGGAAGAAGCCGTTTTGATTGCTTTGATTGCAAAAAGGTTTTAACTTTTTGCAAGGTACTATTAAAAAGTTTTATTCAAATTGAACAGTATTGTTGATAACAACGTTAAAAAGAAACTATGAAATAATATAAGAGAAAAAAAAAATAATGATAATTAACTTTTGTACGCCTAGAATTTACCGAGGTAAAAAAAAATTCTTAAAAGAAAAATATTGATTTTAGTACACCTTATGGTACTAGGTACTAATATTATGTAGAATGTAGAATATAGAAATCACTAAATAGAAAATTGCTTATTTCTTGAGGTGAGGTATTTACTTATTTCTTACATGAAGATTATATGGAACATTGTGTGGATTCCGCAGGGTGATAGGTATCAGATATCAGTAGGCACCGCTTAGGTCAGCAGGCACTGCAGGCAGTACTCGATGCGCTCGATGCGTCAGGAGACTGGGGACTGCTTATTGGGACTCTGCGTAATTGAAGTTATGATACTAACTATGTGGCAGGAAACTGGGGGCTGCCGTAGAATTTGCAGGGAATTAGGGCAGGATACTGGGGGCTGCCGTAGATTGTGCAGAAAATTAGGGCGGGATACTGGGGGCTGCCGTAGATTGTGCAGAGAATTAGGGCGGGATACTGGGGGCTGCCGTAGATTGTGCAGAGAATTAGGGCGGGATACTGGGGGCTGCCGTAGATTGTGTGTAGCCAGCGGCTAGTGGTGAGTGGTGGGAGAGAGGTTCCCAATGCAGAGGAAACACAAGTTTCGTGCAAAGGTCCTTTTTTTACTGCGCCAAATGCAGGTACGTAAAGTACGCTGCTAAAAATATATAAAATAATTTAATTGTTCACTGCTAAAGTATATAGAATAATTCAATTGTTTGAATAACTTTATTAACCAAAACTTCTAAGTTGGAATTTAATCAAAAAGGTTTAGATGACAACTTATCCGATATTCGCTCGGATTTGTAGATTTGATTTGATAATAAACACTGGAAAGAACTTGAGGTGAATAACAATCACAAATAGATTAAATAGAATTAAAAAGGAAATAGTTTATTGATAATTTAAAATGACACTTATAAATTAAGTACAAATTAGAATTACGAGGAAGTGCGCGATGCACTGTCCTACGTTCAAACTCAAGATCGACTGGCTGAGCTTATGCTGAACTCGGTGATGGAATCTACTGAGTGTGAATCAGCAAGATCAGCAGGATCGGGCTGATTACTTGTATGCTGCATTGCAATATTTCGTAAGAAAAATACCGATGTTGCCAGACATTCAAACTTTTTTGATCTTGGGGAGACATGAATAGACAAAATTGAGACCATATGTTCGGACTTTCCATCAGTTTCCCATGTGAAATAATACGCATGATCTATGGGGCGAACTATGAAACAGGATCAGATTCAATTTTAAAGGACACTAGATGGGCATTTTTCTTTTTTTTCCAGGTTTGGTATTTCCAAATATTTCCAATTTAGATCGTGAAAGAAAATGCGTTTTGGTACTTTTAAAGATAAACAATGGACTTAGCCTTAGAAGAACTGGAAGCAAGAACTTTCTAAATACATTTTCGTTAACCAAACTGGAAGAAGATTTTTTATTTCCAAAAGAAAAATGACTTGCTTCCAGTTTGTTCATTTTATTCCAGTTGCATCCACTTTGGTTAGAAAGAAAAATACGGCTTGGTTAAGAACACTTAACCCTTTCGTCACCCGCGGGACACATAGGTCCCACCTCATTACTCCAGTATAAACTTTTTTGAAATTAATTTTATTTTCGGAAATGGATAGATGGTACTGTAATGCATCTATTTTCTAAAATTGAAGCATGTACCTATGCTCCTTCTAATTTGGTCAC
Source organism: Bactericera cockerelli (assembly GCA_024516035.1). NCBI lineage: Eukaryota > Metazoa > Arthropoda > Insecta > Hemiptera > Triozidae > Bactericera > Bactericera cockerelli. Next base: position 7,967,325 of record CM044966.1, read on the forward strand.
GAAAGGGTTAACGCAGCTTTCAGTGGGAATTTAGAGCGCAGTGATTGGTTCAAATTCCCTTTAGAGGGCGTGGGAATAGTGTCCACCGACCTCAGTAGCTTGATCGATAAGGCGGCGGACTTGTAACCTGGAGGTGGGTGATCCCTGTCCCGGTTTCGGCGTGGATTTAGTAAAGCGAGTTTGAGTAGTTGTGATATCACGAAAATAATTAACACAAATATGATAAATTTAACTTAACCTTTAACATATTTTTGGTAGATTCCTCTTTCCACCACTGTTGGGCGATTGAAAGGGGGCACTTGCTGGCAACAGCCTCAATCCCCCTTAACTTTTAGCTGTTTCATAATTCGAAGACTCAACTCCACAGAGGTAAGGAAAAAGTCTAATAATTCCATTCATATCAACCCAAAAGGTGCGCCACCATTTTGGGAACCACTGTATTTAGACCACAACCGTTTTTAATTATTTACAAAACTAAGAGCTCGGATTTCCTGACAGTTTTTTTTCCGAATTTTTTCTCCTTTATTTAATCATAAAATAATTAAGGGCGCACGTTTTTGTAATACCTCTATTTGTGGCTTTGTTCAATAATGCTAGGGCGCAAAGTCTAGATTTTGCATATACCGTTTTATCTGTTCCTAAATTCTAAAAAGAAAGATAAAAGAGCTAGTTATCTGTGTTATTATGTCACATTTTTTGTAGTAGGTAGCATCGACATTACGAGAACTAATGCGAATGCATCATATCTCCAACCAACCATCATATTCCAATATCAATCTCGTAATGCCGTCACTGTTCTTTGCCCAATCTACAACTACCCCATTGTCCTCACGAAGCTAGGGTAGGGTGAAACATCTAAAGTACAGAGACGAAAAAATTCCGACCCCGCCGGAATTCGAACCCGGGTCACCTAGAGTGCAATCCGAGCATGTTGCCGTTACGTTGTAACTACTTGTTTCTACCTTATGGAATTGCCTCCCTTTGTGTTTTTTACTGAAACAAGAGCTTCTTCACTTTTTTGTGGGTAGCACAACATCACTAAGGGTATTACTTACTTGTCTATCCTGGTAGCTCATTGGTAAAGGCGGCACTCTCTGAATCCAGAGATTCCACAGGTCGCGGGTTCGAAACTTGACCGGAACATGACAAGTTGTCCTGCCATTTAGGATTTTTGCCACATAATAATACGAGATACGTCCGGAAAGTAAGGGGACACTTGTCGTAGGGGTTGGTAGGAATGTCTTTTTTTCAAGGTTGGCATATCTGCTTATAGGGGAACTCCTAACGGTCACAATGAGCCCTTGCCCATCTCAGTTCATTGGAAAATGTCGTCGCAGGAGCCCGTCGCGTCAACCTCTACAGGTGCCGTTTGCTCCACCTACCGCAGGTGCGAGATTCGGGCAGTTTATCACTTTGCGTAGGAATTCAGCTGCTGAAATCCATCCTCAGCTACTGAAAACCTATGGACCTGAGGTGATTTCACGTTCCAAGGTTTTCAAGTTGGTTAAGAAGTTTAAAGAAGGTCGCACAAACACACACGATGAAGAAAGAAGAGGCCGTCTGTCGTTTCAGAAGAACTTGTGCAGCAAGTCAATGAAAAAGTCGCAGCGATCGTCGTGTGACCCTCAAAACCGTATTCCTCTGACCTGGCGCCCTCGGATTTTCATCTGTTCAAGAAACAGAAGGAGTTATTGGCTGGAAAAAGGTTTTTCAGCGACGAGTAGGTCAAGGAGACTGTGGAGAAGTGGCTGTTGGAGGTGGAGCGGAGCGTGTATGACGAACGCATAAAAAAGTTCGGACCCAGGATGCAGAAGTGAGTGGAGCTTGTCGGTGATTATGTGGAGAAATAAAGGACTATATTTGGAACTTACCCTGTTTTTATGAAAATATATGCATTTTTCTAGTTTTAACATCAATTGTCCCCTTACTTTCCGGACGCCCCTCGTACGTCTTGGGCTGACTGCTGGAATGATTGAACGTAATAGTCCCTATCGGGCAGTATAAATAAAGCGATATTATTATTTACTTTATTTCTATATTTTGGTTTTCCTTAACGTTTCATTAACATAATCGTCACGGGAGACACGGTCTGTAGTTCTTGCAGAATAGTTCAGCCACAATAATTTCTCTGCCAATACAGATGATCAAGTTTTAAATGGTGAATTAATAGTTCTTACGCACTATAGTCGTTTTATTCTCTCTTATCCAATATCCTCTTGGAAGTTTCTTTCAGGACTATTTTTATTTGAAAGTTGTGCGTAATAAATGGACTAGAATAGAACTAGTTTTATCAGATGATTATCCAAGTCATGCACTTAGAATACTTAAGTTATCCTGGAGATAACTACATTTCAAAATCGTAAGAATTAGGAAGAAAAAAAAAAAAAAAACGTGCATTTTAATTTGAACTTTCTTCACAGAGCGTATCATGTCCAAAATGGACCCCCACCACTCTCAGATCCACCTGGAAAGTGAATTGGATGAGCAGAGTGACGCTTCCAGCTACGGTTCATCCTACTACATTGCCCCGGAAGTGAACAAAGCCCTCTCAAACATCTCTCGAGGATCCGAAATCAAAGTTACGTTCCCGAACGCACCCGAAGATGTTCATCTCGACAGGTTGTTCGGTTTTGAAAAAGCCGAAAAAATGGCGGGAACTTTCGAGCCAGATGTGGTGCAGGAAGATTTGACGCCCGATGGCGTTGTGCCACATCGAATTTTTGTCAACCAGGTTGACAGTTTCTTTGGACGACACTTCGTCAAGTTTTTGTTGACCGCAGAGTTTAGTTTTCCGCGCGATGATGGTAAAGAAAGTAGTGTTGACGAGAGGAGTGTGGAAGAGGAGGAAGAAGAAGAAGTGGATGAAGAGGAAGAAGAATTGAATGGAGAGCAGAGTGAAACATTTGATAAACTGGAAGAGACTGCGAAGAGTGTCGCGGATGCAGTTGAGGAGGAAGAGGCTAAAGTTTCCAAAGAAGGGCAAGATGATTTCGGAGACTTCGACAATGATCCGTTTTCTTTTCTTTTTGAAGACGATTCCGAAGAGGAATCAGAAAAGGACGGAAGCATTTTTCCTGAACAAAAGTCCGAAGTGGATTTGGAACCTACACTCACAGTGGAAAGTATAGGCAGCTTTGATCTCCGCAAGCTAAGAGCTGAAGAATACCAAGAACTCTTGAGCATGGAAACTGAAGAAACACGTCTGCGGTTTTTGAAGAAAATCATCAACAAACGACGCAAAGCTCAGCTAAAGAAGACAAAAGAAAAAATGGAAAAGAAAAAGCTCAAAGAACTCATGAAGAAAATCAAGTACAGTAAGACGCATAAGCCGTTTGAAATTTATGGAACTTTGGAGAAAAAATTGTCCGTGAATGAGCGGCAAGACGAGAAGTTCAAATATCTGGACAGCGTGAATCTCGTAGACGACATTGTTGAAGATCGTGAAAAGTTTCTGAGCTTCATCATGACTTGCGGAACGGTTGTTTTTAACGTTACCCCTTGTCGAAGCGATCAAGCAGAGCTTGCAAAGTTGATGGTACAAGCAGTAACAGGTAAACTACAAGAAAAAGCCTTAGATGACCCAGAAAAGTTCAAAGCGAACATTTCGTCGCGAACTTTCCTGTTGATCTCGCCCCTGATGACTTGGGCGCACACAGTCCCACTCGAGTTGGAGGAGTCCGAGGATGCTTCAGAGTTGCCATTTTTGGAAACTGACTATCGACGAAGGATTCCTCACGAAAATTTCCTACGGATTTATAGAGCTGAGAACGAGATGCTCAACTGTGGACGCAAGTTTGGGACAAAGTTGAAGACGCTGGTGGTGAACACAGGCATCCTGTACGGACACGAGGAAGAGGTGTTGGACGTTCTGTTTCTGCACGCGTGGTGCTGTGAGACAGACACTCCGCTCTTTGACACCGGAGCCAACCTCGTCCCACTCATCGACGTGGATGCGCTTTCAGAGTCCATTTTCAAGTTGATTCGTGAGTCCCCATTTATCAAGCCACGTCTCATTTTTGCGATGGAAAAAAAGTGTCTTTCCCTTCGCGAGATTTGCCAAGCGATCAGCATTCTAGGCAGGGGCGATTTGACAAAAATCCAAAAAGAGGACGCCTTCAATTTCACACAAGGTCACGTCGATCAGATAACGTACGATTTCTTGACGGTAAACCTGAACATGACACCCAAGTATTTGATTGAACACATGGATCTTTCTTTTGAGGATACTTTTGTGGAACACCAAGAGATGATCACGCAAGAGTACATCGAGTCAAATCGACTCCAACCAGTTCGCATTATCATTGAAGGACTACCAATGAGCGGGAAAACCACATTGGCGATGAGATTGTGCTCCCACTACAACATCTACTACTTGAATCGCGACACAATCGTGAACCTGTACAGGGAATTGTTGACGAGGAGGGAGAGACATCTGAAAACCAAACAAATGGACCGGCTGAACGAGGAAGCGAATGACAATGAAGATGAGACCGAGGATGATGCGGAGTGGGCAGAGCTTGAGGAGATGAACGAGATAGAGAAAAAGCTAATCGACCTGTCGAGACACCTGTACGAACATGATGGAAAGATAGCTGATGATGAAACAATGGTGAACATTATGATTGAACTTTTGTATTTCAAGAGAATCAGGAACGTTGGCTATGTTCTTGATGGATGGCCAGACTCATATGATCTCTTGAAGGATGCTTTTGAAACCAATGAAACTATCGCTCCGAGTAAGTAAGACAAAACAAAAGCTTTTAAGGGTTAAAATGAACAGACATTTCATTAATTTAATTAGTTACTCAGCATTAGTTTTGGCTGATAGAAATTGCCATTGACAACAACTCCACCTTTAGTTAGGACATCTGTCTGGATTTTTAATAGAAGTTTGAATTTGATTACAGTGGTTTTAGTAATCATTTTTGTTAATTCTGGTTACTTCATGTTATTTGTACGCTGTCGAGAGTATGAAACCAAGCTTTTTGAATTGAATCTTAGGTAGAACCTAGATTTTGGCGGTAATTGGTGGAGCCACCATTAGTGTGATATTATTATAGGTACCTATAATTAAAATAAATATTATTTAGACTGCCCGGTTAGGAATTTTGAATCCCATTATTCCAGCAGTAATCC
>CM044966.1:7972560-7983300 GCA_024516035.1 Bactericera cockerelli
CTGGAGCGGAAAATTACAACCGAGTTTTCCGTTTCCAGAATGGCATGGATATAAAGGTAAAATGCCCTGAAGTAATGCGAAAGCGGTTTCGGGCCACAATTACCTTTATATAAATTTAAAAAAAGGGCACAGAAACCTATAACACGATGGAAATGGATTACAATATGGACCCTCAAAACAAATTTCTAGTAAAATTCTGCCCAGTCGAGAACTGAACTCAATTATCATAACTGGTAGTCAAGTGGATAACGCGCTAGTCTGGTAATCGAGGTAGCTTAGGGATCCGTTGGTTCAAATCTCACCCAGTGCATGAATTTTTCCTCATTCATTTGAGTTTGTTAACACGTAATAATAAGACCCTAAGAGTGAGGTGGTAGAAAATTCTTTGAGCATTAAACTCGCTTGGTGATTAACTTCCACTAAAGAGTGTTAGTATTATTACATCTAGATCACGACCTCTAGTGACAACAGGGGTTAAAAAAGTTCCAGGTTCGATATTTCCAAATATTTCATTTTATTCCAAATATTTCTAGTTCAACCCACTGTTCCTGAAAGAAAAATGCGTTTCGGTACTTTTAAGGATAAAAATTGGACTTTGTCCATGAAAAAACTGGAAGAAAGATTTTTCCTCTCCCAAAAGAAAAATTACTAGCTTCCAGTTTGTTCATTTTATTCCAGTTGTATACACTTTGGTTGAAAAGAAGAATACGGCTAATTTATGTAGTAACTAGTCAGGCAGATTTCTTATGTGCGCCGTAGTTTAGTTAGTTATGCAATGTGCAACAAGAGCAAAGTGTTCAGTATGAAATCAGTAAAAACAGAAAAGTGAGAAGTTGTACTAATGTACAATTGTACATGAATATCAGAACATACCTGGACAGCTGTTTCGAGCTCATTTGCTCTCATCAGCAGGATTATCCCTGCCATCAACTAATCTCTCTATTTTAATCAGTATAAACATACCTGACACATTGCCTCTCAACCAAGGGCTCAATGAGGTTTTAGTACTGTGATTTGAAAAATAAATATATGTCACCTTTAGAAACTTCAGTTCTGAAAATATGGGCATTTCGCCGACCTCAGTAGCTTGATTGATAAGGCGGCGGACTTGTAACGTGGTGGTCGGTGGTTCAAGTCCCGGTTTCAGCGTGATGAACATAAAAAAAGTTAAGTTATCATAATTGTGTTAATCACTTTCGTGATATCACAACTACTCAAACTCGCTTTACTAAATCTTCGCTGAACGCGTGACTCGAAACCCCGACTTTCAGGTTACAATTCCGCCGGCTGCGTTCGGTCACCCAGCCTGAGTTGGGCCGGGAATAGCCAGCATCACGAGAGTTGGAATTTGAATGGTCACCCATCCAACTCCTGTACCTTTGCTTAACTTTAGTGACAGAACGTGAACAGTGAACATAGCCAGCGTTGATGGCACGTTGAATACACCAGTTTTGATTTCTGTCACTGAAGTTAGATAACGACCAGCCAGACTAGAACTTGAATGGTTGACCTGTCGTAATTCGAACCCTCGTGATGATGGCTGATCCCGACCCCACTCAAGCTGGGTGAGGTTAATTTGAGTACCTGTTGTGTGAGATTCCAGCGAATGAAGGCTACGCGACTTGTCGTGAAATGGGGATATGACTATGCAGTTGAAAGTGACGTTAAACCAAAATATTTAAGCCAGCACACATGGCGCGTTCAATGCACCCGTTCTCGTAGTATCACCGAGGCCAAGCAACGTCCAGCGAGTAGAAGTCTTCGTGATGCTGGAATTCCGGCCCAACCCAGTCTGGGTGAGGTGAATGAGGGTATCAGGTTTGTGAGTTTCCTGCTAGTGAAACATAACACCCGCATTGGGATATGACCAGTAATGACTATGCAATTAAAATCGACGTTAACACACACCCAAAAATTTAACTAGGAGATAAGTGTTTTTTTTCTTTTTACTTATTTATTTTGTCATTTGTTTGTTTTTTTCTTAATTTTTATACTATTAACATTGTACTCTGTTCTCCTAATAAACTATAAAGCAATAAAAAAAAAAGCTGTAAAATTTAAATTTAAGTTTTAATCAATTTATTGTATATAAATAATTATGATGTTATTGTTGTTGTAGCCAGCTTGGCAGGGTGAGTGATGGTCTCCAGCCAACTTTATTTCAAAGTTGGCTCGTCCTGAATTTCTATGTGCGATCAATCATCGTGAGGACTTGGACTTTTCTTTATAAGTCACTAGCGGGCTGTCGCCCGCTTTGCGGGCCGAGGCATGGCCGTGAAAGCAAAAAATCCTTTTTCGCCAATGGCAGGTGTTGTAGTGGGAGTTTCGAAAAATCCCGTCTTATTGCACATCTAGACTATAAGACAAAGCTACCTACCAAATTTCAGCTTCCTAGGACTTACGGTTTGGGCTGTAGAGCGATGATCAGTCAGTGGTCAGTGGTCAGTGGTCAGTGGTCAGTGAGTGTCTTTGACATTTATATATAGAGATTAAACCCTTTTAGCCAGCGTCGATGGCATGTTGAATACACCGGTTCCCTTCAGAACACCGAAGTTAAGCGACATCCAGCGAGGTTAAGACTTGGATGGGTGACCATTCAAATTCTAATTCTCGTGACGCTGGCTTTTCCCCGGCCCCACTCAGGCTGGGTGAGGTCAATGTGAGTAGCAGGTTTGTGAGTTTCCTGCGAATGGAGGGTAAAACCCCCGTCGTGATATGACCATGGCAGTTAAAAGCGACGTTAAACCCCACTTAAAAAAAAAAACCCTTTTAATGACTTATAAAGAAAAGTCCAAGTCTGCAAGGAAACTGCAAGCTGACCTGGCTTGTAAGGGTTGGCAAGTCAGTTCTATGTTTATAGTCCTCTAGCGGGACACTGGTCTTCTCCCTGTTTAACGTCCCCCAGCCAGACTATATTAATAATATGATAACAATAATTAATATTTATAATTATTGTAATCTGAATTAGTCCAGATGACAATGAATCCTTGGCTCATATATTATTAATAACATGAGCTATATTATATAATTAATAGTAAAGCTATATTATTAATAATAAATATGACAGAACACTTGAATAAACTATTTGTTATGAAATGTGTTATACGAATTCGATGTCAAACTTTGTTGAATTTATTATTACTATCATTAATATTATTAGTAGCTATTATTATTAAATTTATTATTATTATAATTGTTAATAGTTCTTATTATTATCAATTAACAGGCGCGGTTACCTCGACATTTGCATTTTTTAGATCAATTTCCTAGTTTAAATTAGGACCAAGGCTTCGGAACGGTATTTAGCTCTCTGTCTCTCCATATGGCCACTTTAGAATTTGATCTAGTAACAGCTGGCCTGAGGCTTGCAGCAAATTCTATAGTCTGTTTAGTTACGAAAAAAAAAGCCGACCTTAGTAGCTTGATCGATGAGAAGGAGTTAGGGGCGGCGTAACTCGAAAAAAAAACACACAAACTCACGAATAGCTCAGTGGTTAAGCACTGGCTTGTCATGCGGATGGTCCCTAGTTCGAATACCTTCCGGTGCGCTCGTGTTGACCCAGCACCTAAATTGGAAGTATTATGTCACTTCTCACCCATCAGAGGGGAGGCACACTACGAGATGGGCAGGCTACAACACAGACCACAAGCGTCTACAGTAGCTCCTGTTTCATGGCTACAACACTCATCAATTGTGCACTGGTAGGCAAGTGGTTATCGCGCTAGTCTGGTAATATAGGTAGTGTAGAGATCCGTTGGTTTGAACTCCTCCCAGTGCATGAATTTTTCCACAGTAATTTGAGACTGTGACCACATAATAATAAGTCTTTGAGGGTTAGATAGTAGAAAATGCTTTGAGCATTAACCTCACCTGGTGGTTACCTTCCACCAGAGTGTTATTATTATTATTATTTGATATGTACCGTGACATAACCCCCATCTAGATTAAACCACTCTTGAGACAGTCATTTTTAACGTCGCTTTCAACTGCTGGTCATATGACGACGCGGGTGTTACCCTCCATTGTGAGAAAACTCACAAACCCACTATTCACAGTAACCTCACCCAGCCTGGGTTGGGCCGGCATCTTCACCTCGCTGGACGTTGCTTAACTTGAGTGATTCTATGAGAACGCGGCCACCGACGCTGGAATACTACGGTTTGGACAGGCTACATCACAGATCAGAAATATCTAAAGCAGATGTTTTTTTTATTTATCTTTTTTTTTTACAGGGAACTCTGGATAGACTATAGTAACAGTAGTTAGCCCGGTGGCTATGAGTGACTTACTAGATAACTCTACTCTAGATCAGTGCTGCTCAACCTTTCTAGAGAACACGCGAGGTCCCCCTATTCTGGGTGCACCTATTCTATTTATTTATTTACACTTTATTAATTGGACATATCATATACAGCACGGATAATTACAAATTATTATACAATATAAGAGAAGAAAAAAATAAATATATATATATACATAATACTTATATCCTAACTAAAGGGCGAAGTTATTGCCTTTATTTTTATTTATTTATTTACAGTTTATTAATTGGATACATTATGTAAACTGTTGTACAGCATAGATAGTTACAAATTATTATACAATATAAGAGAAGAAAAATAAATAAATATATACGTAATATATGTCCTAACTAAAGGGCGGGGTTATTGCTTTAGGCAATCTCTTCCACCCAAACCTTCTATTCAGCCTCTAAAGCTTCGCGTGCTCAGTCCTAAGGTAAGCTGGGACTTGGAGTGAGCCTGTGGCCATCCCATGGACCACTCGGTCATAGAATTAGGGTCATAGAATTAGGGACTTAACGCGCGCGGCCACAACGAAACCCTGGACCCTAGACCGTTAGGCACAAACACAATGGAGGTATAAACCCTAGACCCTCGAATATAGACAGTACCACCTAAAATAATCTAACCATGTTATTAAAAAAGTGGATCATATTGTATTCCTATAGAAATACAAGGTACATAAAACAGTAATAAAATAAAATTCCGTATAGTAGACTTCTACAAACTCAGCAGAGGGAAGAGCCGAAAGCATACTTGCTGCATTCCCCCTCTGCACCGCCAGGCTGAGACGCTGTTTCAGGTGAATTTTTGATCTGGGAATCCCTTTATATAGGCTAATTTACTCCTGTATATGCCATGAAATGTAAACGGTCACAACGGAGTCCCAAAAATCGTCTAAATCAAGGTGTAGGTACCAGGGTCTAGGGTCTATGTTGTATAGGGTGTATACCTGGGTCCTCGTTGCGAACGCCTACTAAACTTAGTAACAGCTGTATATTTATCAAGCTGTAGGTACCAGGGTCTAGGGTCTATGTTGTAGGGTATAGACCAGTGTCCTCTTTCTAGCCGCCTACTTAGTACCAGCTGTATATCAAGCTGTAGTACCAGGGTCTAGGGTCTATGTTGTAGGGTATAGACCTGGGTCCTCGTTGTGAACGTCTACTTAAGCTAATGTCTTTGTAACCTTACATCCAATAGGGACAGGCGTTCCCGCACTTTGGGAAGCACTGAACTAGATCCAGATCCTGCGCCTGTGATAATTCTGGAACGGTTCGATAAGAGCAAAATACAGGGTGACAAATATATCTTACGTGTATTTTCATCTATTTTTTAAATTTGGGTTTAACGTCGCTTTCAACTGCATGGTCATAACACGAAGGGAGTTTACCTTCCAATCGCAGGAAACTCCCAAACGTGCTACCCACATTAACTTCACCCAGCCTGGGTTGGACCGGAATGCCAGAATCACGAAGTCTTCACCTCGCTGGACGTTGCTTAACTTCGGTGATACCATAAGACCCGGTCATTCACCACTCTATCGACGCTGGTCTGTCACGTTCGAAATTTCTTATTTTTTCTAATCGTTGTTTCAAACAGTTTGGATTTAGACATATTTATTTTACCGTGATCGGACATTGTAAGAATTAAGAGAAACCACCGAGCAAGCTAATGATGAAGCTTGATCGATAAGGCGGTGGACTTGTAACCTGGAGGTCGGTAGTTCAAGCCCCGCTACAACGTAAAATTAGTAAAGCGAGTTTGTGATATCACGAAAGTGATTAACACAAATGGGTATATTATTATTATTATACACTTTATTAGATATAAATGGACATAATGTATAATACAAATAATTCATTTTAACAATGAAAAAAAAATGGAAACAATATCTTAATATATAAATGTCAAAGTCACTGACTGACTGACCACTGACTGATCATCGCTCTACAGCCCAAATCATAAGTCCTAGGAAGCTGAAATTTGGTAGGTAGCTTTGTCTTATTTTCGCCATTGGCGAAAAAGAATTTTTTGCTTTCACGGCCATGCCTCGGCCCGCAAAGCGGCCACAGCCCGCTAGTAACCTATATACAATGAAAATGAAAAAGAATAGAAAAACATATAAAAACATATGTCCTAACTAAAGGGCGAGGTTATTGCCTATGGCAATCTCTTCCACCCAACCCTTTTTTGGTAGGATATCTTATTTACGGTTGCCATGTCCGAGATTTTGTGTTACCTTGTAGAAATAACTAGGTCTAGAGACAATGCCAGTCAATGTGGCGTGGACTGTCTCTATACCCGGAGGCTTAGGGCACAGACTCTTGAACACGTCCTTCAAAGATGGATCAGCTGTCGCAAGATAACTGAAGCAAATATTTTTTTATAATAATAATAAGTAATGATATTTTTCGGTTCCAGGTGCGGTTAGCTCTTTGAGAAGGTGGTTGTAAAAAAATCATCTTAATTACATAACAGAGAATATTTTTGCAATGAAATTCACATTTTATTGAACTTATAGCATATAGTCATATTGTGCTTGTAATAATAATAACAACACTCTTTATTGGAAGGTAACCAGGCGAGGGCCCAAAGCATTTTATACCACCTATCCCTCAGTGTCTTATTTTTTTGTGCTTACAAAAGCAAATAATTGAGGAACAATTCATGCAATGGATGGGATTCGAACCAACGGATCCGAATGCAACCTGGATTACCAGACTAGTGCGTTAACCACTTGACTACCAATGTACGGTCTTCCAATGTCTTCTACTTTGGCTAAAAAATTCAAATTGTGATATAATAACACAAAGAAACACATTTATTATTATTATTTTTAGCTAATAATGTCATACAGTCATACGTCCCAACATACTGTAAGCGATCTATTAATAACTCCTCACAATGCACAAAGCGTAAGTCGGACGAATTTAGACTTTGACCCTTTGACCCTATAGCTTAAGGGTCAAAGACTGATTTGACCCTTAAGCTATAGGCCACAAGATTGAATGGCACTGTGGCGAACTAAACCAAAGCACTTAGTCATTTGAGATTATCTTGTCCAACACATGTGTCCTTTATACAGGGTGTCACAGAACCAACACACATGTCCTTTATACATGATGTCACAGAACCAACACACATGTGTCCTTTATACATGATGTCACAGAACCAACACACATGTCCTTTATACATGATGTCACAGAACCAACACACATGTGTCCTTTATACAGGTTGTCACAAAACCAACACATGTGTCCTTTATACATGATGCCACAGAACCAACACACATGTGTCCTTTATACAGGTGTCACAGAACCAACACACATGTGTCCTTTATACAGGGTGTCACAGAACCAACACACATGTGTCCTTTATACAGGGTGTCACAGAACCAACACACATGTGTCCTTTATACAGGGTGTCACAGACCAACACTCATGTTGCTCCTGTGTCACAAACCTCAATAGAGGTGTCACAAACCTCAATAGAGGTAATACTTCAGCAACATAGCCGAACCTCAGTACCTTATTTAATAAGGACGCGGAATTGTAAAGTGGAGGTCTGTGGTTCAAGTCCCGGATTCAGCAGATATTTAGTAAAGCGAGTTTAAGTAGTTGTGATATAGCGAAAGCGATTAACATAAATATAATACCTTTTCTTTTTTACTTCGGCAATATGGTGGAATAGGTTATGGAAACGTCATGTCCCATAACTAACTATCCAATATGGCGCCCGTTATTAACTTTCGTGATGTCGCAACTACTCAAACTCGCTTTACTATTTTTTTCCTCATTAGTTTTGAGTTTGTGATTACATAATCATAAGACTCTGAGGGTTAGGTGGTAGAAAATGCTTCGAGCATTAATCTCGCCTGGTGATTACCTTCCACTAATGAGTGTTATTATTGTGTTATTATATATTAGTACTAAATCTACGCTGAAACCGGGACTTGAACCACCGACCGGGACTTGAACCTACTGATTGATCAAGCTACTTTTTACCCCCTCCCACCCCCTGTTCACCTACGTTCTCCTGAACTATAACTAGAGTTTCATTTGTAATTACCTCTGCCAACACACATGCCCTTATGTTTACGGACAAGAGATGAGTGAATCATTCGACAGACACATGACTCACAAAACAACTCTCTTAACAAAATAGAACGTAATTCTCACGTTAATGATAATGATAATGACACTTTTTAGTGGAAGATAACCACCAGGCTTGGTAAATGCTCAAAGCATTTTCTACCACCTAATCCTCAGAGTCTTATTATTATATGGTCACAAACTCAAATAAAATTAATAAGGAAAAATACATGTAATGAGTGGCATTCGAACCAACGGATCCCTACGCTACCTGGATTACCAGACTAGCGCGTTAACCACTTGATCACCAATGATGCATGCATGTTCCGGTGGCAAAACTGTACCTCAGCCTGCGTCGCTGTTGATGGCACGTTAAATACACCAGTTCTCAGTAGGTCACTGAAGTTAAGCAGCGTCCTGCGAGGTTATGACTTGGATACATTTTTCAAATTCGAGCCCTCGTGATGTTGGCTATTATGGGCACAAACCGACTTCAGTAGTTTGATCGATAAGCCGAGGCGGCGGAGTCGTAACCTGGAGGTCGGTGGTTCAAGTCCCGGTTTCAGCGTAGATTTAATGAAGCGAGTTTGAGTAGTTGTGACTTTCTTTGTATAGAGCGTTCTTCACAATTCAGCCGAGATATTTGATAACATGAAAAGGTTTAACAGTTTAACACACAAATAGCTTTCTTGAAACCTTTGATTCCCGGCGCCAATCAAGCTGAGTCAATTTGAAATTCTGGTTGGTGAGTTTTTTCCTATTTTTATAGGGTTCAAAAATAAAAATTGGATGTTCAATATTGTTTTTCAATATTGAAAAAACCAGATGGTTTTTCATATCTTTTAAAAAGGTAACAGTGCTGCGGAATAGATCAAACACGCAAAGTTTGCTCGCACAGAAAGCACAGGTGTTTTTTTTTTACTGTTGCGTTTCAAGAAACCTTCCACAATTATTGATTCTCGATGGTTTCAATATCGAGAGAAAACTTCGATTAATCGATTTTCCATAATGCACAAACATTAGAAATAATGTTTAAATCCTGTGTAGTCAAATTCTTAAATTGCTCATTAAAAAAAGCTCAAAAAAAAAATATTTTCAAATGTCTGAGTGTTTGGGTGATCTCGCATTATTCGCATCGAATCATCCGGATGTTTTTTATTTTTTTCTACATTTTTCGAGAAAAAATGGTCAATTTACTGATGTATTCCCAAAAAGATCATATATTTTTCTTAGATTTATAGAGAAATGTTTGAAAGAACTCAACAGTTGCTTCCTGTTTTCATCATTAACTTAGGGCGGCATTATGAAACAGGATTAGATTAATGAATCATATACTCTATCTTTTAACCTTTAACTCGCCTATTAGAGGGAAATTCGAGAGGGAACGAATAGTCGAACCCCCACCGCTGACAAAAATGTTCGACCTCAGGTTCAAAACCCCGCGCCGACAAAAATGTACATTACCTATTCAAACTTTGGTTACAGTTATTTGTAAGGGATACCTTCCGGTGCCTTCGTGTTGACCCAGCACCTAAATAGGAAATATTGTATTATTTCTCGCCCATCAGAGGGGAGGCATACTACGGAATAGGCAGGCTACAACACAGACCACAAGCGTCTACAGTAGCTCCTGTTTCATGGCTACGAAAAAAAAAGGCTGTGAAACACTCATCTTCTTAAAAAAAGAAGAAGAAAAAAACACAGCGCATTTATGTCTACATATAGTGTTTTTTTTTTTTTTTTTTTTTTTTTTTTTTAAGTGGGGTTTAACGTCGCTTTCAACTGCCATGGTCATATCACGACGGTGGTTTTACCCTCCATTCGCAGGAAACTCACAAACCTGCTACTCACATTGACCTCACCCAGCCTGAGTGGGGCCGGGAAAAGCCAGCGTCACGAGAATTAGAATTTGAATGGTCACCCATCCAAGTCTTAACCTCGCTGGATGTCGCTTAACTTCGGTGTTCTGAAGGGAACCGGTGTATTCAACATGCCATCGACGCTGGCACATAAAGTGTTTAGTAATAATAGTGGGTTGGATTAACAAATCCTAGTTATCCTGTTTCATAAAATTTGGTACTTCATCATCACAGGGTGGTGTCATCGTGAACGATGTTAGTCAGACAGTGGAGGAATGACTCAGCGCTTCTTTCACAGTCTATGCTTGGAGGCTAATAATTGACAAGGGCTCTCAAAACGAAGCCAATTATTTGGTCCTTACTATCAATAAAGTTTTACTTATTTAATATAGCTTTAATTTTACCTTTTTTAGACATAAGACGTAATAGGTTCTACTGTAGTTAGGGAAAATGTTTGTAAAAGTTAGTACTGGGTACGCCCGTTTAAA
>CM044966.1:7983400-7996835 GCA_024516035.1 Bactericera cockerelli
TTTCAAAACCCACAATAGGGTTTACGGTACCAGTCAATAAAATCAATAGAGGCCCCATATGGGTTTTCGGTACCAGCTCTATTTCTAAAAAAGCCCCCATATAGGTTTACGGCGCTGAACGTGTTAAAAATACAACAGTGTTAAACGTGATGAAATATTTTTTTATAACATGAAACAACAATGGTCTAGGAACTTGATCGAATAGTTTTATTCGGAACTCAATATCAAGTTGGTAGGTTCAATATCGAAATTAAAAAGGCTTTTGACTAAGTATTGTTTGTGTAGGTCAGTGCAAAAGAGTTATTATAGATACTAGGCAACTACCTATTCATAAAAAGGTAGAAAAATTTGAGGAACTACCGTTGAAGTTTATTTGTTTAGGACGAAAATGAATAGTTACATTCAATAACCTTTTCGAAGGACCAAGATGTTATCAAAGTAAAATAAAGGGTTAAGTTTTCATGAAAATGATGGAAATAATACCAACTTAGGTAAAAATTCAAGGTTAAAAAAGAACACAAATCACCAAAAGTAATAGTCTGTGAAGAATATAAAATCTCGCTCAGAATAGATTTTCGCTGGAATTTTAAATATTTTTTTTTGTGCAAATGTGAGCAGCAATGTTTTCATTAAAACTAAAGCTCGCTCGACTGTTGAGTCCAATACTTTAATTTTATTATATAAAGTAGCTTTTGAATAATTCAATTATTTTCGAATATTTTTTTTCTCGATTTATTTTAAATGCAATTTCAACTATTCACGTTCAAACTATTCTCAAAGTGGCGCAGTCGCATTTAAATTTTCTGGTAAAAAAACGTATTAATGTACTATAAAAGTATATTATTATAAAAAGCATACGATACTTAAATTTTAATCCCATACTACTGTTTCATCTGTCAAAAATAAATAAATTGTACCTATACCTAACATGGGCTTATCGCTTTTTTTACTTTTTGTAAATTTGAGCCCAGCGAAAAGAAAAATAAGAGGCAGGAAAAATTACTCGCGGATGTATCCATAATTTTAAATCTTCATAAATATAGATGGTTACTAAAATAAAGTAGTTTTTTGGGGATAGAATAGACGGATCAAGCGCAGTCGGTGGGAAAATGTTTGGGGAATATTACCACAAAAACCGGACTAAAATGGCATTAATTATTCTAGAAATGTGTGATCATTTTTATTGTGTACGGGCTAGGACTTGATACAATTCTTTCTTTTTCGTCTGTGGCTGCAGTTCCGCAGCTCTTTAGCATCGTCCGGGCCTGATTAAGATATTTATGTACATTTTACTCCTCTTTCAACAAGTCTCTCTTTCTCTCGCACTTTTCTTTGTGACTATGTAAGTGAGTGCAAAGGAGACTGTGAGAGTAAAGAGACTCTTTAGTCTCATTGTTGCAGGATAATCAGAGTATTGTAATAATAATAATATCGCCTTTTTATACCGCCCGATTAAGACTATTAAAGTCCCATTATTCCTGCAGTAAGCCCAAGATATATTATTATGTGGTAAAAATCCCCAAGACGTCGGGAGTCTCTGGATTCACAGAGTGTCGCCTTTACCACTGAGCTACCGGGACAGACATTGTAATGTATTTTCTTTTAACTTTCATTTTAAAATCATGGATACATGAAGAGCAATCAGTTTACAGTCTACAAGAAGCAGTCAATTTACATTCTAGAGGGTGACGTGAAATGTGCCTATCATTATAAACAAAATTACCGACCTCAGTAGCTTGATCTATTTGATCTCATAAACATTGAACTAAAACCAGGTCTAGAAAGTTTGAGAGTAAAGTTTCTTCAAATTGTTGTTAGCTTTATAGTACCAACATATTATTACGTTTTAGCTCAATATTTATATTTCTCTCTTTGGATAAAGTGTCAATAGTTACTATAAAGTATGGTCACAGGAGATCTAAATAGATCTCGATGTGATAATAGTTGGTTCTCTTGTGCAACTCCAACCAGTCTATAATAATAAAAATAATAATAATAATAGTTCTCTAGAGTCTGGACTTCTATGTAGATCTAGAGTAGCCTAAAAGCTTCTCGAACATATATTGTAGTCAATTCCATGGTATGCCGTCTACTATTGAGCTAGCTGTTCCTTTAATCGAATTAATTTTTTTATTTGTGAAATTTGAAAAGAGAGATGTACTACCAGCATAAGCTCCTTTGAATCAAGCCTAATAGGCTTGACGGTTAGCTTATAGAACGCGTTATGAATGTAAATTGTACTATCAGAGTGTTGGGTCAGTTACGTGAATGTACATCTGAAATGACAAACGCTATTGACATATTATATTTTCCGGAATAAGTTTCAGGAGTGTGTTACAAGACTTTTCTTTGGAAATTCAGATTAGAAATTGGAATGAGAAAATGCGATCCCAGGTTCACTCACATTGCACATCACCACCTCTAGTTTCTACAACATATAATATCACATTGGTGTCCGATAGGTTCTTAAAGTAGAAAATAAAACAGAACAGTTAAAATGTATCGATAAAAAAAGTGAGACTTAAGGTAGGTATTACAAAATTAAACGACAAATTAAGAGTGACTACAAAACTTTAAAATGATAAAAACAAAAAATCCTAAGCGGAATAGAACGATTTGTTGAATGTTTGACCAAAAGTATAAAAACTAACATGATCATTCTCGTATTCTCAAGGTGTCTTCAATCCGAGTGCGTCATTTTTTTTCCTTTTTTAAATTAAAAAGTTACAGAATTGATTAGTAATTTGGTTTAAAGAGTCTACAGAATTTCACTTGAAAACAATAAATAGGTAAGATACTATGTAATACTGATGAACACAGTAAACAAAATTCAATAAGGCGCTCACCTCAGAAGAAATCAATCAATCATCATATTTTTATTAAATATTGTTCTTTCTTTTTAGCACATCAATTCTATTTAAAAATGTCGCAAACGATAAAAGAAACCGAAGGGATAAAAGAAAACCTAAAACTCGCAGTTCCAAGAAGTTTGAAATGAAGACTGGACAGTTATGAAACCTTTTCAATCAGATTTTTTTTAGGAAAAATAGCATATAACTTGAATGCAAGCTTTTTCAAAAATTGTAGAAGAAATTTTAAACACGCTAAAATACATTATTTGTAGCTAGTAATTGCTTGTTAGTTAAAATAATATATCAGAAAACATTGCTTCCTAATTATGTTTATTATATGCAGAACAATTCACACTGATTACCCATCATTTCAACTTCTTTGCGTTAACCTTACAATAAAAGAAAAAAATAACTAAAATATTGCCATTTTAATACTTTTGAAAGGGAGGGTTTGTTTAGAACTTGGGGTATGAAATTGATTGTTGATTTTTAATAAATCTACAGCTAAACAAAACGAAAGATAGGTCTCTAGAAATAAACCCTAAATAAAAAGATAACAATTTAAACATAAAAACAAATTAAATTACTCTAAACTACAGAACAATATAGGCCACTAAAGATCACTAACTGATTTTTAAGTCAAACAAATGTATATTAAATTGTTTTTTTTTTTTCGACATACAAGGATATTACAATGGAACATACTTATCAATATTAGGAAAGAAGTATATGTATTTAATAATTGTCATGCTAACACAATTTATTTATATAATAAAACTTGATAATTGTGTCGGCTCTCAAGAACTTAAAAGTACAACTCAACTAAAAAGAACAATTTGGTAATAACTAAAAGTTTCAATAATATTTGAGTAGGTATGTAAAATCTTAATAGTAATTCAGTTCGCTAAAGGAAATTAATTTACAATGATAGAAACTTGTCAACAAGGGATAATTTAATACTATTCACATTTCAGGAGACTTCGTGAAACTAAATAAAATTAAATTTTAATTACTGTAGGATTTAATTGAATGAAATTTTCTAATGTATTTAATCACTCATATAAGAAAATCACTATTCTGAAGTGGGCACAACTCTGCATTAATTTCATTTTGCACAAAGTACAGTAAAGTTTTGGTAACAAAAGATGTCGTCTACATAGATAAATAAATTTAAAAAATAATATTCTTAATACAAAAGGTAAGAGTATTATCTAAAATAGAAAGCTCATCCTAAAACATATAAAAGAGTGTTTTATACAAATATAAGTATTCTTTGTTTATCCAAAATAGGTAAGAGATATTTTCAATAGTAACTTAATCTGAGATTAGAAATAGCAAAAAATTTGTGAAACTGGCTACGACAAATATTGCTCAAATAATTTATTATGTAGTTCATAGACGAATTCACACAGTCAAGTAAAGCCTTCTACTTTTTCCAAAGATTTTTTTATTCGGCGAAATTCTTTTACTCGTTCATTTGCCAACATATTTGACTTGAAATATGTTGGTAAATGAACATTTACCTCCGATTACATTTTCATCAATATATTTGGCCAATTTGCCATTTGACTGTGTATAAAGTTGTCCGTAAAGTTCTGGATTCAATTCCTCCATTATTGTCTAAGCAACTGGTGGTTGTTTTTCTATAATACAAACATAACCGATGCTTTACAAGAACATAGGTGTAATAATTAATATCCTATGTAAATATATTTTTTATCTAATTTTCAGGCATTAACCTCACCCGGCCCTACCTAGGCTGGGTGAGGTTAATGTGGGTAGCTGGTACGATTCCCAGCGAATGGAGGGTAATCCCCCCGTCCTGTCTACCTCAAGTCAGGACGTTAAAACCAAATAGAATCAATGGACATGAAAGGAGCCTAGACATCGGATCTGGGCGTCCATTATAATCCTCTCACCACCGTGATTTAAGTATCAATACCTATCTCACGGACACGGAATTATTATATTATCTAATTTTCAGACAATAAAAAAAAAAAACACCAAACAAAAGAGGTCAGAATTCTCTAACAAACACTTCAGACTTGAGAAAAAGGTCTCTAGTAAGAAAAGAAAAAGGACTTAGTAGAAATATTTCAATTCTGAAGAAAATATATCTAGAAGATTAAAATAAACTGAAAAATAAAAACGTAAAAAAAACTTCAAATCATTTTCATATCAATAACTCAATCCTCCAAAGGTTTTCAATCTGTGACCTGCCTACTTTGAATGTAGACGGCGCGGCATGTGACGTATTTCTGCTTATAACTGAAGAAAAGGGACAACCGCCATGTGCGTAAAAGAGAGCCACTGACCAAGATAAACGTTAGAGGTTCAAGCGTCAACTAAAAGAAGAAATCAAACGTATAAAAAGAGATTTAAAAATTAAAAGTTCTTAAAACATCTCAAGTCTGAAGTAGAACGACAATTACGTCAGTTTGTCTTGCAATTTTTGCGTTGATATTTTGGGTTCACCGGCCGCGGGGGGCGGTGGTATGTGTTTTGCAGTGCTTTCAGTAATTACAGTGGTCGTTGGAGATTTCACAGTCGAAGTGGTGGTCGAGGTAGACTTAACGGTTGATGTAGTAGAAGGAGACTTCACGGTGGTGATTGGTGTAGTGGATGCAAGGTTTGTCTGACTGCCTCGCGCAGGCGTTTGCTTCTCGACTGCACTGGTGGGTTTGTCTTGCGGTGGTGGAGGACCTGTATGAGTTGACGAGGCGGAAACGGTCGCACCGCTGATACCTGGCGACAAATGCGTCGCGGGTGTCACGTATCCGGTCGCTGGCGTCGACGGACCACTTGACGTTGACAAGGCTTTTGACATGCTTGGCGGTTGTGATTGTTTCTTTATCGACCCAACCGGTGAGAGTTGAGTCTTCGGTGGAAGGGTGACGTTCAACTTCGCTTGATTGGTCAGCGATGAAACAGTGGGTGGATCTTTGCTTTTGAGAGGCACGGCGGGGGGGTGCAGGGGTCGCCGGTAGGGCCGGACTAGAGCCAGAGGAAACTGCTAGGCTGTTGTCGCTTTTGGGCCGTGGTAGACTGGCTGTGAGGATATGCAAACTCTTACCTGTAAACAAAATATGTTTGTGATTGTGAATTTTTTTTATCAGTAATGTTACCTGCATAATTTATAGGTAATTTTACATCCCAAGCAACTCTACCATCACAAAACAAGGTGCCTGGTCCCCCAGGTACCTTAGTGTGATATTATAAAATAAATAAATAAAAAAAATAAGACTGAGATCTCCAGGTTTCGATTATTTCTTTTGGCACCAATATTATTTTTAAAAACAACAACAACAGTACAGTAACCTACCGAGTTCGCTGAGAATAGACCGGTGTCCTAGGTTGGCTTCAAGCGTCGTGTTCTGATGGTCCGCCTGTTCACTAAGTGCGTTCACCACCGCGTTGATAGTCTTGCTCTCGTTCACACTGTCATCATCTTCGTCATCTCCATTGGAATCGTTGTCACCGGGGTGGTGGTTCCTCTGCGTGACAATGCTCGGATTGATCCCGATCTTGTGCAACCTGTTGAGAGAATGATTGTCATTGGTAGTCAAGTGATTGACGCGCTAGTCTGGTAAACCAGGTAGCGTAGGGGTCCGTTGGTTTGAATCCCACCCAGTGCATGAATTTTTCCTCATTAATTTGAGTTTGTGACCACATAATAATAAGACTCTTGAGGGTTAGGTGGTAGAAAATGCTTTGAGCATTAACCTCGCCTGGTGGTTAACTTCAACTAAAGAGTATTATTATTGGCGATCCAGAGAGGGAATGCATCAAGTATACTTGGGACTTTTCCTCCCAATCCCTCTCTGGACTTTATCTACCAACTGTAATATGTTTGTTGTTGAATAAATAAAGCTATACTTTTTAGTCATCAGTCAAGTGAAGGTTAGTTTATTATTTTCCTCCAATGACCTTACTTCACTCCTAGAAACCCTCCTAGAAAAATATGAAAAATGGAATGTTTATAGCAAAATAAATAATGTTGATGCAACCTGTTGAGGAGAAAAACAGAATGATTGTCAAGTCAAGTGAAGGCTAGCTTATTATTTTCCTCCAATGATGACCTTACTTCACTCCTAGAAACCCTCCTAGAAAAATGGAATGTTTATAGCAAAATTCAATTAAATTATGTACCTACATTTTTTTATGAAAATAAACAATGAATAATTTTCATGTTTGAAATCATCATCTAAAAGTCTACCAATGTACGTAGAACTTTTTTTTAATTGAATATTTATTTAAAGAGATGGCTGTAACAGGTAACACTCATGAGTCCTTGCCCTCTGTAGAAATTTAGATTTTTCATTGGTCTTTAATTCTAGATTTTCCAAATTGGATCTACATACATTAATTTAGACTATCAAAAAGTTTAAAGGTTGAAAATATAATATCAAATTCAAATATATTGATTTTTTGTCTATGACCTTTTCACGCGCCGCCGTTCTTAACTGCAGTCGAAAGTCACATCGCTCCGTGAAAAAAGTAATTTATCAATTTAAATAATAGTTTTTTGATAGTTATCTTAATACCAACTGTTATACAAGTGATCTATCCTATCCGTTTTATAGTTAATCCCTTTAAAAACAGTGTTTTTTATTTATTACTCATAAAATATCAACTGTCGATTCTCTTAAAAACTTGAAAACAAAATTCATCAGCACCCGTAGTTAGGCGGCACGGGCTGGTTTTCATGCTGATGCACTGTTATTAATAACGCATGACTCTTTAGTACTCGTGTACTCGACCCAAAGTGGTGTAGACTCACATCGGTCTGAAAGTTTATTTGATCATTGTGTTTTTAAAATTAGAATAGTTCCGAAAAAAAACATGGATTCAACAGCCAGGCTAGAGCATATCACCTCCATGTTGGAGGAGTTCCAAACTAGTCTCAAAGCTGCTGTGGCATCGAGCAGCAACACCCCCGTTACAAACTCGCTCTCAATCCTTGAAAGTGCCTTCAAGATGTTCCGGGAGGTGGTGCTGGCAGAGCTGAGCAGCATCAAGGAGTCCCTGGGGAAGGTGGGCATGCTGGAGGTGCGCCAGATGGAGTTGGAGCAGCGCCTGGAGGAGCAGGAGCAGTACAGCAGGCGCAACTGCCTGCTCCTCCGCAACGTACCGGAGTCCCAGGACAAAGGAGACAACGAGGACCAGTGCCTCAGGCATGTCATGCGAGTCATCAACCAGGAGCTGAAGCTGGACCTGTCATCTGACGTCATCTCCCGGTGCCACAGACTAGGAGGGAAACCTAGACCAGATGATGGAAACCCTGACCGAGTGAGACCCATCATCATGAAGTTCTACTCCTACAAGCACAGGAGGATGGTGTTCGGTGCTAAAAAACTTCTGAGGGGGAAGCCTCACACTATAACAGAGTTCCTGACGGTCCAGCGCCTGAAAATCTTCCGACAGGCCAAGATAACTCACGGGATGCAGAACTGCTGGACATCGGATGGCAAGATTCTCATCAACATAGATAAAGGCGGCAACAAATTTCAGAGAGTAGTGGTCAAGCGTCTAGACCAGATTCCACCTGCCGTGATTCCACCTCGATCAGACTCTGCTCCCCCCGCGGGTTCGACCCCCGCGGCCTCCACAGGCGCTCCTCAGACTCCGGGTTCCACCCCCATTGTTACTGTCACTGATACTCAGTCTACAACTCCAAAAGATACCATTGTAACATGGGACTTAAGAAGTAGACAAAGAAAGTAGCTTAATAACCACACTATAAATAGGTACCCAAAAGGTAGAAGTGTCACCAAAATGATTTGGTTATCTCTAAGTTATCGCTTCCCAGGTAGATAATCGCACAGTTATTGGTTATAGTGATTTTATGTAGCTAATTATAAGTTACCTGTAGCCTAGTACCTACATATTACATAACGCATTATCTTTATGACTATAATTATGACTTATCAACTGCTGCTATGCGTAGACCTAGGCTATGGGTAATATGTATAGGGACATTACGGAACCAATATAATCATTATGATGATCCCATTCATTGCTTGCCTCAATACCTGGTTAATTCTATTACACATTACGATGAGTTTTTTTTTTTTTTTTCTTCTTTTCTTTAAACAAATAAAACCTTCATAAAAAAATGGTGATGTCTTTTGCCTGAGGCTTTGAATGCAGGAACTTACTAATTATTAATAATCTATTTTTTTTATAAACTTATTTCATTTTTATTGATAATTTTCCTCCATCGAAATGAAGAATGGAGCGCTCAGCTTTTTTTTTTTTTTTCTGCTTTTTTTTGCTTAATTTTCTTGTTTACAGACGGCCGTCCCGGTTGCGGCGTCCTCGGTGGGTGGGGGCTGGATTTGAATCGATCCTTGGGACTTGCCGGTTGGCTGTAGTGGAGTGTTGGGCTGTAAAGTCAATTTCATCTACAGCTGGCTTGCGCGTTGCCTCTGGGATTGGTTATGGGTTCGGTCTTCACCTCGCTGTCGGTGCCGTGGCTCCTGGGATGGATTAATTGAGCGGGACAAAACTGTACGTTCTTATTGTGATCTAAGATATTTTTTTTCTTCTATCTTTTGGGCCTTTGAAAACAGTACAAAGCACCATATACTTATTTTTGTACATTGAGTACACACTATTATTTATTTAATTTAAAAATAATAATAGGATTTTTTTTCCCCTATTTCTTTTACTTTCTTTTACTGTTATACATTTTTGTAATGAGAATGTTTGGGTTTTGTATGTGTGGCATGAATAAATTTCCTTTCCTATCTAAATCCCTCTCCTTACTCTTACTCCTACCCTCCCTACTACTCTCCCTACCCCCATGACTTCTCCTTCCTATACCCCTCCCTTTGCCAACACTTCCCTAGCTTCATCTTCTAAC
The DNA here is from genome assembly GCA_024516035.1 of Bactericera cockerelli. Classification (NCBI taxonomy): domain Eukaryota; kingdom Metazoa; phylum Arthropoda; class Insecta; order Hemiptera; family Triozidae; genus Bactericera; species Bactericera cockerelli. The sequence continues at coordinate 7,993,118 of CM044966.1, forward strand.
CAATCAGATTCTAGTGACACAGAGGACGTTGAGAGTTTGGGCTCGGACGTCTTGCTGAGAAACAGTTTAGCTCCGTACGGTACCAAGTTTACATTGTGTCACTTGAATACCCACTCCATGAGACCGCCGGTGAAGTTCTTAGACTTCTCTCAGTTGTTCACTGGGTCAAGCTTGGATGTAATCTGTGTCACTGAAAGCTGGTTGGATTCCTCAATTCCTGATTCCGAAATATTTCTCCGAGGTTATCAAGTAGTACGTAATGACAGGCAGGACAAATCTGGCGGAGGTGTTTTAATTTATTACAACAACACTTTTAATTGCAAGGTATTAGCTTCTTCGCCCCCATCATATTCAAAATCTCCTGAGTTTCTCATAGTTGAGCTCACGGTGAACACATGTCCTATCCTGGTTGCAGTTGTCTACCATCCCCCACGAGCTGGTACACTCGCACAATTCGAGGAGTCACTCGAACTCGTTCTTCCCCACTATGCTCATCGATTTATTTGTGGTGATTTCAATTGTAACCTATTATCATCTTCCATGGAAAGCTTCAATCTCAAATCAATGTTTTCATCACTCAATCTTAATTTACTCCCCTTCCAGGCTACTCACCGGACTTCATCTTCTAACTCTCTCCTTGATTTAATTGCCGTTTCTTCACTTCATGATGTCCTTGGTCATGGACAACTTCCTGTTGGATTTTCAGACCACGACCTTATCTATGTAGGGTACTCACTTTTCCCACGTCGACACAAAAACAGGATCGTCACTGCGCGTAACTTCAAGTTTTTCAACACAACTAGATTTATTCAAGACGCAGATGCAGCCGATTGGAATAGAGTTTTTACTTATGAAAACATTGATGATAAGCTTTCCTGTTTTAACAACATTGTACTGGATCTCTTCAATAAGCATGCCCCTATTCGAACTTTTGTGGCTCACCACCCACCGGCGCCATGGATGTCTTGTGAAATAAAAAGGCTTCTTAACAGGAGGGACAGAGCGAGGCGTAGATTTGTCAAAACTGGATCTCTGACACACTTTGAAAGATTCAGGATAGCCAGAAACCAAGCTAAACAGGCTATCAGAAACGCAAAACTCCGTCACACGCATGCTCTCTTCCCTCCGGATCTTCCCATTCAAGATTTTCACAAGAATCTCAAGAAAATACGTCCCAAAATCAAAGACGACATCCCGGATGTAGATGTTAATAGTCTTGTAGATTCTTTCTCACTTGTTCCCCAACCTGACTCAAATGTGATCGAAACAACGACACATCATTATTCTTCCTTGCCTCCGCCAGATGTACCTAAGTTTGAATTTTCTGTCTTTACCTACTCTGATCTGGTTAAACACTTGAAAAAAGGAAATCCATCATCAATGGGCTATGACCAAATCCCCTTAAGCTTTATCACTCGTATGTTGCACACTGTGGCTCCAATTTTGCTTCACATATTCAATTACTCGCTTAGTAAAAAAGTCTTTCCCAGCCAATGGAAAAAGGGACTGATAAGGCCTATTCCAAAAGTAAAAACCCCTCAGGTTCATCTGATTTCAGACCTATCAGTCTCCTTTGCTCTCTCTCAAAGGTTCTGGAGCGTATGATACATCTTCAAGTTATCAAGCATCTTAATAACCACAATCTCCTTAGTTCTTTCCAATCAGGGTTTCGGTCAGGTCATAGTACATGCTCTGCGCTGTTGAAAGTTACCGATGATATCCAGCAGGCTAAGGACAACAAAATGGCCACAATTCTCGTACTTTTTGACTTTTCCAAGGCTTTCGACCTAGTTTCTCATCAAATTTTGCTCTCCAAAATGAAATCTTTTGGATTTCATGAAAACACTATTGACTGGTTCAGATCCTACCTATCTAAAAGAACTCAATGTGTATTAGGAGCAAGCAATAAGAGATCGAAATGGATGCCAGTAGTTTCAGGGGTACCTCAAGGCTCCGTTTTGGGTCCTTTACTTTTTAGTCTGTTCATCAACGATATTTCTACTTGTTTCTTATCATCTCGCTTTCATCTATACGCAGATGATTTACAACTCTACTCTATGTTCAAACCAGACGAAATTATTGAAGCGGTCAAAATCATGAATAGTGATATCAATAAACTTGTAGAGTGGTCAAAAATCAATGGACTCAAAATAAATTCTTCAAAAACTAAGGTTTTACTAATTGCTAGCCATGGAATTCTTCGAAATATCTCCCCACCATCTCCCTTCATCCAAGTAAATGGAGATGACATTGAAGTCGTGCAATCAGCAAGAAATCTAGGTATTATCTTTGACGATACCTTGAGCTGGACCTTTGAGGTTCGTAATGTAAGAAAAAAGGTCTTTGGGGCACTATGGTCATTAGGTCGTCTTAAAAAGTATCTCTCATTGAACTCAAGGAAACTTCTTATAAAATTCTATGTTTTGCCATTGTTCGAATACTGTGCCCCAATCCTCTTGGGACTCACCCAGGAGGAATCAATTAGATTACAACGGGCACAAAACGCATGTGCTCGTTTTATTTTCAACGTTAGGCGCTGGGAACATATCACTCCCTACCTGAACCGTCTTCAGTGGTTAAAGGTAGAGGACCGGAGAAAACTCCTTACCCTATTTTCTGTCTTCAAAATCCTCTCTACAGAGTCCCCTTCATATCTATTTGAGAAATATTGCTTTCGTTCTACTATTAGCACACGAGAAACTAGGTCTCACCCACTCCTCCTAGAAATCCCATCCTCTAGAACGGAAGCGTACCACAAAGGGTTCCTAGTCTCTTCAGTGAACCTTTGGAACTCCGTACCCTATTCTATCCTCAACTCACTATCGGAACATTCCTTTAAAGCAAAGCTTACTGAAGCAGTTGGCAATCACTCCTTAGCCCTTTAAAATCCCCATCTCTCCTACCAATCCTTCCTTTCTCTTTTTATTCGTGCCAAGTGTGAATGTTTGTGGGTGTGTGTGTGTGTGTGTGTGTGTGTGTGTGTGTCTGGATATCTTTATATTTATTCTTTCACTACATTACTAATTGTAACTTATATTTTCCTAGATATAAGTTTTAGTTATTATGTTTTTCTAGTTGTAATATTATCCTGTATAAAATTTACAATAAATAAAGAGGTGCTATATTAAACTGTTAGCATAATGGGACTCCCTGTCTCGAGCTGACAGTCTAAATAAAGCACTACTATACTATACTATACTATACTATACTATACTATACTATACTATGACCTATGAATGGTGATGTTAAGTTTGCTGATGAGAATGGCCATGATGATTTTTATTAATGGTGCTAATATGAGCTTTCTTTATTGATAATTTGTGAAACATACTAAAAAAACTTAGAATTTGAAGAAATATGAAAAAAAAAACGCTTGCATACGAGTCTGCAACCATTGGGACATTTTCATCTTTACTATTCAAGGTCCAAAACCCAACTGACCAAATTTCGTATTGTGCGCATGACACATACCTTCTCTCTTCTCTCCCTCTACATTCATTCAATACTTCGCCATTGTGCGCATGACACACACTTTCCCTCTTCTCTCCCTTTACAATTCAATATTTCGTTACATAATTTTGTTACATAATTTCGTTACATAATTTCGTCACATAATTTTGATTATGTGCCAGAGCAAAGACATGAAAATGTCAAAAAATGAAAATACTTTTGCAAATAATAGATTGAAGAAAATTGAAAGCCAAGACAAAAGCAAAAA